>JARBWK010000021.1:7854411-8019242 GCA_030556195.1 Anolis apletophallus
GATCTTTAGGGTTATAAATTGTGGGTTTGGGAAATGGTTCCTTGCGGCAGGCAAGGAGTTGAGTCTGGTGTCCTGTTACCTTGGCATCCTGTTTATTTTGGCTTCCTGTTACTTGGGCATCCTGATATCTGGTACTCTTACAGCCGTGTGTTCCTAGTGGCGCGGTTTGACTCTGCTGGATCTTCTCTCCTGTTGAACCTTGGATTGTCTCCTCACTTTCCTCCATCATTTCTCCTGCCCTTGACTTCGGACCGGTTACATACTTCGCTTTTTGGATCATCCCACAAAGGACATCGCAGAGGACGTCCCTGAGTTTGTTTCGGCTTCTCCTGCAGTGGTGTCTTTGGGTTTTTCCTGGGTTTTTGTGGGTTTTTGCCAGTTTGGCTAGATTTTTGTCAGTCCCCTTTCCATTTCTTGTAAAATAAACCTTTTGTTACCCCCTTTTACATCTGGGCTTGGCTCTAATTGGCGTCTGAGTTACAACACCCTCGCTGTTTCCCTTCACTTTGATTGCCATGGTTCAATACTATGCCATCTTGGGAGTTGTAGTTTTGCTAGGTCTTGAGCCTTCTCTGCGCAAAAGCGCTGGTGCTTCAGCAAATGTCAACTCCCAGGACTCCATAGCCACGGCTATCAAAGTGGTGCCGTACTGCATTCATTCTTCAGTGTAGATGGACCCAGTGGGTTTCCGTAGCTGATCAGGATTCGAACCCTCTCCCCCTGGAGTCCGACAGTAGCGTTGTTGTTAAGTGCCTTCAAGATGCCTTTGGGTGCATCCACACTGCAGAATGAATGCAGTTGGGGAACATGGCTCAGTGTGATGGGAGAATGGGATGTGCAGTTTTGGGAGGCAAGAAGGGACCTCATTGGCAGAGAAGGTCAAAGACCTTCTAAAACTACAGCATAGCATTGAAATATAGCTGTTGAAGTGGTGTTGAACTGCATTAAGTGGGCAGTGCAGCTTTTTAATGGAGCCCGTCGGCCTGCAATGTGCTCTCCTTCCTTCCTTTCATGCTGCTCTCCCCCTTTCTGAGCATTATTGACAGGTTTTCCATGAAATATCCAAAGTCACATTGGACTCCTTGTTGCAGTCGTTGGCTCGCCTGGGAAAATTCAGTCCCGATTTGCTCTTCATTTGTCTTTTTGTCAGTCTGCGGCGTCCATAATAATCTCCCGAAGCAGCAAAGTCTAAACGAGTTCCATGTGCTTCACTCCCCACCTTTCGGATTCGTACAAAACCTCAGTCCTTCGTTTGCCGGCATTGTTGGCCCTGCTTTGGCATTCTGCGACAACGCGGCGCACTCGAGGATCTTATCATGGCTCCCCTTTCAAATCTTTGCCCTCTTCTCAGTTTGCAAATGAAACTGCGACGGCTCACATTAGGAGAAGCGCATTGACTTTATTCTATTTTTTCAAAAACATATATAATATCGTTCTGCATGCATTAAGCAATGCACCCAAGGGCAAGATGTCTGTGCTCTCAGCAGCACATGTTTTGCGTATCGGCATCTGGAAGAACACAATTACTTCTGTTTAGTCACTTTGGCTTCTGGCAAGAGCTCCGTCTTGATTGGTTCCAGGGCTCAGGGATTTATCGTTTGGGCCAAAAAGGGGCTGCCACCATCAATCAAGCCTGAGTTCTCCCCAGAAGCCATCAGGACTAAACCGAGGGTACATCTACTCTCTCGGCATTACTTCGCGAACGAAGATTCTCAGGAAGGACTCATCCCACGCTTTTTACAAGTGCATTGATGACTAAAAAGGCCAATCTGAGATAGGCAAGTTTGGTTGCAGAAAGCACAGCAGAAAGTCTCCTTGGGTGATGTTGTTCCCAAGTTGCGGTTCTTTCTGCGTTATCGTTTTTCTTCGAGACCCGTTCGGCGTGTCTTCTCGAAAGAGGCCGCAGCATTGTGGAGAGTGCGTCTCCACGCCTCCTGATGTGAGGCCAGGGTGGACCATTGTTGGTGATCAATCTGGCCGAGCGTGAGATGTTGTTTCAGGGAGTCCTTATATCTCTTTTGGGGGGCACCTCTCTTGCGCTGACCCATGGTGAGTTCACCATAGAGTAGTATCTTTGGGAGGCGGTGGTCCTCCATCCTAGAGACCTCGTGCCCTGCCCACTGCAGCTGTGTTCTCAATAGCATGGCCTCAATGCTGGTGATCCCTGCTTGCTCAAGGACAGCAACATCTATTATATAAATGGGTTCACGTCATGTGATGTATACCTCAAACAAAGAAACCATACAACGCAGAAACACAATACTTGCCAACAGAAATAGGCCTCAAGCAAGGTACGTTTGTAGCAAAGAAACTTTAACCCCAAAACCTAAAAGGCCCCCAAAACAACGAATAAAAATAAAACTACATTTACCAGCATCCTCCGGGGCAGCCAAAGACTCACCCAGCCTCTACATTCTGAACAACATGATTGGCTGCCAATAAGGGCGGATTTGCATAACTGCTGCACTGGCCAGCCAACATGAAAATTCCGATCCATAATAAACTGCCAAAACAGAATAAGGAAAAGGCCTGAGCCAATCCCCAACACAAACACCCAAATCACTTCCAACCGAAAATTTACACCCCAAAAATCACAGACCACGCCCTCAAAATTGACAGTAAGGCTTCATTAACTAGATTTCCCTAACTAGCCCTCACTTACTGGGAAGCTGTTTACGCTCTGAATTGACAGTAAGGCTTCATTAACTTGATTCTTCCGACTAGGCCTCAGCTCATTGGACATTGTGTATGGCCTGAATTGACAGTAAGGCTTCATTAACTTGCTGTTCCTAACTAGGCCTCAGCTCATGGGACATTGTGTATGGCCTGAATTTACAGTAACCTACCTTGGCACACAGAGCCCCGACCATGCATGATGGGACTTGAAGTACCACCATGGAAAATGGGATTTGTAGTACTTCAAAACCCATCATTCCCCACAGACCACTGTGGCCCAGAACCAAGACCAATAAAGACCCAACTTGGCACACCATGCCCCCCATGACCCACACTCCATCCAACTGCAGTTTAGAGGAGGGCACACCGTGGATGATTGAACTTTCTCGCATCTCCTAAAAAGGGCACAGCAACGCGTGCCGGGTACAGCTAGTTCATCATATAGTCGGTCCAATGTATATTTAGGATTGTGCGAAGACAGCGCTGATGAAAGCGTTCGAGGAGTCGTAGGTGTTGGCGATAGGTGACCCCTGTTTCACACCCATAGAGGAGAATAGACAGTACGATAGCTCTGTACACACTGATTTTGGTGCTTTGCTTCAGGTGCTTGTTGCTCCAGACTCTTTTGCAAAGCCTTCCAAATGCACTCTATGCCTTTGATAAGTACATCTACACTGCGGAATTAATCCAATTGGCTGCCATGGCTGAATGGGACAGAATAATCGGAGTTGTAGTTTGATGAGGCACTGGCATCCTTGGGCAGAGGAGGGCCAGGTATTATAACTATAACTCCCATGATTCCTTAGCATAATAGTTATTCCCAACAGGAGAAGAGCCCTTGAATCAATGGGCTTGGCCAACTTACCGGCCAAGCAGGTTGCGGGGCAGAGTTGCCCCCACGCCATCTTCTTACCCTGAGGGGCTTCTTCTCCCCAGAAGCCACTGGGGTGGCGGGACGGCTTCCCGCCATCCACGCCGGACGAACAATGAGGGGCCTGGTTCCGTCCCGCTCCCTCCCTGCTTCCAGCCAGCACACACTTCCGCCCGGGCAGCTTACTTAAGGCTTCCCGGGGACTGCCTCACCATGTGCGGAGAGCTGCGAATATTGCTTCGCCTCCCGCTGGGATAGCCAGCGCACATGGCTGGAGGCTGTATTGAGACTTGCCGGAGCCATAGAACAGTGGCTCCACAGTGGTGGCCATCTCAGGGAGATCTGCACGCTGATTGGCTGCCAGTCATTGGTTCTACTTGTTGAGGATAAGAATGTGGGTTGGTGGAAAAAGGGGGGGTGCAAGGAGGCCTCCTTCCCTCCCCCCTCCCCCCTCGTGGCATTTGGCATGGCCCCTGGATCAGGCTGGCTTATCGCCCCTTGGTTGTATGGTGGATAATGCCCAGGCCCCCTGGGGTGCTGAGTTTCTGTGGATAGGCATTGGGCCGCTCAGACCCCAGGCTTGCAAACGACTATGGACTTTTTGTGGGGGCTGTCCTACTTTGATCCAGGATCCATGTGTGGCCGCCAACCCTATGTTCCTGTTTTCAATAAATTGAGTTGGGGCCATTTCTATCCAACCAATTGTGTCTACATGTGGTTCTTGGCGCGCGGTGTGTCACGCTTGCACACACAATTGGTTTGTCAGTTATTTCCAATGGAACAAGAGTCTTCAAGTCATTGAGTCTGTTGATCATTCCCAACTAGAGAAGAGCCATTGAATCTATGTGTCTGTTGGATATTCCCAACTAGATAACCAACTGGAATCTATTCCTTATTCCCAACGGGAGAGTAGCCCTTAAACCAATGAGTCTGTTGCTTATTCCCAACTGTAGAAGAAGCCTTAAATCAATGGGTCTTCTTCATTATCCCCTACTGGAGAATAGCTCCTGAATCAATTGATGTGTTGCTTATTCCCAACAGGAGAAGAGTCCTTGAATCAATTGGCTTGTTGGGTATTTCCAATGGAACAAGGATCTTTCAAGTCATTGAGTCTGTTGATCATTCCCAACTAGAGAAGAGCCATTGAATCTATGTGTCTGTTGGATATTCCCAACTAGATAACCAACTGGAATCTATTCCTTATTCCCAACTGTAGAAGAAGCCTTAAATCAATGGGTCTTCTTCATTATCCCCTACTGGAGAATAGCTCCTGAATCAATTGATGTGTTGCTTATTCCCAACAGGAGAAGAGCCCTTGAATCAATTGGCTTGTTGGGTATTTCCAATGGAACAAGGGTCTTCCAAGTCATTGAGTCTGTTGATCATTCCCAACTAGAGAAGAGCCATTGAATCTATGTGTCTGTTGGATATTCCCAACTAGATAACCAACTGGAATCTATTCCTTATTTCCAATGGGAGAGTAGCCCTTAAACCAATGAGTCTGTTGCTTATTCCCAACTGCAGAAGAAGCCTTAAATCAATGGGTCTTCTTCATTATCCCCTACTGGAGAATAGCTCCTGAATCAATTGATGTGTTGCTTATTCCCAACAGGAGAAGAGCCCTTGAATCAATTGGCTTGTTGGGTATTTCCAATGGAACAAGGGTCTTCCAAGTCATTGAGTTTGTTGATCATTCCCAACTAGAGAATCCAAAGATCTGTTTAACATTCCCAACTGCAAAAAGGACCTGGAACATATGTGCCTGTTAGGTATTCCTAACTAGGCAACCAACTGGAATCTTTTGGTTGTTCCCAACAGGAGAAGATGCCTTGAATCAATTGTCTTGGTTATTTCCAATGGAACAATGGTCTTCAAGTCATTGAGTCTGTTGATCATTCCCAACTAGACAATCCAAAGATCTGTTGAACATTCCCAACTGAAAAAGGACCTGGAACTTATGTGTCTGTTGGGTATTCCTGACTAGGTAACCAACTGGAATCTTTTGGTTGTTCCCAACTGGAGAAGAGGCCTTGAATCAATGGATCTTGGTTATTCCCAAATGGAGAGGAGCCCTTGAATCAATGGGTCTTGGACATTCTCAACTGGAGAAGACTCAATGGGTCTTGGTTATTCCCAAATGGAGAGGAGCTCTTGAATCAATGGGTCTTGGTTATTCCCTACTGGAGAAGAATCAACTAGTCTTGGTCATGTTCAACTGGAGAAGAGACCTTGAATCAATCGATCTTGGTCATTCTCAACTGGAGAAGACTCAATGGGTCTTGGTTATTCCCAAATGGAGAGGAGCACTTGAATCAATGGGTCTTGGTTATTCCCTACTGGAGAAGAATCAATGGGTCTTGGTCATGTTCAACTGAGAAGAGGCCTTGAATCATTGGATCTTGGTCATTCTCAACTGGAGAAGACTCAATGGGTCTTGGTTATTCACAAATGGAGAGGAGCTCTTGAATCAATGGGTCTTGGTTATTCCCTACTGGAGAAGAATCAACTAGTCTTGGTCATGTTCAACTGGAGAAGAGGCCTTGAATCAATGGATCTTGGTCATTCTCAACTAGAGAAGATTCAATGGGTTTTGGTTATTCCCAAATGGAGAGGAGCCCTTGAATCAATGGGTATTGGTTATTCCCAAATGGAGAAGAATAAATTAGTCTTGGTCATGTTCAACTGAGAAGAGGCCTTGAATCATTGGATCTTGGTCATTCTCAACTGGAGAAGACTCAATGGGTTTTGGTTATTCCCAAATGGAGAGGAGCCCTTGAATCAATGGGTATTGGTTATTCCCAACTGGAGAAGAATCAATTAGTCTTGGTCATGTTCAACTGGAGAAGGCCTTGAATCATTGGATCTTGGTCATTCTCAACTGGAGAAGACTCAATGGGTTTTGGTTATTCCCAAATGGAGAGGAGCCCTTGAATCAATGGGTATTGGTTATTCCCTACTGGAGAAGAATAAATTAGTCTTGGTCATGTTCAACTGAGAAGAGGCCTTGAATCATTGGATCTTGGTCATTCTCAACTGGAGAAGACTCAATGGGTCTTGGTTATTCACTAATGGAGAGGAGCTCTTGAATCAATGGGTCTTGGTTATTCCCTACTGGAGAAGAATCAATGGGTCTTGGTCATGTTCAAATGGAGAAGAGGCCTTGAATCATTGGATTTGTTGCTCCTCCCCAACTGGAGAATGGCCCTTGAATCAATGGGTCTGTCGCTTATTTCCAATTGGAGAATCTCCTTGGCTTTGTTGGTTAGGCCTAAGCAGAGTGGATCCATTGAATCCATATTTGAATGCTCAGTCAACACGGAGGAGAATCTTACTGATTCCGAGGATTAGTTTGGGCCCTAACCTTCAGGACAGTGATGGCTTGAAAGTGAGCCATGGAGATTCTCTGCCCTTCGCTTGTGTCCTTTGGACCTTTCCTCAGGAAATCCCTTGAACTTCATGGCCATCGAGTCCCTTTCTTCCCCCCCTTGAATGGGGACGATCCCTCGGAGGACTTGTTTCGGTGATACGCCACTCCTCCTCTCTTGGCAACGTGCGCCTCGTCTCCGGCCGCCTCTGCGTGTTTCACTGCTCCAGGTTAGCAACAATTAGCTCAGTCCCAGCCACTAATTGTTATTTTATTGGAAAGAATAACTGTTTCATTAAAGCATCCCTACTGAGAACTCTGGTTAGAATAAAGTTACAGTACGACTCCGTTTGTCAATTAGCGCCGATTTATCTCCTGGCTCCACCGGCTGCATCTTGCGGAGCTTCACACATAGGCTGCTGCAGAATGGCTGCCCTCTGGCCCATTGGGGCCCCTGACCCACCTTGCAGCCCACCTCCCAATCCCACCACAAGAAGGCCTTCGTGGAGAGTGAAAAGGGCACCCTATGGAGGTAGCTGGGGAACATCTGCATTATAGCCAAGGTTTGGAAGCAGAGTTGAAGGTGCCATTGCAACTGCAGGTGAGTAGAGCACCTTGGTCAAGGTCCTGCACCATAGAATCATAGAGTAATCATAGCACCATAGAGTTGGAAGAGACCATCTAATCCAGGGATGGGCAATTATTTTTTCCAAGGGGCCACAGGAGAGCCAAAAAATATTATGGGGGGCCGCACCTAAAGGCTGAACTACATTCTAATCTACTGTACATAATTTATGTATTTATTTATTTACTATATTTAGTATATATTACACATCATTAATATTAACTTATTAATATATCAAGAAATATTCATATATTATTAGTATTAATATCATAATTATTATATTATCTATATATATAAAGGAAGAGTCGTCATGGAAAGACCGTCCCAAACAGAGAAACCTTACAACGCAGAAACACCAAACTTGCCAAAAGAAATAGGCCTCAAGCAAGGTATGTTTGTAGCAAAGAAACTGCCCCAAAACCTAAAAGGCCCCCAAAACAATGAGTAAAAAACACTACATTTTCCATCATCCTCTGGGGCTGCCAACGACTCTCCCAGCCTCTACATTCTGACAACATGATTGGCTGCCAATAAGGGCGGATTTGCATAACTCCTGTACTGGCCAGCCAACATGAACATTCCGACCCATAATAAACTGTCAGAGGAGGATAAGGCAAAGGGCTGAGGCACAAACACAAACACCCAATTCACTTCCCACAGACTTTCTCGCATCTCCTAAATAGGGCACAGCAATGCGTGCCGGGTACAGCTAGTAGTATATATAGAGAGAGACATTATAATATATTGAAATTATAATATAATATAATAATTATATTATTTATTATATTATTATTACTATATAATAATAATAAAACCACTAAAAATTAATTAAATTCAAGAAGACAAGGTGCAAACCAAGATGGAATGGCCCAATGGACCCAGCCCAGAGGATGGCAAAGCAGACCCAGACGCCACCGCAGCAGAGGAGAGCAGAGCAGCAGGCGATCGGACACGGCAGGCCTCCGCCCGCTCTTGGCCCCAGCCGTTCCCCAGCTCATCACCCTGCTATAGAGTGCCTGCCATCCCTGGAAGCGATCCGGGCCTGCAGGGGAAGCAGACGATCAAGTCTTCCGGGTCGCCAGGGCGATCAGCCTCTGCAGGTTGCCGACTGCTCCCGCTGCAGGCCCAGATCGCCTCCAGGGATGGCAGGCACTCCAAAGCCGCCACTCCTCCGGCCTGTCTGCCCACACAGGCCCCACAGAGCCCGCGATGGGATGGCGGCAGTGGCACCCCTTCCTCTTGGCCCCTCGCTTGACGCTCTTCTCCCCGGGCCGGACAGAATCGGCTGCCGGGCCGCATCCGACCCGTGGGCCGTAGGTTGCCCACCCCTGATCTAATCCAACTCCCTGCTGTGCAGAAAAAGCAACATTCAAGCATGCCTGGCAGATAACCACCCAGCCTCTGTTTATAATCCTCCAAGGAAGGAGCTCCCACCAGACTCCCAGGCAGAGAGTTCCACTGCTGAACGGCTCTCCTTACGGTCAGGAAGTTCTGCCTAATAAAGTTCAGGTGAAATCTCCTTTCCTGGGATTTGAACTCGGCCTGGGGAGGTTCGTCGGAATGCTCGTAAAATCGGAATGAATTCGGATTAAATTCACTTTTTGAAGTGGTTGTAAGCAACCCGGAAGTGAATTTGCCAAGTCGAAACCGCTGCCATTTCCAAAAAGGGTTCGGCATCAGATTCCTGCCCCTCGCGAGGTGTTTTCTCCTCATTGGCTGTAGGCAAGCAGGTGGTTGCATGCAATCAGCCAATAAGGACAAACTACCCCAGGAGGGGCGTGGTTAGGTTTCGGGATGACGGCCATTGTGCTTTATTAGGGCCTGCGTGTGCCTCGTGTTCTCATTGCGAGCCGGGCACGTGAGCGGGAAAGAGGCTAGGACGTAGGCAGCTGTTGTTTGGATGGGATAGCTGCAAGAGAAGGACTGGGTTGGGAAGAATTTCTCCTTCGTGGTTAATTTGAAGCAGGGAATACACCATTTTCGGAAAGGAATCGGCATTAGATTCCCACCCCTCCAGAGCTGCTTTCCCTTCATTGGCTGTTGAACCCAGTTTGGAGGCGGATGTCCTTCCCTCCGTGTCAGAACTGGGGCGACAGCCCCATCCAAACTGGGTTAAACACGGCTGTCGCCCCAGTTCTGATGCGGAGGGGAAGACATCCCCATCCAAACTGGATTAAACATGCATGACCGCCATTAACAAAGCCATTCTGAAATTTTGGAATTAATTCAGGAAATTTTGAAATTTTTCTGGAAAATTTCGGAAGTCAACCAGATTCGAAGCGCCAGGGCCCCCTACATTTTTTTTTATCACCCAGGCCTACCATATAACCCAGATTATGAAAGCAGGTAGTCCACTGCTTTATCTGCTTTGAACTGGGTTATATGAGTCTACACTGCCATACATGCCCGGATTACCCATAAGGCCAACGAGGCCACGGCCTAAGGGCGTAAGCTGGGGGGCGGGGGCGCAGATCACGGTCCAAAAAAAGCCCCCAAACTGGTCTGCGCCCCTCTTTCCCCCTTTGTCATGCCCCTCTTCACTCCTTCTCTCGGCAAAGTCTCTGCTCCGTCCCCTCCATCTCTCTTGCGTGCGCGCTCTCTCTCTCACGCGCGTGCACGTTCTCTCTCTCTCACTCACTCACTCATTTGCGCGCTCTCTCTCTAGCTCTCTTGTGTGCTCTCTCTCTCTCTCGCACACTCTCTCTCTCACACGTGCTTTCTGTCGCACGCTCTCTCTCTGTTGCGCTCTCTCTTGTGCGCTCTCTCTCGCACGCTCTCTCTCTCTCACGTGCTTTCTGTCGCACGCTCTCTTTCTGTCGCACGCTCTCTCTCTGTTGCGCTCTCTCTTGTGCGCGCTCTCTCTCGCACGCTCTCTCTCTCTCACGTGCTTTCTGTCGCACGCTCTCTCTCTGTTGCGCTCTCTCTTGCGCGCGCTCTCTCTCTCTCTCTCGTGCACACCTTTAGAGCGAGTTTGCACCCGCTGCGCTCTCCCCAAGCCTCCCGATTCCCGAGGAGGCCTTCAGAGCAGAGCGGAGCTTTCCAGCCGTTGGGAATGCATGGGGACCTTGGAGGTGGCGGGAGGTTGGCTTAAAGGGGGCATAATTCCAAACTGTGGCCTAGGGTGCAAAAAAAGTGTTAATCCGGGCCTGCTGCCAAATAATCTAGTTCAAGCAGATAATCCGGCAATGCCAAAGGGGCCTAAGTTGCAATGATGCACCCTGTTGCAGTTGGTACCCAAAAGCTCCCCCTTTCCGGCCTTTCCGGGGTTCTTCGGCCTGAAGAAAAGGGGCCAGTGCCTCCGTCCGGTCCTGGTGCCAAGTAGGAGTCGCCACATTTACTTCATTAATGATAATGATCCTTGCGTACCCCGTCCTCTATCTATTAAGAGGGGCTTAATTACTTCCCTAATAAAGCACACGCCTGCGGTCCCCCTGGCAGCTGGAGCCGGGCCTTTTCTGCCGTTTGACTCAGCAGGATTTTCTCCAGAAGCAGCAATGGATCGATTGAGAGAGAGAAAGGGAAGAAAGAGAGGGAAAGGGAGGGAGGGAACGGCTGGAAACAGCTGGAGAGGAAACATTCCCTCCCCCAGATCTCCACAATGCAGCGGCAGCGCTTTCGCCTCCCAGGTGATTCCGACTTGGCGCAATTATGTATTTCGGAAATTAATGCCGTGCAAAAGAATTTCTTCCCAGCATAAGCATGAAGGGTGGGAAAGCATCAGCTGAGCCTGAGCCATATTCCTTCCGTGGGTATCACCAATCCCACTGATTTCAATGCTTGCACATGGGCACGGGAGGAGCCTATCCTTCTGAAATCCATGGGGAAATCCCAGCATTGGAATCCTAGAGTTGGAAGAGACCTCGTGGGCCATCCAGCCCAGTCCCATTCTGCCAAGAAGCAGGAAAACCGCGTTCAAAGCAGGCCCGGATTAACCCCTTTGGGCGCCCTAGGCCACACTTTGGAATTACGCCCCCAAGGCAACCTCTATCCCCCCCCCCATTCCTTCTTTCCACTGCCCGGCAGCGGCCCCGGGGGCTTCCCTTCCTTCCTCCTCCTCCTCACTCGCGCCCTCCTTCCTTGACTCAAAAAAGGAGGGTGCAAGGGGGAGGGAAGCCCACGAGGCCACTGCTGTGCATGCGCACACGACACCCAGGAACATGGCGGAGGAGGCAGAGGCACTCGCGCCCTCCTGCTACGCATGCCCGGCAGCGGCCCCAGGGGCTTCCCTCCGCCTTCTCCTCCTTCCTTGACAAGGGGGCGGGGTGATGGCGAGGAGGGGGCACCATTCCCTCCTCCCACACCTCCTCGCAGTGCTCTCCCCCCCACCCTTCCCCGAGAGAGAGAGTTTTGCGGTTTTGTTTCAATTTTATTTTTGGTCCGTGAACTGCGCCCCCCCCCTTGGCCTTATGGGTAATCCGGGCTTGGTTTAAAGCACCCATGACAGATGGCCTTCCAGCCTCCATTTAAAAGCCTCCATAGAAGGAGCCTCCACCACACTCCGGGGCAGAGAGTTCCACTGCTGAACAGCTCTCACCACCAGGAAGTTCTTCCTCGTGTTCAAGTGGAATCTCCTTTCTTTCCTGTAGTTTGAGGCCATGGCTCCATTGCGTCCTAGTCTCCAGGGCAGCGGAAAACTAGCCTGCTCCCTCCTCCCGATGGCATATCCCCCTCCCTCCTTGATCCCTGGCCCTCCTCAGGTCTCCTCTCAGCCTTCTTGGGCCAGAGGTTTAGCACAGCTGGTAAATCATCAGCAATTATAAGATCTGTCAACCTAAAGGTTGCAAGTTCGAAGCCCCAGGTTGGCGTGAGCTGCCAACTGTCGGCCTAGCTCATTGTTGACCTAAGTGATTCAAAAACAGCATTGCTGTGATTAGAGAAATTAGGTACTACTAAAAGCGGGGGAGATGTTTTATGACGCTATAAAGAAAGTCGATCAGAAAATGCTGGGTGACTAAAAGGAAGGAGGAAGTCCTGACAGCTCTTTGTCATAGAGCAGGGGTGCTCATTATGGTGATCGGGAGCACCTAGGTGATCTTCAGCCCTCTTCCAGGTGATCTTTGGGCCTCACCAGCCAAATGGCGTGCTCCTGCCATGCGCTCCTGCCACCGCCTTCGCGGGGCTTCTTTTGCCAAAATGAGGCTTTAGTGGGCGGGGCCCTGGCGCTCGTATTGCCACGCACGGTGTGGTGACATGACCGCCCATTGGTTGCTGCTGGGGGGGGGGCGAGCAAGGCAAAGGCACGCGCACGGATAGGATGCGAGGCTGTGGGAGGGATGGAGGGAATGTGTGTGTGTGTGAGAGAGAGAGCGCCAAGGAGAGAAGAAAGAAATCCGGAGAACTTTTTCGGACCCTTTTGGCAGGCAGGCGGGCGGGCGGGCGCTGGAAGGAGAGAGGGAGAGAGAGAGAGAAAGAGGCGAAGGAGGTCGGGCAAAGTGGGGGAAAGCCAAGCAAGCCCCGCCAAAAAACCCTGCTGCTGCCCTTGGGACTCCCATTCCAAGCCGAGACCTGGGCGAGCAAGCTGTGTGGGGCTGCTTTCTTTCCTTGGTTGGGGGCGAGGAGGGAGGGCTCCGCCGTGTTCCTGGGGCTGAACCCGAGGAGGAGGGGGCTGCGGGGATGGAGACTCCACTTGCTGCTGCTGCTTGTGCCCTCGCCGCCTTTCTCCGCCTCGCCCTCCCTCGCCCTCAAAGGAGAAAGGCGGCGAGGGCCCACGGGAGAGAGAGGGGGGGGGCTCTTCAGAGCCGGCTAGGAAGAGCCACCCTCTCCCCCCCCCCCCGGGCATGGACTGCCACCAGTGGGAGGGGTCCTCCTTCCTGCCAGCCGTCCACTTGGGCGTCCTTTCTGAGTGACACCCTCGAAAGGAAGGAAGCCCCCCCCCCGCTGCATCTGTCACTTTGGGGAAGCACCTCTTCCACTCTTCCTTCTCCTGCCCAGGTAAGGAAGCCTCAAGGGAGGAGGGGGGGAGGCTGCCGTGGGGAGGCTCCAGCCTCACGTGGGTCCCTCTCTCGGTTGAGTTTCCAGGCCCAGGCAGCAGCCAGGCGGCCCCTCTTCCCAGCCCTGCGCCTTCCGAGCCACCACCGAAGCCATATCTGGCCGGAGCACTGGTGGGTGCACCTATAAATACCCTCCTGCTGCGTGCGTGGGAGGGGCCTGCTGTGCATGCAAGAAGCAGGACAGGATGGGGACTTCTTGCTTCGCGAAAGCACACAGCAGGAAGGAGGAAGACAACGAAGACATTAAGAGAGAGAGCGTGCGCAGGCAAGGAGGATCCCCTTCCCGGGTGCGCGCGGTGGTGAGTTCGTGGGCAGGCAAGAAAGAAGCCCCGCGCGGACGGAAGGCTGCAGTAGGAGCGTGCGCGCATATGCGCGCGCACGCTCACATGCACAACAGGTGATCTTTTCAACTTGATTGTTCATATAGTAGCTCACATGATGAAAAAGTGTGGGCACCCCTGTCATAGAGGATAGAGCAACGGCACCCTCTGGACTCGGGCCCAACCTTGCATGGCACCAAAAACAGCTGGACACTGAGTCAAAACAAACCAGCTCCTTCTGTTCTGTGTCTGTCTGTGTATTGTCTATACAAAGCGGCATTGAATGTTTGCTTCGAGCAGGCCTGGATTAACGGATTTTGGCACCCTAGGCCACACTTTGGAAACCCCGCCCCTGGGGGCGGGGCCGCTTCCAAGCATGCATGGCAGGGCGCGAGCGCCGTGGCGTCCGCTGCCATGTTCCTGGGTATCGCGGAAGGAAGGGAAGCCCCTGGGGCCGCTGCAGCACCCAGGAACATGGCAGAGGATGCAGAGGCCGCGGCGCTCATGAAGAGGCGCCGCAGCTTCCCTCTGCCTCTTCCTCCTTGCCCTTGCTGCCGCCGCACCTGACATCACCCAGCCCCGCAGGTTGGTTGCAGGAGAGGCGCACCATTGGCCGCAGACGACGACGCTGAAAAGGGGCGGGCGCCGAGCAGGACGCCGAGATGAAGGCGGCCAACAACGTCGCCTAGGCAACCAGGGCGCCCTCCGCACCCCCACCCCCTGCAGTGGCCCCACCCCCTCTTGGATGTGGTGGAAGGCGGAAGGAATGAAAAAGAGGGAAGGAAGGAAGGAAGGAAGGAAGGAAGGAAGGAAGGAAGGAAGGAAGGAAGGAAGGAAGGAAGGAAGGAGGTGCCGCAGCTGAAGGAAGGAAGAAGATAAAGGGAGGGGGGTTGGTCCGTGATTTGGCACCCTCCTAGGCCTGCGCTCATAGGCCATGGCCTTGTTGGCCTTATGGGTAATCCGGGCCTGGCTTCAGGGTGAGAAGGGCGGAATATAAATAAAGTGTTATTATTATTATTCTCCTCTTCTGCAGGCTCAACATGCCCAGCTCTTTAAGCCACTCCTCATAGGGCTTGTTCTCCAGGCTTCGTCGCCCTCCTCTGGACACCTTCCAGCTTGTCAATATCTCTCCTCAATTGTGGTGCCCAGAATTGGACACAGTATTCCAGATGTGGTCTACCCAAGGCAGAATAGAGCATGGGTACCATGACTTCCCATTGCTGTTGTTTGTGGTTGCCGTTGTTGTTGTTATGCCATTGTGTAACTGGAAGAGAAGCAAGCACTGGGAATGTGGCACAGCTGGCTGGGTGTCAGCTGCATAAGATCTCTACTGACCAGAAGGTCATTTGCCTGGCCACCCCCGAAATAAGACACACGACAACAGTGGTTGGGTTCAAATTGGGCAACATTTATTTGAATTGTTACCTATTTAACTGTCCTTAACCTTAACTCAAGGGGTGTCAGGAATTTGGTGTATCCAATTCAGGTAGCCACCCTACCTGGTTTCGGTGTTAATTTGCAGGCGAAACGACTGGATTCCTTGACGTCCGGCCAAGGCAACCCGTTAAGGGAAATGAGAGCGAGGTCTGGTCCCCAAGATATCGAGACCAGCCTCCTCCCATTCCAGGCCATTTACCCGAACCTCCCTGATCAACTTGATCTTTGGTTGAGTATTAACATGATGGCCTTCACCCCTAACGGGGGGTGCCCTAGTAGCACACCAAGATATGGGAATTTCCTTATCTATTTTCCGCCACGGATTGGGGGCAGATGTCTATCTTGCCTCCCATCCCCCACCAAGTCTTCTAACACCCCTATGATAGCGCTCATGAAACCTGATAGTGATTGAAGGTTGCCCAACCCCGAGCAATATCCAAGCTCCAAGGAGTAAGCTCCAAATAAAACCTGCAGGACCCTGCTGGCTCTGGCTACAATCGCCCACCTGGGCAGGATATCACTTGCATCTTCCAGTCTCCCGCACCAGACCACCTGCAATGTGGTGAGGTGGCGAGCCATATGATGTGAACCTGGGGCCGAGCCCACCCCAATTATTATTATTATCCTTTATTTATTTATGTCATTAGATACCAGCTCAGTCCTGGCCAGGCAGCGCCTGGATCACCAAAGCATCAGGAGGAAGCCCCACTCCTGGCAGCACCGGCAACGCCGCGTGGCCCGGTTCACTCGTTTTTTGTTCACTCGTTTCCGTGCTCTCTCCAGCATCTTCCCATCCCCCCATCCGGCCACCTGGACGTGGTGTGATGGTGGACAATACGATGTGAACCCAGGGCCAGGTACCACTGTGCGGATGGCCCGGTTCGCTCGCCTCTGTGCCCTCTCCGGCATCTATACGTCCCCTCCACCCGACCACATGCAATGCGGTGTGATGGCGGACCCTGCGATGCGAACCCCGGGGCCACCCTAGCCAACTGCTTTCCGCCCATCAGGAGATAACCTACTCCTGGAATTCGGAACAGGAGCTGCCTGTCCCAGCCTCAGCAGCAATGTAGGCGAGGCCCAAATGCTTTCCGCCCATCAGGAGATAACCCGCTCCTGGAATTCCGGAACAAGGGGAGCTACCTCTCCATCCTCAGCGGCAATGTAGGCCCACGTACTGGCCGTGGGGAGTCTTGAGTGCCTCTTTCTCTGCTTGCTAGCTGTAGCTTCAGCCGTACACGAAGACTCGCCGCTTCCGCTGAAGCCTGGCATGACCTGCAACAGTAAAAAGACATAACCACGCCGCGCGCGCGTAGCCTTTGTACGCGCCAACTGCTACCTCCCAAGGACTTAACTGCCTCGGCCTCCTAGCCGATGTGGCGGCTGCTGATGCTGAGCCAATCCTGCTAAGAATGCGTCTCCAGTCTACTGTGCCCCAGGAGACATTTGGCAATGTAATCAAGCGCCCTTTTTTCTCCATGATCCTTCATAAAAGATCTCGCCCTGCTCTTCAACCTGCCCTGGCTCCATAGGCCAGAGGGGCGCGATGTGAACGGCCAGATCAGGAGCCTGCCATCGACTCGCTTGCTCGCAGGCCCCCAGACTGCGGTAAGAGCCGCTACCTGGGATACCCCCACTCTTATTGGGAGGTGCATCCTTTCCGCGACCATTGCTCAGTCATCCCCCCCTACTGGGCGCTAGCGGTCATCCATTGGCCTCAGTTCCAACGGAATCCCTCACGTAGCCTTCCTGTTGCCTGAAGAAGAATCTCATGCATTTCCAAACTCTGCAGCCCCACCCACAGGCTGCAAATGTGAGTCTTCAAGCTACCCTTCTTGTGTTCTTAAAGGGGGAACCCCTCTTACTCCACCTCTCTGCCGCTCCTCACAGAGGGTGAGCATGAGAGTCTCATACTACCTTCCTGCAGCCTCCCAGCAACTTACATGCATGACCACACTCTGCAGCCCTTCACCAAGCTGCGGGTGCCTCGTGCAATTGCCTTCTTGGGTGTTCTTAAGGCATTTCACATCACTTGATGACCAAACTCCACCGCCACTAACAAAGCTGAGAGACTGTCTCGTACATTGACCTTCTTGTGGTCTACAGCCAATCGCGTCGCCTGCCGGGCTAGACTCTGCAGCCACTGACAAGATTTGCGAGAGTGGCTTGTACAATTGACCTTGTGGTCTTAAGGACATCGCATCTACTGCATGGCTAAACCCTGCAGCCACTAACAGGAGCTGAGAGAGTGTCTCCTACAATTTGACCTTGTGGTCTTAAGGGAATCGCCTTCACTGCATGACCAAACCCTGCAAGCACTAACAAGAGCCGAGAGAGTGTCTCGTATAATTGACCTTGTGTTCTTAAGCCAATCGCATCCCTGAGAGACCAAACTCTGCAGCCACTAACAAGAGCTGAGAGTGTCTCCCATAATTGACCTTGTGTTCTTAAGCAACTCGCATCCCTGAATGACCCAACTCTGCAGCCAGTAACAAGAGCTGAGAGAGTGTCTCGTATAATTGACCTTGCGGTCTTAAGGCAATCGCGTCCCTGCCTGACCAGACTCTACAGCCAGTAACAAGAGCTGAGAGAGTATCTCGCAGAATTGACCTTGTGGTCTTAAGCCAATCGCATCCCTGAATGACCAAACTCTGCAGCCACCAACAAGAGCTGAGAGAGTGTCTCATACCTTGCGGTCTTAAGGAAATCGCATCCCTGCATGACCAACCTCTGCCGCCACTAACGAGGGCTGAGAGGGTGCCTTGTCTAACGACCTTCTTGCGGTCTTAAAGTGGAACACCTCATATGTGTGACCCAACTCTGCAGCCACTCACCGAAGCTGAGAGCGTCTGGAATGATTGACCGGAAAGGCATGGATTGCAGGAGAAAATGTAGAGAAGACATGACATCTATGTACACTTGTGTGAAAGGGAGCCATGAAAACAGGAAAGGAGATGCCACCTGGGCGTTAGAAGCTGCCTAACTGCTGTAATCCCGTTCCGGAGAGGAAATCTCCGCCTTGTGGTGTGGTGGGAGCTTCTTCCAGCAGGCCCCATCCGTTTCTCGGCTTCCTGCCTGCTTGACCACTGGATTATGCTTGCGCGTGGAGCCTCGCTCGGGGGAACCTGTAACACAGAACTGCAACTGGACAAGAACGGTTAGTACCATGGGCAAACCAAGAGGGGGGACGGGGACCTGGAAGGGCACGGGACCCGGAAATATATGGGAGGATCATCCTGACCATTGTATGATTCCCATGGAGGCTAATGCCTGCAGTGCTGCCGCCGCCCAAGGAGTGCAATTGTTAATGCCTTAGAATGAGAGACGCCATGCCCTATAAGTAAGGGCCATGAAAAGAGAACCCATATGACCGAGAATTGCAGCCCAGGGGAGTACGTGTGCTGAGAATCTAGGCATGCCCTACCTACCTCACAAGTGAGGACCGTTGCCACATGCCTCATGTAAGGTGCCCCAAAATGGCGCAAATTGTACCAAAGACCCCCAACCCCCCCAGCCTGAGGTGTGCGTGTCACACCATGTACCATTGGGGACAAAGGTAATTAGGGTGGCTCCCAGGGAGGAAAAGGTGAGCGGGAGAGACGGCGATGTGCATAGCCACCTCCCAAGGCCCGTGGCCGGCTTGACTGTGTGGAGTGATCTTATTTACCCCTTGGAGTGGTGCCTATTGATCTGTTCACAAGGCCCCGGACTATCTTGCCAGCGGTGGGAAGTGTCCACCGAAGGGTGGCTAACCCAATCCGGATTCGGAAAACAAGCCCTATGAGGAGCGGCTTAAAGAGCTGTCTTTAAAGGGCCTGTCTTACCTGAAAAGTGAAGCTGGAAGGACACAGATAGCCCTGAGGAGGAGCCACCCATGGTTTGCTGCCCTGGAGACTAGGACACTGAACAATGGCTTCAACTATAAGGAGATTCCGGGAAAACATTGGGAAGGACTTCCTGACCATGAGTTGTTCAACAGTGGAACTCTCTGCCCCAGGGTGTGGAGGAAGCTCCTGCTTTGGCGCCTTATTTTGCTATTATTTTGCTACATTATTACTATTTTAAAAACATAAGCTGGGTGGCCATCTGTTAGTGGTGGTTTGTGTGTTATTATTCATGTCAGGGGCTGAGCAGGGTGACCTAAGAGGTGTAGACCCCTTCATGCTACTAAGATCCATCGTGTGGCCTGCAATTTAGATTTTTCTTTATTCATTGTGATGTTATTGTAATTATGCTTACATGTCTAAACCCACCTGCATATACACACGCTAGCTCCTTGTCTTGCCCCCCTGTTGGAGTGCCACCTCTGCCTGCAGGCCTCGACTAGGGACGCCAAAAACCAGGGGGCTGACGGGCTTCACATCTTTGCATTCTAGTTCCGTAGCCCAGGACTAAAGTATCGAGCTGCTGCTGCACACCCCTTCCGTTGATGGCACGGGCCTCCCTGCACTACCAGGGACCCCCATGGCAATGGTGCGGCAAGCTAAAGGGTAAAGGAAGGGGCCTGAGGATGTCGAGAATGTTGGGAGTTGGAGTCCCAAACACAAGGAAGGGGCTTACTGGGAAGGAGGGCTTTGCCTGGCAGTGCCCACCTGGCCCTTAGCAGGCCACCAAAGTGTTCTCCCGCCTCGAAGGCAGCCAGGCCCAAGAACCAAGAGGGAGGCGCCATTAGCGGGCCAGTGGAGGGGCAGGCCTGCAATCCCAAGAAAAGGGGGAGCCGGGAAGCAACTTTGAAGGGGGGCGGAGAAGGACCCAAGGCCCCCTCCCCCTCAGAATTGGGTTGCCCATTTCCAAGGGCATTTCTGTGATGCAGAGGAGAAATTCACTGTTTCTGATTGAATATTTAACCATTATGCCAGGCTGTGGATTTGTAGGGGTGGATTGGAATCTCTCCTGAAGGAGAAAAGATCAATTGCACTACATTGGAAAAAGCACTACCAAAACCTCCTGAATCACAGCCCCATGGTGGCCAAAGAGGTTCTCTCACAAATCCCACAACAATAAATCAGGGATGAGCTTGCAGCATTGCCTAGTTTGGAAGACGTCAGCAATGTCAACAAAAATCTATGTATATAACAAAAGTGTTTGCGATTACGGGAGGTGCGGAGGAATATGTGGCAGCGTTTCGATTGGTTGCCACTGTGGGATTATTTGCATGACGCCTCTGATTGGCCAGCCTCCCAACATTCCTAGGCAGCAGAGAGAGGAAAGGAAAGGTCAGCCTGAGGCAGACAGAAATGGTTGTAGTTGAACTCCAAGGCACACAGAGCCCACCTGACCCATTCTACATCCTGGTGCAGTTTCACATTGGACAAACCATGGATGATGGGACTTGAAGTACCTCCGCTCACCTCCTGAGAATGCTGCCAGAGAGGGTAAAAGAAAGGGCCTGACTGAATTAACAGTACGCCTTCCTTAACTAGATTTTTCCGGACTAGGCCTCAGTTTCTACATAAAGGGCCTGAAAGGGCCAGACTGAAATAACAGTAAGGCTTCCTAAACTTTATTTTCTGGACTAGGCCTCAGTTACTGGGCTACTATGCAAGGACTGAGTTAACAGTACGGCTTCTTTAACTTGATAATCCTGTTTAGGCCGCCGATCATGGGATCCTGTGTATGGCCTGAATTGACCTGTGTATGGCCTGTATGGAGCGATCCCTTTGGCGAAGGGGGGAGGAGAAGGACCCAAGGCCCTCCCCCCAGGAAGAGCTCCGGCGGCGCACGTGGCCGCCGGAGCGATCCTGGGCCTGGCGGGGGCCTCCCCAGCTGCCAGGCCCGCAACTTTGGCGAAGGGGGGGGGGCGGAGAAGGAGCCAAGGCCCCCTCCCCCTCAGAAGAGCTCCAGCGGCGCACGTGGCCGCCGGAGCGATCTCGAGCCTGGCGGGGCCTCCCCCAGCCGCCAGGCCTGCAACTTTGGCGAAGGGGGGCGGAGAAGGAGCCAAGGCCCCTCCCTCAGAAGAGCTCCGGCGGCGCACGTGGCCGCCGGAGCGATCCCGAGCCTGGCGGGGCCTCCCCAGCCGCCAGGCCCGCAACTTTGGTGAAAAAAGGGGGGGCGGAGAAGGAGCCAAGGCCCCCTCCCCCTCAGAAGAGCTCCGGCGGCGCACGTGGCCGCCGGAGCGAGCCGGGGCCTGGCGGGGGCCTCCCCAGCCGCCAGGCCTGCAACTTTCGCGAAGGGGGCGGAGAAGGAGCCAAGGCCCCTCCCCCTCAGAAGAGCTCCAGCGGCGCACGTGGCCGCCGGAGCGATCTCGGCCTGGCGGGGGCCTCCCAGCCGCCAGGCCTGCAACTTTGGCGAAGGGGCGGAGAAGGAGCCAAGGCCCCCTCCCCTCAGAAGAGCTCCGGCGGCGCACGTGGCCGCCGGAGCGATCCCGGCCTGGCGGGGGCCTCCCAGCCGCCAGGCCCGCAACTTTGGTGAAAAAGGGGGCGGAGAAGGAGCCAAGGCCCCTCCCCTCAGAAGAGCTCCGGCGGCGCACGTGGCCGCCGGAGCAATCCTGGCCTGGCGGGGCCTCCCAGCCGCCAGGCCTGCAACTTTGGCGAAGGGGGGCGGAGAAGGAGCCAAGGCCCCCCCCCTCAGAAGAGCTCCGGCAGCGCACGTGGCCGCCGGAGCGATCCCGGCCTGGCGGGGCCTCCCCAGCCGCCAGGCCCGCAACTTTGGCGAGGGGGGCGGAGAAGGAGCCAAGGCCCCTCCCCTCAGAAGAGCTCAGAAGAGTGATCTCGGGCCTGGGGCCTCCCAGCCGGCAGGCCCGCAATGCAAAGGATGGGGGGGACCGGAGGGCGACCCAAGGCCTTCCCTCCCCCCCCCGGAGAGAAACTGGTGGCCCCCTGTTTGGACCTGAAGAGGGGGCTCGTGGAGAAGAAGGAGGGAAGAAAGGGGGGAGGCAAACCAGGGTCTTGCTTCTCCCCCCCCCCTCCCAGGATTCCCTTCCCACCCAAAGCCCCCCGAAACCGACCTTAGTTTCCTTCCTTTTGTCCAAAGGGGTCGGAGAGGGAGCCTCCTGCTTCTTCGAAGTCCTGGCAAGAAGTGAGCAACTGGGGCTGGCTTCCGGTGGGTGAAGCCACGCCCCAGCTGCAGGAGGCTCCAGCTGGATCCTCCCCCCTTCTCACTTCCTCGTGGGAGGGAGGCAAAGCCCCTTCCTCCCAATATGCATTGGGGGAAGGTGTCCGAATTCGAAGCCTGCCCGGGTTGAGGTGTGTAACCTTTTGTGTAGCCTGTTGTCGACCTTTGCAACCCGAAAGACAGTTGCATCAGTCAAGTAGGAAATTAAGGTACCACTTAGTGGGGAGGCTTAATTTAACTGATTTATGAGGCCATAAAAAGATCTCCAGGAAACATGCTGAAGAATGAAAGAGTGCGACAGCTCCCCCTGGTGGCCAGATGTTAAATTGCCTCTGTCTGTCTTGTGCGTTTGTGTGTCTAAATGTAATGTGTACATTGTAATCCGCCCTCAGTCCCCTGCGGGGTGAGAAGGGCGGAATAGAAATGAAGTAAATAAATAAATAAACAAGATGCACTGGGGCCAGAATCCTTTTTGGTGTCTGTCTGTCCATGCATAAGTCTATTTCTATCCCTACCTAAGGGTTGAAATCACCATTCAGTTATGTAAACTCAATGGGTGACTGTGGGTAGGTCGCACACTCAGCTCCGGAAAACCCGGTGATAGCCCCCCTTCCCGCCCTTAGGATCCTCATAGGTAGAACACAACTTCAAGGCAAAGAGCAAGAGCAAGGTTCCCCTGTAGAAGCGGCTGAGCCTCTCTCAATTCAAGGCTGAGGAAACACATTTATGCACATGGATGGATACACCTATGCATTGCACATGGTTGTGCACAGTGGCTCACCTGGCACTTTACACACAGTAGAACATTGCCTGGGAAGAGAGAGAGTGTGTCACTTGCCTAAGGTAAGTTTCCCTGGCTGAGAAGGAATTTGAACCCTGATCCCTTGGAGCAGGGCTGCCCAAGAAGTCGATCACGATCCCGGGACCGAAGGAGGTCGATCCCAGCTGGATGGGGCACTTCTCAGAGGGGGTGGAGCCAGGCTGCACCAAGCCCCGCCCCATCCCCTCTGGCTTCAGCTCTACCAGCAGCTTCTCCAGGCTTGAGGATGGCAATGCCAAGCCAGCCTTGTGCTAGCTATGCCACCACTGGCTTGGCATTGCCATCCTCAAGCCTGGAAAAGCTGGAAAAGCTGCTGGGAGCTCCAAAGCCAGAGGGAGGGGTGGGGCCAGGTGCCTGGCCTGGCTCCGCCTGTGGCTTCTGCTCTACCAGCAGCTTCTCCAGGCTTGAGGATGGCAATGCCAAGCCAGCCTTGTGCTCCTCAGCTATGCCACCACTGGCTTGGCATTGCCATCCTCAAGCCTGGAAAAAGCTGCTGGGGCTTGGCAGCTCCAAAGCCAGAGGAGAGGGGGGCGGGGCCTGACGTGGCCTGGCTCCGCCCCTGTGGCTTCTGCTCTACCAGCAGCTCCTCCAGGCTTGAGGATGGCAATACCAAGCCAGCCTTGTGCTAGCTATGCCACCACTGGCTTGGCATTGCCATCCTCAAGCCTGGAAAAGCTGCTGGGAGCTCCAAAGCCAGAGGAGAGAGGGTGGGGCCTGGCGCGGCCTGGCTCCGCCCCCTGTGGCTTCTGCTCTACCAGCAGCTTCTCCAGGCTTGAGGATGGCAATGCCAAGCCAGCCTTGTGCTAGCTATGTCACCACTGACTTGGCATTGCCCTCCTCAAGCCGGGAGAAGCTGCTGGTAGAGCTGAAGCCAGAGGGGGGCGGAGCCAGGCTGCGTCAAGCCCCGCCCCCTCCCCTCTCCAGCCTTGAGGAGGTAGGTAGATCTTTCTGACTTGGTGGCTCGCATGCTGAAAAAGTGTGGGCACCCGTGTCTTGGAGTCTCAATCCCATCCTTAAACCAAAGTGCCATGTCGGCCCTTAAAATAAGACTTCCTTGGCCAATTTGTGAAGACCTTGCCTTCGTCCCAGGCTGAGAGAGAGTGTCCTGGCCCGTCCATTCTGGGGCTGAGCAGGGATCCAAGCCCTGGCCTCCCGGACAGAGTCCAACACTCACATCGCTGCACTGTGCTGTCTCCCTTGCGATTTCCACGCAACAGCCAGCATCAAGAGAAGAATATCAATTCTGCGCACATCCCTGCTTTTGACTCTTTGGACCACGGCTCAGAGGCAAACCGGAATAGGAAAAGTCTTGGAAACGGCAGGCGGGGATTCGAAGGCTGCCGCTAAGCAAGGGTTTCCTGGCAGAAGGCAGGCACCTTGAGCCGCCGGTGGGATTTCTTCTAAAACTGAAGCATTGGCTTGGAATGCAAACATGCTCCGGTTGTTTGTTTCCTGTAAGCCCCGGGGCTTTCCTCTAAGCAGAGGTTTAACTCCAGAACCCCTTCCCACTGCTACATGCTCGGGCCTCGCCGGAGGGGAAGCGCAAGAAGGCTTTCCTTCCAGCAAGGAGGATCCCGCCAAGCGCCTTGGAAGCGTTCCCCACCATTGTTGCAGGTGGGGGCACACAGCACAACAGAGTTGGAAAAGACCCCAAAGACCACCTAGTCCAACCCTATCCTGCTGAAAGGAAAACACCATCCAAGCCCTCCCGATGGATGGCCATCCAGTCTCAAGCTTAAAAACCTCACTAGAAGACCACAAATAAATAAATATTTTTCTTTTATTAAAAAGACCTTTCCCGGGGGCACATAATAATAATAATAATAATAATAATAATAATAATTGATTGTCCTGTTACATGAGGGCCAGCGCGGTCAAGTCAGATACGGCGATGCTCTCTCGGAGCCCTGTCTCATAACTAATGGAGTGAAACAAGGTTGTGTTCTTGCACCAACCCTATTTACAATCTTCTTCAGCATGATGCTCCAAAGGGCTACGGCAGACCTCGAAGAAGAAGGCGGCATATATATACGCTATCGTACTGATGGCAGCTTGTTCAACTTAAGCCGCCTGAGGGCTCGCACTAAGACTCTAAACTATCTAGTCCGTGAGCAGGGGCGGCCTTACCTCTCCGGGGGTACGCAAACCTTATTTTGGCGCCCCCATGGCTCCTGGACGCCCCACGCAGCCGGCACGCATGCGCGGTGGCGTCCTGCCCGACCGCGCATGCGTGGTGGCGTCCCGCCCGGTGCGCGAGTGCATCCACGCGGCGGCGTGCACGCGCGGCATCATTCCGCGCGGCCGCGCGAGTGCATCCGCAGAGTGGCCGTGACGCGTGGCGATCCGCGCTGCGCAGTGCGCCCGCGCTGCCGCGTGAGGGCGTCCCGCACGGCGGCACGCACGCTGGCAGCGGCGGAGGCGCAGCACAGGCAGCACTAGCTTCCGAGCACGCCTCCACCCAGCGGCGCGGCTGGCTGCAGAGGCACAGTGGAGGGGCGGCCGGCGGGGCGGCGCCCCTCCCAGGTCTCCCAGGTGCCGTCGCCCTACGCGGCCGCGGAGTCGGTGGACTGGGAGGGGCTGGCCCTGTCCGTGAGCTGTTTTTTGCTGACGATGCTGCCCTTGTGGCCCATTCAGAAGCAGACCTGCAGCGCCTCACATCCTGCTTTGCAGCAGCTGCAGAGCTATTTGGGCTGGAAGTCAGCCTGAAGAAAACGGAAGTCCTCTACCAGCCCGCACCACAGGAATAACACCATCATCCGGGAGGACAGAAGAGAACTGCCCATCCCTTTTTGGCATCCAAGGAAGGAGACCTCTAGGCCAGGGGTGCTCATTAGGTAGCTCAGGAGCTACTAGTAGATCTTCGGCCCTCTTCCAGGTGATCTTCAGGCCTCACCAGCCGGATGGGATGCTTCTGCCATGCGTGCACACGCGCGCTCCTGCTTCCGCTCTTGCCGTGCTTCTTTCACCTGCGGGGCATTGCAGGAAGAAGGAAGCACGAGGCGCGGCCTCTGGAGGGCGCGCCCTGCCTCTCTCTCGTCCAGAAGCAGCTGCGCAGCCTCCGTTGCCAGCAAGACAGGCAGGGCAGAGCGCTCCCTCTGGATGCCCCACCTCGTGCTTTCTCCTTCCTGCAATGCCCGCAGGCGGGAAGAAGAGCTGCGCGTGGGCGAAAACAGCAGCAGAAGCATGCGCGGTGGCAAGAGCGTGTGGTGGCAGGACCATGCGGGAGCGCACGGCGGCGGGGCAGGTAGATCTTTTAGATTGGTTGCTTTAAGAGTAGCTCGCACGCTGAAAAAGTGTGAGCACCCCTGCTCTTGGCAATTGCTTCCAAGGTTCAATCAAAACCTACTCTGTAGCAGAAAGGATTGCTTGCCCATGAAGGTAGACTTCAAAGCCATCGCCCTGTTGGGCTGGAATATCAATATGCCGGGGGATTTGGTGGCAGCTCAGGGAAGGAAGCTGGTAAACATGAGCTTTTGAAGACATAGACTTTGTCTGTGAAAAGCTTTTGCTTCCATCTTTGGTCCCTCAGGTGGAGAGAGTTCCCTTTGCGCAGACACGAGTGTGCCAATGACAGGACCATCAACATGAGCAGCAGCGTGCATCGCTCTCTTTCTTCCTCTCCCATGTTGGTCCTCCTTGCCTCCAGCTCTCCCCCGTGGCCTCTCCGGCTTCATCCTGCAAGCAAAGACTCTGAACGCCAGGCACCAGACCTTGGCAGAGAAGAGCCCAGCCATCCAGACCGTCAAAGACTCCGGGATTTAGAGGTCTCGTGAATACTTTTTGAACCTGACATTTAACCCCTTTTCAGTGGGGCAGAGTTTATCGGGCACTTTCAGAGAAAGAAGTAGACACACAGGGACCACAGTACTGGGTTTATAAATAGCTATATTGGTTACACAAAGGGGAAACCTTCTTCGGCGTTGAGTATTTATGTCACAGCGGATAGGCAACAGAAATATAGAAGTTTAATTCCCCAACGGCCCAAAAACTCCAGTCTCTGTTCGAGTGAATAATGAAACTCTCATTCAATTCACAAGGTAAATATATAACTTTGTATTGAATTGTATTTAACAATAACTGGCAAAACATCAAAAAACAACAGCCATCACAGCTACCTTTCTAAACATCCTTTCCTCACAGATATTAAATCCCAACTGACAAATCCCAACTGTCACTTTGTAACTGACATTCCTCAAGGTTCCATTTAGCAGTCTTGAGACAGCGCCATCTGGTGTCAAACATGTCACACTGCAGGTCATCTCAAACTGCGAAAATATATCTTGTGCTGACTCATGAATTGCTATTCAAAATGCAATAATCTGACAAACCTCACATTTACTCATTCGGTAAATGGGACAGGCGAACGGCAGGGTTGTCTACTCTCACCCAACCTAATCAACTTGTATGCAGAACACATCATGCGAGGATGTGAAGGGCTTGACGAATCGAAGACTGGGGTTAAAGTGGCTAGAAGAAACATTCACCACCTTAGATATTTATTTATTTATTTATTTAATTGTTCACTTTTATATACCGCTCCTCCCTGCAGGTTTGGGGCGGTTTACATAAAACAACAGATTAAAATACAGATAAAACACTTTGTGATATAAAACACAAGGACGTGGTCAGAGTTGTCCGGGGAAACTTAGGTTGAAGGCCTGCTTAGAAAGGGTCGTCTTGCAGGCCCTCCGGAAGGGGGCTAACTCCGTGATAGCCCGAACGTCATCTGGTAACGCGTTCCATAGCGTCGGCGCCACCACGGAGAAGGCTCTTTGTCTTGTTACTGAAAGGCGGCAGGAACGGATTGATGGAATCATCAGAAGGTTTTGTTCTTCTGAGCGCAGCAATCTCGGGGGAACGTATGGGGTGAGGCGGTCCCTCAGGTACACTGGCCCTAGACCATACAAGGCCTTGAAGGTCAACAGAAGCACCTTGAAAACAATCCAGTACTCTATTGGCAGCCAGTCCAATTGCCGTAGGTGTGATGTGCTCTCTTGCAGGTGCTCCCAAGAGAGCCGGAGAGGGGGCGGAGAGATAGCACAGCGGTAACACAGCTGTGCTTGCAATCTGAGGGTTGCAAGTTCGATTCCCGAGCTGGCTTGGACAACTAGCTGTGAGCCCCTGTCTACTGCTTACCCAGCAGTTTGAAAACAGCCCAGCTGTTGTTAGATAAAACCCGGAACCGCAAAGCGGGGAAGGACTTTTACAGAAGGACATTACAACGCCTGGAAAGTGTGGCTGTCGGGAAGGTGGAATGCGGAAACAGAAGCTCCCCGTCATGACGATGGAACAACAGCACCCCCTTGTGACGTAATGACGCAATGACATAACAACAATGACGTAATGGAGCAATCACATCCTGTGGCACAGCCAGGAAGAAGAAATCCTTCTAAAAATTGCACTGTTTACTATGTATTGTAATTTGTATGTCTTCCGACAGGGACTGTCTGTCGTATGTGTAATGTAATCCGCACTGAGTCCCCTTCGGGGTGAGAAGAGCGGAATATAAATAAACAGTATTATTATTATTATTATTTATCGAGCAGCAGCATTTTGCACCAGCTTGAGTTTCCGGGTTGTCGACAAGGGAAGGCCAATGTAGAGGGCGTTACAGTAGTCTAGCCTTGAGATGACCGTCACCTGGATCACCATCGCTAGGTCATTCCTGGATAGGTAAGGAGCCAGTCGCCTAGCCTGTCAGAGATGGAAGAATGCTGTCCTGCTAACCGTGGAGACCTGAGTCTCCATCAATAGCTGTGGGTCTAGTTGGACCCCCAGGCTTTTTACCAAAGACGACGGGCTTAACCGCTCGCCATCAAGGGTAGACTACCGGTACTCACCAATACCAGGACGACCCAGCCATAGGATCTCCGTCTTCGATGGGTTCACCTACGCAGCCATCCAGTCACGGCTTCAAGGCATTGATGGAAACAATCGGGTACGGTGTCCGGCCTGCCATCCATTCTCAGCACCAGCTGGGTGTCATCAGCGTACTGATGACACTCCAGGCCAAAATCGTGGACCAGTCGGGCGAGCGGATGCATATAGATGCCAAACAATAAAGATGTGCAAGTGATACCACTTTGATGGCCGAAAGAGAGGACCCAATTGGGCAGGCAGGGGGCGGAGCCAAAGGGAGAGGGGAGGGGGAGGGGAGCCAAAGGGGTATTGGCGACGTATTGCCTCCTGACAGCCGCCACCGGAAGTAGCCGCCATGCACTGAGGCGAACTCCCTCGCCAGGCCCAATCATGTGTGAACCCTACCACAACCACCCACCTCCCCGTGCGCGTGTGCACGCGCACACCGACCGGGAGCATCAAGGAGAGAGAGGCGCAACTGCGCAGGCAAATAGTAATATATAATATTTTATTTTACTTTATTTTGGGTTATTTGAGTTTTATAGGAGTCATGAAAATATTTAGTAGAGGACAATTTTATTTAAATAAATAATTTATTGATTATTTTTAAATAATAATAATAATATAATAGAATGTTATCTTATATTATACTGTCAATATATTATAATATAATTATATTGTAATGTAGTATAATATAATTATGATATAATATAGTATGAGTATGTACTATAACATATTGTATATACATTGATACAATATAATGGTATTGTGATATTATAATTGTATATTTGTTTTACATTGGGGGGCGCCAAAATAATGTTGGGGGGCACCAAAATAATGTTTGCTTACCATATAAAATTACGTTAGACCGCCCCTGGATGGTTGTCGGGGGAGAAGAGGAGGAAGGGCTGAGGGGGAGCGGGGGGAATGGGGATAGGCCTCTCTAATGCGGCGGCGGGGTGTGTGTGCGTAATTCCAAACTGTGGCCTAGGGCAGTGTTTCCCAACCTTTTTTGAGCCGCGGCACACTTTTTACATTTGCAAAATCCGGGGGCAGACAACCAACCAAAATGACACAAAATGACACTCTAACAGAGTAATGCATATCGTTAATATGTTTTTAAAATATATTTATACACTCAGTGTGAAACCTGGGCCTGTTTCGATGAACACAACATACGGTAGATATCCTGGCAGGAATGGCAGAAAGACACAAACTTCCCACACAGAACTCCCATAATGAAGAGAAAATGCTATAAGAGTTTGGTGGGCATTGACCTTGAGTTTTGGAGTTGTAGTTCACCTATATCCAGAGAACACTGTGGACTGAAACAATGTTGGATCAGAACCAAACTTGGCATGAATTCTCAATATGCCCAAATATGAACGCAGATGGAGTTCAGGGGAAATAGACCTTGACATTTGGGAGTTGTAGTTGCTGGGATTTATAGTTCCCCTAAAATCAAAGAGCATTCCGAACCCTACCAATCATAAAACTGGGCCAAACATCCCACACAGAACCCCCAGGAGGCAAGAGGAGGTCTCTACTTGGGGAAAGGGAGGCGGGCCTTCCCAATGCATTGAGAGGGAGAGACCAAGTAGACAACGGGTGGGGGGGGTGGTTGTCATTTTCTGCCTTTATCGAGGTAGGTTTCTTAGAGTTTTTATACTTCAACACTTTAGACTCTCCCCCTTTTCTTGGAGGTTCCAATTTCCCACGGCACACCTGATGATCGCTCACGGCACACTAGTGTGCCCCGGCACACTGGTTGAGAAACACTGGCCTAGGGCGCCAAAAGGTGTTGATCCGATCCTGATTTCCAAGCCTTGTCTAATTTGAAGACATATGTACGAGAGACAACCTCTGCCCGCCAACCAAAAAAAGGCCATTTTCGAATGAAGGTAAAGGAGAGCTTTCTACGTCTAGCCAATTCAGTGCTTGAAGAGGCCGTTCCTACCATTGCTTACAATAACACAGGCAGGGTGTGCAATTTCCCCATACTCTCCTTTCGCTTAATGGATCCCCCTTTGCCCCATGTCTTTGAAAGGAAACTGCTTCCAGTCGGAGGTGTTTGAACTATAAGGGGGGGGGGAACTCCCCAAACCCCCCTTGAGCGACCGCAGCTTCCTCCATTGCCACTCCAAGGAGAGTAAGTAGCTCAACTAATAGAACGGTTCACCTTGCAAGGAATTGGGGGAAGGGGGAATCATCATCTCAGGCGGCACATCCGGCGCACCAAAGGTGGAACGGTAGCTCCGCAGCGAGGCATCGAGACGATGTGAGTTCAGCCGAGGCAGCAAACAAGACTGCGAACCTTACATTAAAACCTTGAAAAGTCTAATGTGTACATCTTAACAGGCAACACTTTAAAATTTAATAATACCGCCGGTACAAAAGCAGTTTCCATACCCAGAGCAATAAAACAGCGGTGCGCGCGCTGAGGGCCAGGGTTAAAAGCCACTCCAAACGGAGAGTTTTGAAAGCCTTTTTGAGTACCAAGACCGCGGGGAGGGAAGGCTTTCCGAAGCGGAGGAATCCATCTAGAAGAGGCGGGGGAGGAAGCCCTATTTCTTTTAGCCAAGCAAACTTGGGCTTGTGGCTGTGCTTTGGGAACCCTGCCTAGATGCATTGGGCCCAGGCAGGCCAGGATTAACCAGTTCGCTGATGACACCCAGCTCGTTCTGAGGATGGACGCTGGGGCGGAATCTGTGCCCGATAATTTCCAACTTTGCCTTGAGGCCATGACTGGATGGCTGCCAGCCAGTAAGTTGAAGGTGAACCCCGCAAAGACGGAGATCTTGTGGCTGGGCCATCCGGGGGGGATCCAGTTGCCGACTTTTGACGGCATGGCATTATGCCCACAGTCTTCAGTTAAGAGCCTTGGGGTCCGGATGGACCCCCAGCTGTCTATGGCAGTGTTTCCCAACCTTTTTTTTAGCCGCGGCACACTTTTAACATTAAAAAAATTCGGGGGCACACCACCAACCAAAATGACACAAAATGACACTCTAACACAGTAAAGAACGGCTGGGGTTGGTGGCCTGCTGGGAGCAGCTGCTGGAAGTGCGAAGCCGGGGGGGCGGAGCCAGGCTGCGCCATGCCCGCCCCCTACCCTGGCTTCACCTCTCCCAGCAGCTGCTCCAGCCTTGAGGGGGCAGTGCCAAGCCAGCGGTGCCAGAGCCAGCACAATGCTGGCTTGGCACTGTCCCCTCAAGTCTGGGGCAGCTGCTGGGAGTGCCGAAGCCGAGGGAGGGGGCAGAGCCAGGCCGCGCTATGCCCCGCCCCTCCCCCAGCTTCAGCTCTCCTACAGGCCGCGCCATGCCCCGCCCCCTCCCCCAAGCTTCAGTTCTCCTGCAGGCTGCGCCATGCCCTGCCCCCTCCCCCCAGCTTCAGTTCTCCTACAGGCTGCGCCATGCCCCGCCCCCCCTCCCCAAGCTTCAGCTCTCCTACAGGCTGCGCCATGCCCCGCCCCCCCCCCCCTCAGTTCTCCTACAGGCTGCGCCATGCCCCCCCTCCCCAAGCTTCAGCTCTCCTACAGGCTGCGCCATGCCCCGCCCCCTCTCCCAAGCTTCAGCTCTCCTACAGGCTGCGCCATGCCCCGCCCCCTCCCCCATGCTTCAGTTCTCCTACAGGCTGCGCCATGCCCCGCCCCCTCCCCAAGCTTCAGCTCTCCTACAGGCCGCGCCATGCCCCGCCCCTCCCCCAGCTTCAGCTCTCCTACAGGCCGCGCCATGCCCTGCCCCCTCCCCCAGCTTCAGCTCTCCTACAGAGGAGGAGCATGAGCGGTGGACAGGCTTCAGTGGGCGGGGCTCCTCCCCACGCGGCTTCAGCGAGCGACGGACGAGAGTCATGATGGGAGTCATGGCGGATTGGAGGCTGGCTGGGGAAAACGGCCGAAGGAGGCGGCGCCCGGTCCCTTCTTCTTTCTTCGCCACTGCCGGCCCTTCCTCCTCCCCCAAGCAGCAGGAGTTCGGCAGGAGGGGGGAGGAAGGGGGGCAGAGAGCTTTTCTCACGGCACAGCAAGAGGTCCGTCACGGCACACTAGTGTGCCACGGCACACTGGTTGAGAAAGACTGGTCTATGGATGCATAAATTGCTTGTGCCTGCAAGACAGCCTTTTTCCATCTACGGCAAGCAAAACGCCTGGCTCCCTACCTATCCCGACGCGACCTAGCCACGGTGATCCAAGCCACGGTCATCTCAAGGCTCGATTACTGTTACGCGCTCTACATTGGCCTTCCTTTGTCGGCGATCCGGAAGCTTAAACTGGTGGGAGCCCCTAGAACAGTTCACATAACACCTCTCCTGCGCGAACTGCACTGGCCACCTATTGAATTCCGGATCTCCTTCAAAGTGTTAGTCTTGACTTTCAAGGCCTTACATGGTTTGGGGCCAGTGTACTTGAGGGAGCGGCGTACCCCATATATGCCCAGAAGATCACTGTGCTGTAATCTTCTTGAAGTCCCAGGTGTGAAGTCCTACAGGCTGGCCAGCACCCGACAGAGAGCGTTCTCGGTGGCTGCACTGACCTTGTGGAACTCTCTGCCGGCCGAGACACGGGCCCTGCAGGACCTGATGGCCTTTCGCAGGGCTTGCAAGACTTGGCTATTTCGGCAAGCATTTGGCGACTGACTAGCACCTGAACATCAAACCTCGCCACCTAACCATGCCGCCTCTGTCTGTAGATCGGTCGTATTCCGATCTATGTGATGTTTTATTGATTTATTTATTTATTGTTCATTTTTGTATTCCGCTCCTCCCAGCAGGCTCGGGGCGGATAACAACAAATATAACGGGCAGCATGTCACCACATGTCGGCATGTAGCCCTACATTAAAAGCATAAAAACATAAAAACACCTTAAAAACACATTACATCACCACACAGGTATGGAGGGACATGCGACATAGTTCTTAGTCCGGTGTGCCTAATTGAAGGCTAGGCCAAAAAGGGCCGTCTTACAAGCCCTCCGAAAGGGAGCCAGTTCCGAGATAGCTCCGGTACTATCCGGGAGGGCGTTCCAAAGCACAGGCGCCGCTACGGAAAAAGTTCTTTGTCTAGTCGTTGATAGATGGCAGGAGCGGATTGATGGCACTGACAACAGATTCTGTTCATCTGAACGCAGTGATCTTGGGGGGAAATACGGGGTAAGGCGGTCCCTCAGGTACGCAGGCCCTAGGCCGTGCAAGGCCTTGAAGTTCAAAACCAACACCTTGAAGGCAATCCGGTATTCAATAGGAAGCCAGTGCAGTTGCCGGAGGATAGGTGTGATGTGCTCACTCACTGGGGTTCCCGCCAGCAAGCGGCTAGCGGCATTCTGCACCAGCTTGAGTTTCGGATTGTCGCCAAGGGAAGGCCAACGTGAGGGCATTACAGTAGTCTAATCTCGAGATGACCGTCGCTTGGATTACCGTGGGCCAGGTCGCCCCTGGACAGGTAGGGTGCCAGTCGCCTAGCCTGCCGGAGGTGAAAGAAAGGCGTCCTGCTGACCACGGAGACCTGAGCCTCCATGGTCAGCGAGGAGTCAACACAACCCCAAGCTCTTAACCGATGGCGATGGGTTAAGCCGCTCGCCATCCAGGGTAGGCAACCGGCACCCACCCGGCCAGGCCGACCAGGCCACAGGATCTCCGTCTTCGACGGGTTCACCTTCAGCCGGCTGGCGCAGCCAACCAGTCACGGCTTCAAGGCATAGATGGAAACAATCGGTGCGGAGTCCGGCCTGCCGTCCATTCTCAGCAGAAGCTGGGTGTCATCCGCATACTGATAACACTCCAGACCAAAGTCGCGAGCCAGCTGGGCCAGGGGGCGCATATAGACGTTGAATAATAAGGGGGAGAGGATGGCATATGCGATTGTTTTTAGGGATGTTTTTATGATGTTTTTAGGCTGTTGTGTAATTTTATTGTGTTGGAAACCGCCCGAGCCTTGGGAGGGGCGGTCTAGTAAATCAAATAATATATATATATATATATATATATATATATATATATATATATATATAGGCACCCTAGGCCACACTTTGGAATTAGGCCCCCAAACCAACCTCTACCGCCCCGCCCCACATTCCTTCTTTCCACTGCCCACACTTTGCCCCCCAAAGGGAAAAAGGAGCAAGGACGATCCTGGCCTAATTCCAACCCTGCTTCTTCTTCTCTTTCCCCGCAGGCGCCGAGCCCTTCTTCCTGCACTCACGTGACCTTTTGGTGTGAAGGCTGCTGTGGGGCGGCAACTGCGCCGGGATTCAAGCTGCCTCTGCCTCCTCCACCATGTTCCTGGGTGCCGCGCATGCCCGGCAGCGGCCCCGAGTAGGGCTTCCCTCTGCCTCCTGCTCCTCGCGCTCTCCTTTCTTGAGTCAAGGAAGGAGGGCACGAGGAGGCGGAGGGAAGCCCTGCCCCAGGGGCGCTGCCGGGCATGCGCGGCACCCCTTGTCAAGGAAGGAGCACCTCTGCCTCCTCCGCCATGTTCCTGGGTGGCGCCATGGCCTAGGGTGGTCTTATGGGTAATCCGGGCCTGATTGCACAGCCCTTCGATGTAGGTGAATCAACGGCAAGCTGAATGGGTTGGAGATGTGCAAACAACAGGCCGGTGGCTCTTGCTAAGCGCTGTAAACCAATGGTGGAGGTCATCCGAAGAAATAGCTGGGAAGAGGGCTCCTGGCCCCCCCCCTCTTCCTCCAATGTATTTCCACTGGAAATAGACATCTTGCAAAACGCGTCATCCGGTCGGTGGGCAGAGAACCCGGCGCCCCTTCTTTCCCCTCCGGCACCCCCTCTTCGCATCTTGGCCGCGTTGCCAAGGCCGGCTTTTGGATGGCCTTTGCTTTTGTTCTCAGAACCAGCCATTTCTGTCGCTGGCGATATAATCAAAGCTGTCAAAGGGAATTACGTCCAGCTGGGATAATGCGGCCTCGTTGGATGTCCAGCCCCCCCTCTCCCCCCCCCCTTGATCTCGCCTTTGAAAGACACATGTTTTTAAATGTTAAATAAATCATTTATTTGCTTCCATTGTAAACCAGACGCTAAAAGGGGATTTCGGAGCAGGGTACACATATTAAAAATATACAGTGCAATACTATTTTAAAAGCCACGGCCATAAATCAGTGCCTGGGGGAACCTGTCACTGGCTGAGCACAGAGCTAAATCTGAAACCCCGGCAGAGGTGGGCATTCTCCTTCCTGCCAGAAGGTGGCTGGGCTGGTGGCCCTTGGGGCCCTTGGGGTCCCTTCCAGGCCAGTCTAGGACTTTTGTCCCAGGTGCAATGGCCACTTCCACTGCAGAGTTATGGAAACAGAGGCACACTGCGCAATCTGTGTGCATGCATCTCCACTGCAGAATTAATGCAATTTGACACCACTTGAACCGCCATGGGTCAATGCTATGCAATCATGGGAGATGTAGTTTGGGCATATAGAGTATTCATGCCAAGTTTGGTCCTGATCCAACATTGTTTGAGTCCACAGTGCTCTCTGGATATAGGTGAACTACAACTCCAAAACTCAAGGTCAATGCCCACCAAACTCTTAAAGTATTTTCTCTTGGTTATGGGAGTTCTGTGTGGGAAGTTTGATTCCATTCCATCATTGGTAAAGTTCAGAATGCTCTTTGATTGCAGGTGAACTATAACTCCCAGCAACTACAACTCCCAAATGACAAATCAATTTTTTGACTGATGGTCCCTCCTTTGGTTAGTATTAGTATGTTTTGTCCAGCAATTTGTCCAGTGGTTTTTGAGTTATATTAATTCCACAAATGAACATTACACAAACACACACACACACACACACATACCGTGTGTGTATATATCGAGAGAGTGTGTGCGTGTGTAAAACTGTATATATATATATATATATATATATATATCTTCCTTTGAATGTCGGTGAGAGCACAACAGCGCCGGCAGGAAAACAAACATCACAGGGAAGCATGTCTGTGTAGGAGGGTGAACATTAGGAAGAACTTCCTGACTGTGAGAGCGGTTCAGCAGTGGAACTCTCTGCCTCAGAGTGTGCTTCCGTCTGGCTGCTCTCTTTCCAGCCGGCTTCCCTGAGGACCGGGTACATTTTCCCTGGGGACCGGGTGACTGTGATAAAAACTAAACACAGAGAGAGACTGACAGCCGTTGAGCAAGACCTTTGTGTGTGCCTTTCTGCCATTCCGGCCAGGATCTCTATGTTGTGTTCATTGAAGCAGGCCCAGGTTTCACACTGAGTGTACAAATACATTTAAAAACATATTAACTCTATGTATTACTGTGTGAGAGTGTCATTTTGGTTGGTGTTGTGCCCCAGGATTTTGTAAATGTCAAAAATGTGCCACGGCTCAAAAAAGGTTGGGAAACACTGCCCTAGAGTATATATCCGGGTTTGCTATTTCTTTGAGGTTTTTTCTTTTCTTACTCCCTTTCCCTCATACATCTTCTTTTTTTCTCAATTGCCTTCCTTTCTTCCTTTCTTTCCTTCTTTCTTTCTTCATTATTTTCACCTAACTTTTCCATCACTTAGTTTGGCTGCCGGGCTTCTTTCGCGTGATGTTTATTCCAAAATCAATGAATAGAGTTATTTCGTTTGCAACACGGTGCAACCTGCTTGCCGCTACTTAGGCCACTGAAGCACACGGCCTTTGGCTAGACTTTGCTGTTTCCTCAGAGACCCGGACTCTGTATTTTCCACAGAACGGCAAACGCCCTGGGATTTTCCCAACATGTCCGGTGCGCAATCAGCTGTGCAATGCTGTCACTCATCGCAAGTGCCGTGCGCCAGAATCAATCCCAATGCAGGCTTATTCCTGACGTAGGAAAGTCCCTAGCCTTGCCTAGAGATAGCCCGACACAGAGCAGAAACAATGGAAGTTCTAGTTTCACAAGGCCTTCTGTCACAAGAAATTCAATGTGCAAATTTGATAAATATTAATTTGATATGATGTGTGGGTATGAATGGAAGGATGTATGGATGCGTTAATAGTTTTGGAGACACCAGTAAAATATTAAGGCCTGCAATGACTATTTGCTTGCTGGACTATAATTAAAAGTTGCTAATGACAGCTGAAAAGGTGAACTCTGATCAGGACTCTGACAATGGTCCTTTCAAGTTTCGTCCATTAGGCGGACTACGCAGGCACGTAGGGCGACGTCGCCGGGGAGGGGCAATGCGCCCGCGCCACCCACACTGACCGTGCTGCGCTGCCCCGTCGCCGCGCCGGCCAGGCCTCCGCATGTGCAGAGCTTTTTGCGCATGTGCGAAAAGGTCCGCGCATGCGTACTGGCTCCTGCTTTGGAGCCAGTGCGCGTGTGCAGATTGGCGCATGCGCACTGGGGGGGCGCAAAAAAATTTTCGTGTACCCCCCAGGAACAGCTTGGTCTGCCCCTGCCTTCTCGTCCTGTGCCAATGGGGCTGTCACTGAAAAGAAGGGAATGGGCCCTTTTGTGTGGCGGGGAGCGAGTTCGTTACCCCTCGGGAAGGAGGCAGAGGAGGGTGAGTGCCGCAGAGCCAAGGCCCAAAGGAACAGGGAAAGCCGGGCTGGGTCCAGACCAGAGCATGCTCTTCGTCCGGGGCAGCGGCTTCAGAGACGGCCCCACATGCGGCTCACGGCCCAGCAGCTGCAGAGAGTCGGGCCTTCCTCCGCCTCAGGCTCCCCTCTGGGCCTCCACGCCGCACGCCGCCCTTCTTTCCCACAGCCTCCTCTTCCCTCAGCAGCCTGCGAAGGAAGCCGCTCCGAGCCAGGGCAGGCCAGGCGCCCCCTCCCCTCAGGTGCAGAAGCACTGGCATAGATGAATGGATTTTTTGGGTACCAGGCGGCAGGAGCCAATCGCGACCAGCATGGGCTGAAGGAAGAGACCTCCTCCTCTTCCTCCTCATGCTGCTGCTGCTGTATCATGTGGAGCCCTGGTCACGTGGTGCGCTCCCCATCGGGTCACGTGGGGGCTGGCTCCCTCCCGCGCGTGGTGACCCTTCCCCCCTCCCATCAGGGAAGGATGTAGTGCTGGCTGCGGCGGCAGAGGGATTCTCGGGCAGTGGCGCCGCGGCCCTCTCTCTCTCTCTCTCTCTCTCTCTAGAGAGAGAGAGAGAGAGAGAGAGAGAGTGGGGCCACACTCCGACGGGGTTATGTAACCCAATTCCTTTCCGACCTCTTTTTTTTCCTTTTCTTAAAGTTCCAGGAACTTGTGCTAGCTATGCCACCACTGGCTTGGCATTGCCATACTCAAGCCTGGAGAAGCTGCTGGGAGGCTGCGCCAAGCCCCTCCCCCTCCTCTCTGGCTTCGGCACTCCCAACAGCTTCTCCAGGCTTGAGGATGGCAATGCCAAGCCAGTGGTGGTGGCATAGCTAGCACAAGGCTGGCTTGGCATTGCCATCCTCAAGCCTGGAGAAGCTGCTGGAAGAACGGAAGCCAGAGGGGGCGGAGCCAGGCCACGCCAAGCCCCTCCCCCTCCTCTCTGGCTGTGGAGCGCCCAGCAGCTTCTCCAGGCTTGAGGATGGCAATGCCAAGCCAGTGGTGGCATAGCTAGCACAAGGCTGGCTTAGCACTGCCATTCTCAAGCCTGGAGAAGCTGCTGGAAGAGCGGAAGCCAGAGGGGGGCGGAGCCAGGCCGTGCCAAGCCCCTCCCCCTCCTCTCTGGCTGTGGAGCTCCCAGCAGCTTCTCCAGGCTTGAAGATGGCAATGCCAAGCCAGTGGTGGCATAGCTAGCACGAGGCTGGCTTGGCATTGCCATCCTCAAGCCTGGAGAAGCTGCTGGTAGAGCGGAAGTCAGAGGGGGCGGAGCCAGGCTGGGCCAAGCCCCACCCCTTCCCCTCTGGCTGTGGAGCTCCCAGCAGCTTCTCCGGGCTTGAGTATGGCAATGCCAAGCCAGTGGTGGCATAGCTAGCACAAGGCTGGCTTGGCATTGCCATCCTCAAGCCTGGAGAAGCTGCTGGTAGAGCGGAAGTCAGAGGGGCGGAGCCAGGCTGGGCCAAGCCCCACCCCCTCCCCTCTGGCTGTGGAGCTCCCAGCAGCTTCTCCAGGCTTGAGTATGGCAATGCCAAGCCAGTGGTGGCATAGCTAGCACAAAGCTGGCTTGGCATTGCCATCCTCAAGCCTGGAGAAGCTGCTGGTAGAGCGGAAGTCAGAGGGGGTGGAGCCAGGCTGGGCCAAGCCCCACCCCTTCCCCTCTGACTGTGGAGCTCCCAGCAGCTTCTCCAGGCTTGAGGATGGCAATGCCAAGCCAGTGCTGGCATAGCTAGCACAAGGCTGGCTTGGCACTGCCATCCTCAAGCCTGGAGAAGCTGCTGGTAGAGCGGAAGTCAGAGGGGGCGGAGCCAGGCTGGGCCAAGCCCCACCCTTTCCCCTCTGGCTGTGGAACTCCCAGCAGCTTCTCCAGGCTTGAGTATGGCAATGCCAAGCCAGTGGTGGCATAGCTAGCACAAGGCTGGCTTGGCATTGCCATCCTCAAGCCTGGAGAAGCTGCTGGTAGAGCGGAAGCCAGAGGGGGGCGGAGCCAGGCCACGCCAAGCCCCGCCCCCGCCCCTCTCCAGCCTTGAGGAGGTAGGTAGATCTTTCTGACTTGGTTTTATTATAAGTAGCTTGCATGCTGAAAAAGTGTGGGCACCCCTGCTCCAGGCCATGAGATCTGGACCGTTTGCATCGAATCGTGTTTCAGTGGATCCATGGCTCAATTGGGTGAGCCCACCTGCCTACCCTCGTTGGAAGGGCTGGGTGCTGGCCCCAACGATGCGTCATCGCCAGGAAGCTCGCCACTGGCGGGGGTGGACATCTCGGGCACCATATCCGCTGCCCAGGACCCTCGCCCCCGCCACCGTGCTGGCGTCGCTGGTGAGGGGGGTTGACTGGCGGAGGAGGGTCGGTCAAACATGGCGACCGACCATGGAAAAGCCGAGCTGAGCCGGATGCCTTCTTCCAATGAAGACGCGAGACCCGGATGCAATCCAAAGAGGAAGTTCCCGCCCTTGGAGGACCCCGCTCTCGGAAGCGACCTGCAGCAGAAGCCACATGGTCATCGGAGGAAGAGGAAGCGGCGCCGAAAGGCGAGGAACAACAGATTCCCTCCTCCTGATTCTACCATGGAGCAGCAATGTGGGTCGGGCCCCTTTCGAGGCCGCCAACCCCTTGGATTCATCACATTCTCTGCTAACCGCCTGAGAGAGAGGAGGCCCACCTCACTCGAGCCCAGGTCCTGGAGATCGTTCCGATCCAGAACTTTTTGGAGCTCGAGTTTCAAGTGGCGAGAGCCCCACCGGACACGTCCGAAGTCGGAGAAAGACATCCCTTTGGCAGGTCTGATTCCCCCTGTCGGACCACTGGACATAGGAAGCCAGGCCACTCGGCTCACCTGTGGCCAGTTACGAGAGATCTCTTTGAGTCCTCCCATGCTTCCTTCTTTCGATGGCAAGGTGGTGCCTGCATAGGTCCATCTGGGCACTCTATTGCCATACTCATGCCTTTTATCTCCCTTTGCCCTCTGCCCCCCCCCCCACTTCGTCTTGATGTTGTTGTATTGTCCTGTTCGTTGTTCACTGTTTATTAGGCATGAGAAAAAAGTTATGAAAATGAAATGATTCGTAAGAAATTCGTAAGAAATGCTACTTTCGAGTATTTCCGCACCTGGAACGCCAACCAGGAAGTGGACTTTCTTTTTCGAACTTCGGGGGCCAGGATTTTCTTAAGTGTCGTTATGAGGTCGTAAGGGGGGGGGGCACCCTCCTTCTCTCTCACCACCCTCCCGCCTCCCTTGCCAATAAGTATTATGGCAAGGCAAGCCCTAAACTCGCTCCTTCTTTCGGCTGGAAGCCTGGAAAAATGTAAACAGAGACGATTACTCAAGTAAATCTGCAAAGGAGGGCACTTTGGATGAAGGGCCCTCCTTTGTGGATTTACTTCTGAGTAAACCTCTCTGTTTACATTTTTCAGGCTTCCCTGCCTCTCTGCCTGCCAGGATCTAAAGCATCAAAGAGTATTGGGGTGAGAAACCAACCTAATGTATAATAGAATGAATGCTACTGTAAGTGCTTAATATTATAAGTAATCCAACTGGTCATATACCTACATTTCATGCACATGCAATAATACAGCAGTAATAACAATAACAAGAGGTAAAATCCAAACCGAAGTATTCTGACTGGTCTCTCCTCATGCGGTGCAAACGGGCTCTTCTCTATTAGCCCGGAAAAGCCAGCGTTTGCTGCTTGGGAGCACACACATACATATTCTTGGGAGGGGGGATTTGCTACAGAATCCCGGGCTCATAGAGAAGATTCTGCAGCAAATCCCCCCAAAGAATATGTATGTGTGTGCACCCAAGCAGAAACGCTGGCTTTTCCCGGGCTCACAGAGAAGAGCCCGTTTGCACCATGAGGAGGGACCAGTCAGAATACTTCGGTTTGAATTTTACCTCTTCTTATACCCATTGTTATTACTGCTGTATTATTGCATGTGCATGGAATGTAGGTATATGACCAGCCTGGGCAAACTTGGGCCCCTCGCTCCTCGGGATCGGGGTGAGAGAGAGGCAGCGAGGGAGTGAGGGGGCTCCTCCTCCTTTTCTTTTGCTGCTTCCAAGAATAGAATACCCCCTCCCTCCCTCCCTCCCTCCTTCCTATTTGGAGAGTCCCATCTAGAATTCAGTGTGATTTATTCAAGTTTTGGCCTACAACTCCCAGAAATCCCAGCCAATTTACCAGCTGTTAGGATTTCTGGGAGTTGTAAACAAAATCACCTGGAATGCGCATGCGCTGGCATACGAACTACTAACGAAATTTGTTAGTAATTAAGTTACATTTAGAAATTTTTGGAAATTTTTTTGTAAGTCTTTCTTTTACTAATCAACCCCCCCAATTTGATTTTAGAATCGCCATTTTTGGGTTCGAAACCATGCCTACTGTTTATGTGATATCAGACTTGTGAACCGCTCCGAGCCCTCGGGGAGTGGCGGTAATCGAAGTTTGAATAATAAATAAATAAATAAATTGTGTCCCAGGCTCTGGTGCAGCAGAAAAAAAACTCCCCCCCCCCTCAAAGAGACATCCTTTCAGGTTGGCTTGGATTGTCCTTTGTCTTCTACCTTCTTGTCTTCAAGCCAAACATCCACCGTTTCTCAGCCATTTCTCAGAGGGATTCACGGCTTCCAGACTTTCGCTCTTTGAGGAGCAGCCGGGGGATGTTTGGCTTGGAGAAGAGCAAGATGAGAGAAGGGGAGGCCTTGGCCACGTTTGACTATTTGAAAGGACCGTTTGCAGACACGAGTAATGCGCCAACGCTGTGAAGGTGCTCCAGGGCCACCTTCTGAAGAGGCCTGCTCTCCATCTCTGCTTCTGCTTTGGAGAGAGCCATGGACCGGTCGGGAAAGGGCGTCCGAACTACTCCTGTTTGAAGTGGTGTTCCTGCCAAACGCCTTTGTGGCAACGGCGAGACAGGAACGGCGCAGAACTCCGCTTTCACAGCGAGGTGAATCTCTGCGAAGCCCGTCCTTTTGTCGGCGTTTGCTGGAGGAAAATGATTGGCGTGGGAGATGTGGGCTCCCTTTCTCTCCGCGTTGCCTTTCTTCCTTTGAATGTCGGTGTCAGAACGCGCCGGCTGGCCTTTCAGGTTCCTTTCATAGACGTCTTTTTCACAACCCCGGCACATCAGATGATTGGCGCGCCGACACCGGCACCTCGCGATTTGTACATTTCTCCCAAAAAGAAAAGGAAAGAACACCTTTTATTTGAACTCGTCATAATGGAGACGGGGGGGGGGGGGAGTCTGTGAAGCCTGGCAAGAAAAGAGAACTTGCTTCCGACACTCTTCTCACAAAGATTGATTTCGGAGGGAAGAAGGGAGGGAGGGCACTCTCTCGCACAGAAGAAGAAGAAGAAGAAGAAGAAGAAGAAGAAGAAGAAGAAGAAGAAAAGTTGGGAAAGTTCTTCTTTCAGATCTAGGCCCAGTCCATGGCGCATGTATACAGATCCATCACAAGGAGAAAGGCATAGGTCTGAGAACAAAGGCTGCCTCCATTCTCATTAGAAGTTCAAGAGACTCAACTAAGAACTTGGCCATATTACGCAAATGCACAACACGCATCTGCACTGCAGAGCAAATACAGCAGTGCTCTCCAACTTCTGGCGGGTCCAGGGCCGGATAAGAGGTCACTGATGACCTGCGGGGCGCTCGGCCCAGGCCCGCCCCAGGCCCCGCCCCAGCACAGGCCCTGCCCCTCCTAAAGCTGCCGAAAAGGAGGGTAGGCGGCGCCAAGAGCAGCGCGTCACAGGCCTGGCGTGACGCTGCTCTTGGCACCGCCTACTCCTCTCCTTCGGGCCCCCTCCTTCTGGGTCGGGGAGCCGAAAAGGAGGGAGTAGGCGGTGCCAAGAGCAGCGCGTCACGCCAGGCCTGTGACGCTGCTCTTGGCGCCACCTTCTGCCCCCGGTGGGTGGCCCTGCCCTAGGAAGGGAGCGCCGAGGCAGAAGGCGGCGCCAACGGCAGCGCGTCACATTCCTGGCGTGACGTGCTGCCCCTTGGCACCGCCTACTCCTTCGGCGCCCCCTCCTAGGCCGGGGAGCTGCCGAAAGGAGGAGTAAGCGGCGCCAAGAGTAGCGTGCCACGCCAGGCCTGTGACGCGCTGCTCTTGGCGCCGCCTTCTGCCCTTTTCGTCGGCTCCCCGGCCTAGGAAGGGAGGGGGCGCGAAAGGAGGAGTAGGCGGTGCCAAGGGGCAGCGCGTCACGCCAGGCCTGTGACGGCTGCCGTTGGCGCCGCCTTCTGCCCGGGCGCCTCCCTTCCTAGGTAGGGAGGGGGCGCCGGAGGAGCTAGCTCTCTTCCTCCTCCCTGCCCCGCCTCCCCCCCCCGCCGCCATTTTTAAAAAACGATTTTTTTTTAAAAAAATTAAAAATGGCGGCTGAGGGCATAGGTGGGGCCGTGTCCAACAGGCTACGGGGCCGGATCCGGCCCCGGGCCGCCAGTTGAACAGCCCTGAAATACAGTTTGACACCACTTTAACTGCCCTGTTGTTGTTGTTTTTCATTTTGGTCTGGAGTATTATCACTATGCTGATGACACCCAGCTGGTGCTGAGGATGGACGGCCTAGCAGACTCTGTACCCGATTGTTTCCAGCAATGCCTTGAAGCTGTGATTGGTTGGCTACGAGCCAGTCGGCTGAGAGTGAATCCTTCGAAGACGGAGATCCTCTGGCTAGGTCACTTGGGTGGGTGTGAGCTCCGGCTGCCTGCGCTAGACGGCGAGGCACTACGCCCACAGGGGCGGTCTCAAGTTATTTTATATGGTAAGCGAACATTACTTTGGCGCCCCCTTTGTCCCCGCCCCTTTCCCTTTGTCTCCGCCCCCTGTCTGCCCAATTGCGTCACGTGACATGTTTACAGGCTTCTGTGCCTGCAGGAGCTTCTGCGCATGCCCAGAAGCTCCTGAAGGCGCAGAAGCAGCCTGCAAACACGTCACCTCAGCACCGTCCGTGTCGGCAATTGCGGGCGGAGGCAAAGGAGAGGTAAGCCTCTCCTTTGCCTCCGCCCCTGCGTGCCGAATACGGATGGAGTGCTGACGTGACGTGTTTACAGGCTTCGGCTTCAGCGCCTGCAGGAACTTCTGGGCATGCGCAGTGGCTCCGGAGCTCAACTTCAGCTCCGGAGCCACTGCGCATGTGCGAAAATCTCCGTGCAGGCCAGAACCCAGAAGCTCCTGCAGGCCAGGCACTGAAGCCGACGCAGCAGCAGGGAGGTTTGCTACAATGGCGCGGCCGGTGTGGCGGCGCCCTTCCCAGAAGTTAGAGGCCTAAGCGGCCGCTTACTTCATGTGTATGTCGGACTGCCCCTGTAAGCCTGTCATCGCTGGTAAAGAGCTTGGGGGTCCAATTGGACCCACTGCTGACAATGGAGGCCCAGGTTTCCACCATCAGCAGATCTGCCTTCTACCACCTTCGGCAAGCGAGGCGGTTGGCGCCATACCTCTCCGGCAACGACCTGGCCATGGTAATCCAGGCAACGGTCATCTCGAGACTGGACTACTGTAATGCCATTTACATTGGTCTTCCTTTGTCAGTTATCCGGAAGCTCAAGCTGGTGCAGAACGCTGCAGTGAGGCTCTTGGCTGGAGTACCGGCCAGGGCTCATATCACTCCAACACTGCCGCAACTGCACTGGTTGCCAATCGAGCACCGGGTCATCTTCAAAGTGTTGGTTTTGACCTTTAAGGCCTTGCATGGTCTGGGGCCGGTGTACTTAAGGGACCGTCTACTCCCATATGTTCCCCAGAGATCCCTCCGTTCAGAAGACCTTAATCTCCTACAGATCCCGCCATTATGAACTGTCCGTCTATCATCAACCAGGCAGAGAACCTTTTCTGTGGTGGCACCATGTTTGTGGAATAGCCTACCACCAGAAGTGCGTACAACCAGTGAGCTTCCGGCCTTCTGGAAAGCATGTAAAACTGCTCTGCTCTGGCAGGCATTTGTAGCACAGCAGTTCTCGTTTGTGCCAGGGGGCCAGGGATCAGGACCGGGGGTTCCATTAGCATTAGGGCCTGCACCAGCAGAGATAGATTCGGAAGAGGATTTGGAAGGGTTAGCTGAAGGAGAGTTTCCCATCACTGGGCCTCTCTCTCCCACCTAAAGTTTGGCATGGGATGAAGGTTGGCCAGAACCCTATGAAGACATAGATAACCAGGTGCAAATGGAAAGTTCTGATAGTGAAAGTTATGAACGGCCGGGTGGGAGAGGCTCGCAGGATTTTGTGAGTGAAAACATGGAAGAGAGCGGCTGGGAAGATTCTAGGGAGGAGAGCTCTCATGGAGATAGAGACCCAGGTGCTGGGAGACAAGGCCGAACCTTTGATAGGAGACAAAGCATCGAGTCCAGCAGAAGGGGGTGGTATCACAGCCTAGACAGGCCGAGTTCCGACAACAGAGATTGGAGACGAAGAAGCCTAGATCGTCGGGGACCTCGGCCGAAAGATTAAGTATAGGGTCCGTGGGAACCAATCCCCAATGCTTCGGCCACGTCTCTTCTGAATAGACGTGTAGCGAAGTGGGTTCTCGGAACCAAGCCTTGCCTTGCACCTTGTACCTTGTTTTGTTCCTGAATCCGCATTGCTTGCGGAGCCTTGCCAAGCCTTTTGGATTACTTTACCAAGTTGCTTTTGGACTCTTCATTGCTACAGCTTTTGGATTGCTTTTGCTATTCTTATGGACAATACTTCCTTTGAACTGTTTCTATATATCTAATAAAGTAGTTAGCCTTCAGTCCGTCTCTGTGTGTGTGATTAAGGGGCCGGTCAAGTCCGTGCATCGTGACAGCATTTAGCCTTTAACTATCCTGGGTTGGTGGAATATTGTGGAAATTGCTCTTAATCTACTTTGCTCTTTGTCTTTTAAATTGGAATGTGTCTTGCATTTTATTGTTGTGCTTTTGCTGTAGCTCGATATATTGTAAACTGTCCTGAGTCAATAGGAAAGGACGGTATACAAATTGAAATAATAATAATAATAATAATAAATAAAATTTGTTCAGTCACTTCCGACTCTTTGTGACCTCCTGGACCATCCCACGCCAGAGCTCCTTGTCGGCCGTGGCCAGCCCCAGCTCCTTCAAAGTCGAGCCAGTCACTTTGAGGATACCACCCACTATTTTCAATGACACAACGTACCCAACGTACCCCCCACACCCCAAGTTTCAGAAGGATTTGCACATCCACTGATTTTTTTGATGTTGTTGTTGTTTATTCATTCAGTTGCTTCCAACTCTTGGTGACCTCCTGGATCATTCCACGCCAGAGCTCCCTGTTGGTCATGGCCACCAGTAGCTCCTTGAAAGTCAAGCCAGTCCCTTCGAGGAGACCATCCACTCGCCTTGCCCTGGGTTGGCCCCTCTTCTGTTTTCCTTCTAATTTCCCCAGCATCATAGTCTTCTCTAAGCTTTCCTGTCTTCTCACGATGTGGCCAAAGGACGTCATCTTTACTTTTCATCTCCTTCCCTCCAGTGAGCAGTCAGGCTTTCTTTCCTGAAGTATGGACTGGTTGGATCTTCTCGCGGTCCAAGGCACTCTCAGAACTTTCCTCCAACACTACAGTTCAAAAGCGCCTCTCTTCCTTCGCTCAGCCTTCCTTTTGGTCCAGCTCTCACATCCATAGGTTACTACAGGGCATACAATTGCTTTAACAGTGTGATCATGCCCGGATTACCCATAAGGCCAATGAGGCCATGACTTAAAGGCACAAGCTGGGGGGGGGGGGGCACAGAGAAGAAGAAGAAGACGACGACGAAGGAGAAGTTTGGGAAAGTTCTTCTTTTAGAGCTAGGCCCAGTCCATGGCGGATGTATACAGATCCATCACAAGGAGAAAGGCATAGGTCTGAGACCAAAGGCTGCCTCAATTCTCATTAGAAGCCCAGGAGACTCAACTAAGAACTTGGCCACATTACACAAATGCACAACACACATCTGCACTGCAGAACAAATACAGTTTGACACCACTTCAACTGCCATTTTATTTATTTATTATTTCAGCTTCTAGACCGCTCCTTCTAGAACAGGGCTGTCCAACTGGCGGCCCGGGGGCCGTACACGCCCCCCCAGCCTGTTGGACACAGCCCCCGCTATGCCCCCGGCTGCCTTTTAAAAAAAAAATCTAATTTTTTTTTTTTAAAAATTGCGGCCGGGGAGAGGGAGGGGGGCAGGGAGGAGGAAGTGAGCTGGCTCCTCCTCGTTCGCCCTTCCTCCTTCCCCTCCCTGCACCGCGGCAGCGGTTGGAGCCGCGGCGCGTCCGCGGGAGGAGGAGGGGCGCGAAGGAGGAGGAAGTCAGCTGGCTGCCTTCTTCCTCCTTCGCCCCTCCTCCTCCCCCTCCCCCCCGGTGCTCGGGATCAGGGCGGGGGGAAAGATGAGGGACGAAGGAGAAGGCCGTCAGCTGACAGCCTTCTCCTTCGTCCCTCTTTCCCCCCGCGCGTGCCGGCGCCCGGGATCCGGGCAAAGGCGTGGGCGGGGGGAAAGAGGAGGAGGAGGAGGGGGAGGAGGAGAACTCTCCCTCCTCCTCCTCTCTTTTCCCCCCGCGCCCTTGCCCAGATCCCGGGCGCCAGCATGCGGCGGGAAAGAGGGACGAAGGAGAAGGCAGTCAGCTGATTGCCTTCTCCTTTGTCCCTCTTTCCCCGCGCGCCGGCGCCAGAATCCGGGCAAGGGCGCGGGCGGGGAAAGAGGAGGAGGAGGAGGGAGAGTTCTCCTCCTCCTCCTCCTCCTCGTCTGTCCTGGGCGCCGCTGCTGTCCCGTGAGCCGCAGCGCCGGTGGAAGAGGAGGAGGAGGAGGAGGGAGAACTCTCCCTCCTCCTCCTCCTCTTTCTCCGCCGCCCGCAGCGCACGGGACACCGGCTGCACCGGGAAGGGTGGGAGGGTGCGGGAGGTGGGCCTCCTCCTCCTTTCCGGCGGCGCTGGTGTCCCATACGCCGCGGCGCCGGAGAAAGAGGAGGAGGAGGGAGACTGACAGTTTAGGAGGGGGGTGGGGGCGGGGCAGGGTGGGGCTGGGGGTGGGGCTGGGGGAGGGCCTGGGGCGGGGCCTGGGGCAGGGCCGAACGGCCCCCCAGGTCATCAGTGACCTCAAGTCCGGCCCTTGGCCGGTCAGAAGTTGGACAGCACTGTTCTAGAACAGTGTTTCTCAACCTGGGGGTCGGGACCCCCAGGGGGGTCGCAAGAGGGTTTCAGAGGGGTCACCAAAGACCATCAGAAAACAGATATTTCTGATGGTCTTAGGAAGCCCTTTGGCAGAGAAGGCTGAAGATCTCTCCTCTTGTCCTTCTCGTTCTTTTTGGAAACAGACTGTGAATTCTCCCACCTAAAGCTCTACTCTGCTGTGATTGGCAGGCCTCCCAGCCAAGGGGAGACTCCAAGCGGGGGGCGGGGGAGCAGCTGTGCTTGGCGCATGGCAACATGATGTACATGTGTGGGGTGAGGGAGAGTGTGTGAGGTGGGATGGAGGCTCACGCCAGCTGGTCCCTTCAAGGCATGAGGGTTCTGTGTACGAAGTTGGACCCAATTTTATCATTGGTGGGGTGCAGGGGGCTCTTTGATTGTAGATGAACTATAAATCCCAGCAATTACAACTCCCAAATGTCAATATCTATTTCCCCCAAACTCCACCAGTGTTCATATTTGGGTATATTGAGGATTAGTGTCAAGTGTGGCCCAGATCCATCATTGTTGAGTCTATAGTGCTCTCTGGACGTAGGTGAACTACAACTCCTAAAGTCAAGGTCAATGCCCACCAAACTTCCAGTATTTGCTGTTGGTCATGGGAGTTTTTTGTGCCAAATTTGGTTCAATTCCATTGTTGGTGAGTTCAGAATGCTCTTTGATTGTGGGTGAACTATAAATCCCAGCAAATACAACTTCCAAAGGAAAAAATCAACCCCCCCCCACCACCTCTCAAAAATACAGTTATGAAGTAGCAATGAAAATAATGGTTAGGGGTCACAACAACATGAGGAAATGTATTAAGGGGTCGCAGCATTAGGGAGGTTGAGAAACACTGGTCTAGAAGCTCGGAGCGGTTTACAGCAATATAAAAATACAGGCAGGGGATAAAACTACAGAATTAATCTAAAAATATTACTATCACTACAGTGATTCTAAAACTACACAGCAGATATAACAACTTTACTCGGACGGGAACGCTAAACAGAAGAGGAGCAGGCCCGGATCATGGCCTTTAGCCGCCCAAGGCCAAAGGCACTGCCCCCGCCCCCAGCTCTGCCCAGCCACCGGCTCCGCCCCCGCCCCACCCCAGCCCCTCCCCGGGTCCATCCCCCGCCGGCACAAGGAGGAGGAAGGAAAGCCCCACCCCCGGAGCCGATGCTGCACATGCGCGGAAGTGGCCCCATTGGGGCGGGGCCTCCCCGCGGATCGCCCCTCCCTCCCAGGGCCGTGACATGCCAGCTTCCTCAGAAGACGGGCGGCTTGGGAAGAAGGGACGAGCTGTGAGGGAGCATCTGCCCCGCGGTTCGCCCCTCCCTCCCAGGGCCGTGACATGCCGGCCGCCTCAGAAGTGGTGAAATGTGAGGTGGGCGGCATGTCACGGCTTTGGGAGGAAGGGACAAGCTGTGAGGGAGCATCTCCCCCGCGGTTCGCCCCTCCCTGCCGGGGCCGTGACATGCCGGCCGCCTCAGATTTCACCACTTCTGAGGCGGGCGGGCGGCATGCCGCGGCTTTGGGAGAAAGGGGACGAGCTGTGAGGGAGCATCTCCCCCGCAGTTCGCCCCTCCCTCCCAGGGCCGTGACATGCCGGCCACCTCAGAAGTGGCGAAATGTGAGGCGGGCGGCAAGCCGCGGCTTTGGGAGGGAGGGTTTAGGAGGGAGGGCTTTAAAAGGGAGGGACGATCATTGGCGCTTCTGCGCCTGTGCGCAGGGGGGCACCTGCGCGCAGGGGGACGCCATAGATTCGCAGAGGCAGCGGAACTGCCTCTAAGAGTGTATGGCGCCCTGCACGCAGGCGCAGAAGCACCAAAGATCGAACTTTAAAAAAAATTATTTTGGGGGGTCCAAATCGCCCCCCCCCCCCATTCTGCCGCCCGAGGCCATGGCCTCGGATGGCCTTATGGGTAATCCGGGCCTGAAGAGGAGCGCCTTGCAAGCTCTACGGAATGAAGACAGTTCTCTAATTCCTCTGACTTCCTCTGGCAGCGCGTTCCACAGAGTTGGCACAACCACCGAAAATGCCTTTTGTCTCGTTGAGGACAGGCGATATTGTCGAATGGAGGGGACATTGAGGAGGTTTTGTTCACCGGAGCGCAGGGATCTCTGGGGTAGATATGGGGAGAGGTACGGTCCCCCAAGTACACTGGCCCAAGACCATACAAGGCCTTAAAGGTTAGCGCCAGCACTTTGAAGGTGATCCGGTACTCAATTGGTAGTCAGTGCAGTTGCCGCAGTATTGGTGTGATGTGGCATCTCGCCGGAGCCCCGGTGAGAAGCCGTGCCGCAGCATTCTGCACCAGCTTGAGCTTCTGGGTCACCCTCAGAGGTAGGCCAATGTATAGGGCATTACAGTAATCCAGTCTCGAGATGACCATTGCCTGGATCAGTGTTTCCCAACCAGTGTGCCGGGGCACACTAGTGTGCCGTGAGCGATCATCAGGTGTGCCGTGGGAAATTAGAACCTCCAGGAGGGGAGGGGGAAGACTCTGGTGTGTTGAAGTATAAAAACCCTAAGAAACCTACCTCGATAAACGCACAAAATTACAAACACCCCCCTCCCCACCCGTTGTCTACTTGGTCTCTCCCTCTCCATGCATTGGGAAGGGTCGACTCCCTTTCCCCAAGTAGAGACCTCCTCTTGCCTCCCCCCCTCCCCGGGCCTAATGCCGGATGGTTCAGTCCAGCACCGGCCCCTCCCCTCCCTCCTCCCCCTCCTCCCTGGTGCGTGTGAAACCGCTCTCGGCCTCCCTCCGGCTCCCTGTCCGCCCCTGGCTTCCTTCCTGCCTGCTTCGCCAGCCCCAAGAAGCCCACCCTGGCCGCCCCACTGACCCCTGAGGAGCTGTGCAGGTGGTGAGGGAGGCTCCTGCTCCGCATGACCCCAATTCAAGCCTGGTGGGGAGGGAGGGGGCAACCTAAGTGAGAGGGAGACTGCTGGTCTTTCGAGCCCCCCCTCCGGAAAGTGTAACTCCCAAATGTCAAGGTCTATTTTCCCCAAACTCCATCTGCGTTCATATTTGGGCATATTGAGTATTCATGCCAAGTTTGGTCCTGATCCAACATTGTTTGAGTCCACAGTGCTCTCTGGATATAGGTGAACTACAACTCCAAAACCCAAGGTCAATGCCCACCAAACTCTTATAGCATTTTCTCTTGGTTAAGGGAGTTCTGTGTGGGAAGATTGTGTTTTTCTGCCATTCCTGCCAGGATATCTATGTTGTGTTCATCGAAACAGGCCCAGGTTTCACCCTGAGTGTATAAATACATTTAAAAACATATTAACTATACGTATTACTGTGTTAGTGTGTCATTTTGTGTCATTTTGGTTGGTGGTGGGCCCCAGGATTTTGCAAATGTAAAAAGTGTGCCACAGCTCAAAAAGGGTTGGGAAACACTGGCCTGGATCACTATGGCCAAGTCCTTCACGGATAGGTAGGGCGCCAGCCGCCTAGCCTGGCATAGATGGAAAAATGCGGTTTTGCTGACCACAGAGACCTGGGTTTCCATGGTCAACAATGGGTCTAATTGGATCCGCAAGCTTTTTGCTAACAATGATGGGCATAATGCCTTGCCATCCATTTTGTTGTTGTTGATCCCAAAAAAAATGGTTCGAAACTCGTTTCGGATGTAGGGGGCGCTGGCGCTTCGAATATGATTGACTTCCGAAAATTTCTGGAAAATTTTCAAAATTAATTCGTAAAAATTCTGAAATATTGCGATGGGTTCGTTAATGGCGAACATGCGTGTTTAACCCAGATTGGACACGGGATTTCTTCTACAGATCTCATGCGGAGGGATGTTATCCCGCATCCAATCTGCAGCCAATGAGGGGAGTCCAACTCTAAAAGGGCGGAAATCTGATCCGGGCCTTTTTCGAAAATGGCGGCCGCAACTTCGAATTTGCAAAAAACACTTCCGGGTTGCTTAAATCGCTTCAAAAACGCTTCAAAAGTAAAATGAGATCCGAATTTATAACGACTTTCATAGTGATCCGAAAAACCTAACCAGGCCTATCCATAAAGATCCCAAATCCAAAGGGGAAACGCAGGGGAAACTCAGCCTGTGCTCCATGCCATTCTCCCAGCAATTGGGAAGCCACCTTCTCAACCTTTTTGCTTCTGCAGTATGGAGACCTGGGCATACCTCTCTCCTTGCAGTCCCCTTGGCTGGCCTTGGATGACAGCAACACTCTCATCGCCTCCGATTCCATTTGGCCAGAAAGAGCCCTGCTTTAATGTCACCTGCCCTTTGGGCGCCATCCTTGCCCGGCCAATCTGGTGCGCCTCCTCCACAGGCAGCCTCTCAATCGAGCCAGATGGGTTCAAGCTGGCCTCGGTGATGTGTTTATCAGGAGGCGCCAATGAGCCGCTCCCTCCCCCAGTTTGGCTGCAGGAATTTCCTCTCCTGGCTGATGAGATGTCGGTGCCTTCCACCCGATAAGGTCACTTCGCTCCGAGCACTCTTTTGCAAGGCTGTCAGAAAAGATGTTGTTGTCAAAGCAGTGATGATTGCATCTGGCTTCTCGGAGATACAGAATCAGAGAGTTGGAAGAGAACCCCCTGGGCCATCCAGCCCAACCCTATTCCGCTGTATTGTCTTCGTTGTTGTTGTTGCCCTGGTTTCTCTTCAAAAAGGAGAAAAAGACACATTCACATTGTTTTGCCTTCACAGCACACAGTTCACTCCTGTTCCACTTCTTTAAGGTAGTGTCTGCACTGCAGAATGAATGCAGCTTGACAGCACTTTGACTGCCATTTATTATATACTAGCTTGGGGACCCGGTGGTGCCCGGGTGATTTGAGAAGTGCAGCAGGATGGAGAGTGGGTCATGGGGGCTCTGTATCAGTTTGTCTTGATCCATCATTATTGGGAGTCGCAGTGGTATCATGAAATTACTGAAGGTAGTGCAAGTTCCATCATCAGTAGTCCAATGTCTTCCAAAGTGTAGTAGGATGTAGATTGGGTCATGGGGGCTTTGTGTGCCAGGTTTGGTGTTGATCAGTCATAGGATTAGGTTTGTGAGGGCTCTGTGTGTCAGGTTTGGTGTTGATCAGTTATAGGATTAAGTTTGTAGCAGTCTAGGAAAGTGAGGGAAGGTACTGCAAGTCCCATCATCCATGTTCTGCCCCCCTCCAAACCTCAGTAGGATGTAGAGTGGGTCACTGGGGCTCTGTGTGCCAAGTGTGGTCTTTATCAGTGTTTGTTGGGGGCCACAGTGGTCTGTGGGAGCAGAGGGGTGTGAAAGTACTACAAATCCCATCATCCATTGTCAGTCCTCCACCAAACCTCACCAGGACGTGAAGGCAGTCATGGGGGTTATGTATGCCAAGTTTGGTCTCGATCAGTAATTGGATGAGGGTTGCAGCGGACTTGGGAACTGAATAGAGGTCTTCAAGTCCCATCATCCATGGTCGAACTGCACCAGGACGTAGAGTGGGTAGTGGGGGCTGTGTGTGCCAAGTGTGGTCTGTATTGGTCCTTTTTGTTGGGCTCAGTGGTCTGTAGGAACCAAAGTGTTTGAAAGTACTACACATCCCATAATCTGTGGGTCATGTCCCCCGAATCCCACCAGGACGTAAAGGGGTTAGGGGGGTTATGTGTACCAAGTTTGGTGCAGGTCTATCACCCGCGCTGGTCGCTGTGGCCTGTGAAAGTGGCTGCCAATCAGAACACGGCCACATATCCGTCCTTCCGCCCTTCCGCCCTCCGCAGACATACAAACATTCCGTTTTATTAAGGTATACAGACTAGCTTGAGGACCCGGCACTATCCAGGTTATTTGAGAAAGGCAGTGGTCTCAGGAAGTGAGTGAAGGTAATTCAAGTCCCATCATCAGTAGTCCAATGTCTTCCAAACTGGAGTCGGATGTGGTGTGGGTCATGGGGGCTCTGTGTGCCAAGTTTGGTCTTGATCAGTCAGTGGATGAGGGTTGCAGCTGTTTCGGGAAGTGATTGGAGGTACTTCAAGTCCCATCATCCATGGTCTGCCCTCCTCCAAACTGCAGTAGGATGTAGAGTGGGTCATGGGTACTCTGTGTGCCAAGTTTGGGCCTGGTCTGTGATTTGTAGGGGCTTCAATGTTCTGTGGGAAATGAATCGGGTGAAGGTACTGCAAATCCCATCATTTGTGGCCCATCCTGCCCTAAACTGCACCAGGTTGTAAAGTGGGCCCGTGGGCATCTGTGTGCCAAGTGTGGTCCTGATCCTTCTATGGTGTGGGCCACAGTGCTCTAAGCAAGTGAGTTAAAGTACTGCAAGTCCCGTCATGCATGGTCCATCCTCCCTCAAACTGCACCAGGATGTAGAGTGGGTCTTGAGGGTTCTGTGTGCCAAGTTTGGTCTTGTTCTCTCATTGTTTGGGGTCGCAAAGGGGTCGCAAAGTGTTTTGGCCTGAAACTCCCACCATGCCTGACTACCTCAGGCCTTTGCCTTATCCCCCTCTGCCACTTTAGAGCGTCGGAATGTTAGTGTTGGCTGGCCAATAGAGGCGTTATGCAAATACTCCCTCACTGGCAACCAATCATGTTGTCAGAATGTAGAGGCCGGGAGCCAATCAGAACGCTGCCACATACATACAAACATACAAACATACAAACCCACAAACATACAAACATTCCGCTTTATTATATATAGAGATAGAGATACCAGGACTGCCATCTCTTGAGGAGTTACGAAGGTGGAGGCATTACTTTTCATTCAACCCTCGAACTCACTTTGAAGCAAAATATGGCACCCGACATGAAAGTGGCAGATTGAACATTGCACTTTCTCCTCCTCGATTGTCCTTTCCCGCAAATTGTATCCTCGGGTTATGAATGTTTCGGCTCGGCTGGATTGTCTCCGTTTGTTTCCAAGTTATATTTGCTTATGGGATTTTTTAAAATGAAAAGCGAGGAAAGGAGAGAGAGAGAGAGAGAGAGAGAGAGAATGTGAGCATTAGATGATTTGAGATAAGATTCTGGCCCAGCTTCGTGACTGAAAAGGAGGGAGGGAATTGGAGTTGTATTTCCCCTCCAATTTCCCTTTCCTCCCCACAGTTTATAAAAACGAATAAAGCGGCGTATCTGCCCGACAGCCACTCATTGTTATTGATGTGAAAAGGCGGCAGCGGCTGTGTTTTAACCACACATTACGGAAGGATAAAAGTGTGATTATAAGGTTGCATTAACAGGCGTATAATGTGTAGACAGGCCCGGATTAACCCCTTTCGACGCCCTAGGCCACACTTTGCAATTACGCCCCCAAACCAACCTCTACCCCCCCCCCCCCCGACATTCCTTTTTTCCACTGCCCCCAAAAAGGAAAAAGGAGCAAGGAGAATCCTGGCCTAATTCCAACCCTGCTTCTCCTTATTTTTCCCCGCAGGCGCCAAGCCCTTCTTCCAGCGCTCACGTGACCTTTCGGTGTAAAGGCTGCTGTGGGGTGGCAATGGGTTGGAAGCTGAATTTCACCCATACCCGGAGGACCCAGCCACAGGATCTCCGTCTTAGCCGGATTCACCTTCAACCTACTGGCTCGCAGCCATCCAGTAATGGCCTCAAGGCAGCAATGGAAATTATAGGGTACAAAGTCGGGCCGACCCTCCATCCCAAGAATGAGCTGGGTATCATCCGCATATTATGTCCGTCACCCTCTGTTAAGAGCTTAGGAGTAACCCTGGACCCCCTGTTGTTGATGGAGGCTCACGTCTCCAGCGTCAGCAGGGTAGCATTTTTCCATCTTCGACAGGCGAGGAAGCTGGCCCCCTACTTGTCCCGGCGCGACTTAGCCACAGTGGTCCAAGCCACAGTCATCTCGAGGCTGGACTACTGTAATGCTCTATACATTGGCCTTCCTCTGTCGGTAATCCGGAGACTCAAGCTGGTGCAGAACGCCGCAGTGCGACTCCTGGCGAGGGTCCCGATTGGCCACCACATCACACCAATCCTGCGTGAACTGCACTGGCTTCCAATAGAAATGCCGGATTACCTTCAAAATGTTAGTCCTGACTTTTAAGGCCTTACATGGTCTGGGGCCAGTGTACCTGCGGGACCGCCTTGTCCCATACCATCCCACCAGATCACTGCGCTCTGAAGAGCTAAACCTCCTGGTCACCCCAAATGTGAAGACCTACCATCTGTCCGCAACACGCCGGCGGGCTTTCTCTGTTGCAGCCCCAATCCTGTGGAACGCACTGCCCGCCGGCATCCGTGCCACCCAGAGCCTCCTCCCATTCAGGAGAGCAGTCAAGACATTGCTGTTCCAGCAAGCCTTCGGGGTTAGCTAGGCTGTAGCTCCCGCTGCCTAGCTGACACCCCACTGCTACTCCGTCTGCTGTTTCAACTGTTCTAATTGTAATTCTATTCTAATGGTGTTACTGTGGTTTATGAGTTATCTGTCAATTGTATTTTACGAACTGTTGTGAGTCGCCCCGAGCCGTTGGGGGGGGGGGGGCAGACAAATGCGAAATAATAATAAATAAATAAATAAATATTGGTGACACTCCAGCCCAAAGCTGTGTACCAACTTAGCAAGTGGTTGGACATAGATGTTATACAATAAAGGGGAGAGGACTGCCCCCTGAGGCACCCCACAATGAAGGGGGGTGCCCCCCGAGACAACCTCACCCCTTCTCACTTGATGTCTGGTTCCGGAGGAAGGAGAACAACCAGTTCAAGACCATCCCCCTCACTCTGGCCCCAGCAAGGCGGTGGGTCAAAAGATCGTAATCGACAGTATCAAACGCTGCCGTGAGGTCCAATAACACGAGCAGCCCTGATCCGCCCTGGTCAAGTTGGCAACGCAGCTTGTCTGTGGTGGCGACCAGCACCGTCTCCGTCCCATGCCCTGAACGGAAGCCGGAATGGAAGGGGTCAAGCCAAGTTGCATCATCTAGGTAGGACTGCAACCGCTCCATTGCTGCCCTCTTGCCATGGCCCCATCCACAGAAAAAGCCGCCTCCTCCCGATGTCCCCAGTACCTCCAAAGTTGTGTCCGGAATGAAGATTTCACTTTCCCCGCGACCTCTATCCCTGATGACCTTTCCAAAGCACAAAAAGGGAGGTGGATACCCAGCTTGGCCACTGTTGCCCTTTGCAGCCCTGGATCCTTCTCCGGGAACCTCCCAAGCCCTCGTTGCTGTTGCCGGGTAGATTCTGGAAGAGAGAAGGTTGTTGCTATGCTCCCTTGGTTGTGAAGTTTTTGTTTCCGAAATGCCGCCTGTGGCTGGGTTTTGTTTCCCTCTGAAGGAAGGCAGGGTGAGCCATTTGTCATGAACACGTTCAAACTTTTAAAAGCATTCAAAAGGTGAGTTTGTTTTGTTTTCTGCGAGACAGAGTCTATTATCTACCACAGAGCAATACACAGAAAGAGGCACACAGGCTATAATAGCTTCATTGGGTACACAAACAAAGGGAATCACATTTTCACTCCGCATTCACACACATTTAAATATTCATTCCTTAATTCAGTGTTTCTCAACCTTTTTTGAGCTGAGGCACACTTTTGACATTTAAAAAATCCCGGGGCACACCACTAACCAAAATGAAACAAAATGACACTCTAACACAGTCATACATATAGTTAATATGTTTTTAAAAGTATACACTCGGTGAGAAACCTGGGCATGTTTCAATGAACACAACTAGATATCCTGGCAGATATCAAAGAGCTTTTGCTAAAGGCTTTCATGACCAGAATCACCGGGTTGCTGTGAGGTTTTCAGGCTGTATGGCCATGTTCCAGAAGCATTCTCTCCTGACGTTTCAGTCACATCTATGACAGGCATCATCAGAGGTGGTAAGCTGTTAGAAAATAGGCAAGTGACGTGTATATATCTGTGGAATAATGTCCAGGGTGGAAGAAAGAACTCTTGCCTGCCTTGCTGCCTTGGGGAAGTGCACCTCCTGGCCCCCTCACCCGTCCCCAATTTGGGAAAGGCGCGGGGGACAGGCGGAGACACCTCCCTGAGGCAGCGAGGGCCTTGCTGCCTTGGGGAAGTGCACCTCCTGGCCCCCTCACCCGTCCCCAATTTTGGGAAGGGCGCGGGGGACAGGTGGAGAAGCCTCCCGCAGGCCTTGATGGCTCGCGAGGGAAGCTTTTCGCCCGGCTGTCGCGTCCTTCCGACTTCGGAAGGGCACAGGGCCAGGGCGGAAAGCCTCCCCCAGCCCGGCGCCCCTCCCGCTCCTCCCACCTCTCCTCTCTCTCACACACACAAGACCTCAGAGCCCGCCTCACCCGGTAGGCCCGGATCCGCCTCCGCCCGCTTGGCCTCCTCCTCCCAGCAGCCGCGGCAGGGGGGGAACGAAAGGGGGGGGAGGGGACGTTTTCGTGGCACACCACGTGCTCTCGCACGGCACACTGGTGTGCCGAGTCACACCGGTTGACAATGACTGCCTTAATTCATACATTACCATCTCTTCTTCCTTCTCCTGGAAAAGGGACCCCGAAGAAGGCCAGGGTGGGTCACCTGCCAATCTGACATTCTGTGAAAACACCATCTTCATCTACCTCTTGGAGAAGATGGCGGGTGGACCAGACTCCTTGGGTCCGCCACAATTTTAAATGTCTCTTCTATAGCATATTTCTTGCCGATGTTCCAGGTGTCTTTGAAAACGAATGACAGGTGTTATTCCAACTAAAGCATCCTGGCTCCATTCTTTCCTGGAGAGATGTTGGCTTTGTATTGTTGAACGCTTTCATGGCCCGAATCACTGGGTTCTTGTGTGTTTTCTAGGCCAGGGCTGTTCAACTGGCGGCCCGGGGGCCATATACGGCCCCCCAGCCCCTTCCCTACAGCCCCCTAAGCTTTTTAATAAAAAATAAAAATAAAAATAACCCCCCCCAAAAAAATCCAAAACAATGTGCGCGGTTTTGCCCATTTTGGGAGGGCGGGGGAGCCCCCCGTAGCTCCTCCCTCTCTCCCAAAGCGTCACACCAGCTTTGGGAGAGGGGGCGGAGCCACAGGGAGCCTCCTCGCGGCTTCGCCCTCTCCCCCAAAGTGTCACAACAGCTTTTGTGATGCTTTGGGCAAGGGGGCGGAGCCACGGAAGCCTCCTCGCGGCTTCGCCCTCTCCCCAAAGTGTCACAATAGCTGTTGTGATGCTTTGGGCGAGGGGGTGGAGCCGCGGAAGCCTCCTCGCAGCTTCTCCCTCTCCCAAAGCATCACAACAGCTGTTGTGATGCTTTGGGCGAGGGGGCGGAGCCGCGGAAGCCTCCTCGCGGCTTCGCCCTCTCCCCCAAAGCATCACAACAGCTGTTGTGATGCTTTGGGCGAGGGGGCGGAGCCGCGGAAGCCTCCTTGCGGCTTCGCCCTCTCCCCCAAAGCGTCACAACAGCTGTTGTGATGCTTTGGGCGAGGGGGCGGAGCCGCGGAAGCCTCCTCACGGCTTCGCCCTCTCCCCCAAAGCATCACAACAGTTGTTGTGATGCTTTGGGTGAGGGGGCGAAATTGTGGAAGGCTCAATGTTAGCTTTCCTTCCTTAAGTGATAATGGGCACATGATTTAAGGAGGCTTCTACCTGTTTCTACTCTAGAGGAGAGGCGCATGATTTAAGGAGGCTTCTACCTGTTTCAACTCTAGAGGAGAGGCACATGATTTAAGGACGCTTCTACCTATTTGTACTCTAGAGGAGAGGCGCATGATTTAAGGATGCTTCTACCTGTTTCTACTCTAGAGGAGAGGCGCATGATTTAAGGACGCTTCTACCTGTTTCTACTCTAGAGGAGAGGCGCATGATTTAAGGAGGCTTCTACCTGTTTCTACTCTAGAGGAGAGGCGCATGATTTAAGGAGGCTTCTACCTGTTTCTACTCTAGAGGAGAGGCGCATGATTTAAGGACGCTTCTACCTGTTTCTACTCTAGAGGAGAGGCGCATGATTTAAGGAGGCTTCTACCTGTTTCTACTCTAGAGGAGACACACATGATTTAAGGAGGCTTCTACCTGTTTCTACTCTAGAGGAGAGGCGCATGATTTAAGGAGGCTTCTACCTGTTTCTACTCTAGAGGAGAGGCGCATGATTTAAGGACGCTTCTATCTGTTTCTACTCTAGAGGAGAGGCAGTCAGCTGCAGTAAGGCATGTGATTTAAGGAGGCTTCCACCTGATTATACTCTAGAGGAGAGTATCATGCCCTAGCCTGACTCCATAGCCAAGCCAGACAGAAGCCGTGTTAAATCCAAGTTACGAGCCAGGGCTGAGAGAGAACCTCTGCAGAGACCTCCGCGTCAACCAGCCATCAAGGCCAGCCACAGCCTTCTTTCTTCCCAACCTGATAAGAAACGCTGGGAAAGCAGAGCTTCGCTTTCTGCCTTGTCTCCAGTTGCAGCCGCTAATGAGCTGACATATTTGCCTTCCTCGGGAGGCTTGGTAAAGCCAAGCCCACAAACCGTTCTTGGGAGAGAGTTGCGCCGAAGTCAGTGCCTCCGAGGCCCAAACAATGCGGGACCTATTTAAGCTGGTTCCCGTTGGCGCTCGGGATCTCGCGCCAACGTTCAGCTTTCATTGCCAAGCTCCACGGAACTCAAGTCCAGGACTAGGCCGTAGAGCCTCCAAGTCACCATACTCAAGAATTCAACCAAGCCATTGTTTGCCAAGGACTTATCCCGGATTTTAGCCCCTTGGGGTTTCAAGACTATTTCTGCATTATTGGATCTTTGAACTCTTTAATAACTATTGCCTTGCAATACTTGGATGCTGGAAGCATCAGTGGACTATATTTTTATCCTTTTCCTTTTCTCTTATTCTAAATAAAGCATTTAATCACGGCTGCTTCGTGGTGGTTTACTGAGGGATCCTCCAGGCCTAGGTTGCAACAGAGAGGAGCTTGGCTGCAGGCAGGTGCGTGATTTAAGGAGGCTTCTCCCTGTTTCTAATCTAGAAAAGAGGTGTTTGATTGCAGGTAGGAGCGCACGCTTTCTCTCCTGGGCTGCACCACACCAGCAGCCATGCACTCTATCCAAGGCACTTTAAGGAGGCTTCCCACTTCCAAGTAAGGGAGAGCAATGACCTCCTAGAGGAGGAAAGTAGTTTTAAGGGAACAGGGGTTTTCTTTTTGTTTGCTGGGGGATTAATAAAAAAGATTAAACTCCTGCTTGCTTCTATGTTACGTGCATATTCATACTGGGGGGGGGGGGGCCTTCCTGTTATGGGCTCCTGAAGTATCAAAGGTACCCAAGGAAATGGAGGATACCAAGGGAATCAGTAGTTACTGAAATTGACATCCAAGTGCCACCTCTGTGTTGATGGAGGCAGGCAGGATTTTCCCCGGGTACTGGTTGTGGGGGTCGGGAGCAGGTGAGGGTTCTGCCCTCCTTTCTGCTCGAGATCCCCGTGTACAACTAGTGGGCCACTGTGTGACACAGAATGCTGGACTAGATGGGCTGAGGCCCGATTCAGCATGGCTCTTCTCATGTTCTTATGTTCTTAGGAAACAAAAAAAACGAATTCCGTACAAAAGTTTATTAGCTATTACTAATCCGTTCAGCAGCTCACCTCCCTGGGAAGCATCATCTCTTCAGACGCCAAGATTGACAAAGAGATAGATCACAGATTAGCAAAGGCATAGAGTGCATTCGGAAGGCTTCACAAAAGAGTCTGGAGCAACAAGCACCTGAGGCAAAGCACCAAAATCAGTGTGTACAGAGCTACCGTACTGTCTATTCTCCTATATGGGTCTGAAACATGGGTCACCTGTCGCCAACACCTACGACTCCTTGAACGCTTTCATCAGCGCTGTCTTCGCACAATCCTAAATATACACTGGACCGACTATGTGACGAACGTTGCCGTCCTTGAGCAAGCAGGGATCACCAGCATTGAGGCCATGCTATTGAGAACACAGCTGCGCTGGGCAGGGCACGTCTCTAGGATGGAGGACCACCGCCTCCCAAAGATACTACTCTATGGTGAACTCACCACGGGTCAGCGCAAGAGAGGCGCCCCCAAAAAGAGATACAAGGACTCCCTGAAACAACATCTCAGGCTCGGCCAGATTGACCACCAACAATGGTCTACCCTGGCCTCACATCGGGAGGCATGGAGACGCACTATCCACAATGCTCCACCTCTTTCAAGAAGACACGCCGAATGGGTCTTGAAGAGAAACGACAACGCAGAAAGAACCGCAACTTGGAAGCAACATCACCCAAGGAGACTTTCTGCTGTGCTTTTGCAACCGGACTTGCCTATCTCAGATTGGCCTTTTTAGTCATCAACGCGCTTGTAAAAAGCGTGGGATGAGTCCGTCCTGAATCTTTGTTCGCGAAGTAATGCCGAGAGAGATTACTAACCCAAGGAAGACAGGACCTTGGACAGCAGCAAAACCCTATGATTCCAGATGCCGAGGCAGAGAGTTCTCCTGTTCAACAGTGTTTCTTACCGTTAGGAAGCTCTTCCTAATCTCCGCCTGAAGGTTGCAGAGGCCTCAAACTCCCCGTTTCCCTGTGCTGGGACAGGTATATTTTCTAGCTATGGGCAGGTAATCTTTTTGCACGCAATGAAGAAGATCCCTCAATCATTATGATATTTTTGTACGTTTCTGAGCCACCTTTCGCCTTCTTTTTCAATACTGAGGCCACTCTCATTTTCTTCCGCCTTGAGTTGATTCTGTTCTTCATTTGAAATCTCATGTTGACCTCATGTTTTGACTCCTCTCCATAATCAACTCTGATAATTGCCCGTGCTCCTTTCATTAGCCTGACCTTCCTCTCTGGAATGGCATTCACCTCCTGCTTCCTCTCGCCTGATTTTTTTCCCCCTCGAAATCTTCAGCCTCTCTTCGTGTTTTCATTTGTCTGGCTCGTGGCTTGGAGACTCCTGAAATGTGATTGAGAAGAGGTCTCTGCGGGACAAAGGCCATGGACCAAAAAGAAAGAAAGGATTTCGTGCAATTTAAGAAGCAAGGAAGAGAGGAGCCCGGCAGCCATTTTCAGAGCAGCAGAGTTGCTTTAGACCAGGGCTGCTCAGGAAGTCAATCGCGATCGACTAGTCGATCCCAAGCCCAAATGAGGTCGATCCCAGCCGGATGGGGCGATTCTGCCCTGCGCACGCGCACTTGCCACCGCACGCACCCAGGAAGGGGATCCTCCTTGCCTGCGTGCGCGCTTACTCTCAATCTCTTTGTCGCTTTCCTCCTTCCTGCTGAATGCTTTCGTGAAGCAGGAAGTCCCCATCCTTCCTGCTTCCTACGCACACAGCAGGCCCTCCCACACAGCAGGAAGCGCGCTCCTGCTGCATGTGTGGGAAGGGCTTGCTGCGCATGCAGGAAGCAGGAAAGGATGGCAACGGGAAGGGAATCTTCCTTGCCTGCCCACGAACGCTCTCTCCATCTCCTCGCTGCTGCGTTCGCTAAGCAAGAAGTCACTATCCCTTCCTGCTGCGTGCGTGTGCAAGCCCCTCCCAGCAGGATGCGCACTCATGACTTGGATGCACGCCCCTCCCATGGGGACTTCCTGCTTGGTGAACACAGCGGCGAGGAGATGGAAAGAATGTTTGTGGGCAGGCAAGGAAGATCCCCTTCCCATTGCCATCCCTTCCTGCTGCGTGCGCAGCAAGCCCCTCCCACGCACGCAGCAGGAGCGTGCTTCCTGCTGCGTGACTGGGAGGGGCCTGTTGCGCAGAAAGCAGGAAGGGATGGGGACTTCCTGCCTGGCAAACGCAGCGGTGACGAGATGGAGAGAGCGTTCGTGGGCAGGCAAGGAAGAAGCCCCACACGGCTGGAAGGCGGCAGCAGGAGCGCGCGTGTGGTGGCAGGAGCGCTTGCACGCCAGGTAGATCTTTTCAACTTGGTTGATCATATAGTAGCTCGCATGCGGAAAAAGTGTGGGCACCCCTGCTTTAGACTCACGGGAAGGCCAGAGCAAGCCATTCAGGACAGGGTTGCCATAAGCTTGGGTTGACTTGAAGGCACACAACAACAACAACAACAACAACAAACCCCAAGGAAATCCATTAAGGCAACAACATAGCAAAGACACTACTGTCGGAGCTGTGGTGCGTTCTGCTCCTCCGGTGATTAAAAGGACTGAAGAAATTGCAGCCGTAAAACAATCCAACTGTTTTATTTACAGCTATATACACAGTATATCGTAAATCCGTCTGCTCTCTTCAGTTATTGCATGAGCGGAAACAATTGCGCTTGCTGCTTCGGATATCAGTAACTGTCGTGGTTGAGCAACCTGAGTCTGTAGTTGCTACAAGTAGTAACTCGGCAGAGGAGATTTTGTGGGACATGACCTTGGAAGAGGGAGGTTTGGGCAGTCCTCCTGCAGCTGGGAGAAAGAGGGCTGCAAGTGATGAGCATTTGGAAGAGGCAGAGCATAGGAGGAAGGTCCGACAAATACTTAGGGAGCCTACCAGTGATGAGACTTTTGAGGGGTTTGATGTGGAGTTAACTTCAGAAGACAGTGATACTGAGCTGGACTCAGCGCTGGTACAGGAGGTCAGGGATGTGGTAAACGCTGAGTTTTTGGTTTTTCCAGTGACCTTGACTGGCCTAGTGGGGATGTGGAACGGGACTGGGGTTCTTTAACTGAACAGCAAAGGTGGAACACACCCAGGACTGCAGCTGAGAGCACTAGGGCGGATTTGGGTGGGGAGTCTGATGACTCTGATTTGTAAGGGTATAACAGTAAGGCCTGGGGATTTGGGAATTTGCGGTCGGCCAAGGTGTTGCTGTGGGTTGTTGGGTCCTGTATCGTGTATCTTGTGGGTTCCTGTCCTGGTCTTTGATTCCCAGCAAGCTGTGAGTATTTTGGGCTGTGTTCATGCTGGGTTCTGGGGAGCTGCTATGGCAGCTCTAGCTGATATTGTTGCATGTTGGGGGGTTGGGATTTTAATGTGTGCTTTTATGTTTAGTGTCTACCGCGTCCTGTTTGAACATTTCCTGTGTTGCTGTGAGTGTCTGGTATTGTATAAAGGGTGAGGGGAGTTTGCTGTGGGTTGCGGGGTTTTTCATGTGTTTATTTGTATACCCAGCTCCTGGAATGTGAAGCGCTCCTTCTTTCCTTCTTTTGGACGGGTCTTCACATCAATATCTGCCAGCCACGTTCCTGTTCAAGATTATTTATTGAAGACGGACAGCTTCTGCTTTGTTTTTCGGGTGTGGGTTATTTTTGGAACGCCGGACTAGGCTATGTTTTTGTTGGCAATAAACTTTATATGTTTTTACTAGCTTGGTGCTGTCTTGCCATCTGTGGGAGTCGTGACAGTAACAGTCACGCCTACTTGCATTCCAAAGGCAATGACGAAAAGTCCGGTTTCAACATCAGGAAACAGTAACACATAGAACATTAGTACTTGCTAGGAACATGTAGGACATCGGTGATCCTGTTAACTCTATCAATGCTGGACAGCATTCTGAATACACATAGCAAACTTTGAAAACATACACAATTAAATCTCCAACTACATTTTAACACACACAGACTCAACAACTACAAGGAGGAGAATGATTACATGTCAGATGAGTAATACTCCAGTTCTGACGGTGTGGTGTTTCAGCCTGGTGCTCATGTGCCTGCTAGGGATGATGGGAATGTTCCTGCAAATGCTGATGATGGGATGCCTAGTGAGAACTCTGAGATGCAAAGTGACCTTTCAGATGAGGCTTGCTTCCCTGGGAACAGTTCCCTGCCCAGGGCCTCATTAGTTGAGAATTCTTGTGTTCAGGACCCTGAAGGTCTTGATATTGATAACGGGACACCTGGGAATTTTAAGGAGCTTACATTGGACCGCCGAGATAGCATTCGGCGATCTAGGCAGGCTGCCAGCCTGCGACGTAGCAGTCGGTTTGCATACCAAAACTGATTTGTCTTTATATTAGTTGGCTAGAGAAATTGTCTTCAGATTCCAGGCTTCGTTTAGAATACCATGCCAGATCGTGTCTTGTCTCCAAGCTCCTGATTTTTGCCCAGGCCTTTGTGAACATTTTCCTCCATAGCTGCCTTGTATTATTCATTGGGATTTTCATCAAGCATTTTACCTTTGCCTTTGGATTTTGGGATTATATCTTTGCCTTTGGATTTTGGGACTATTTGAACTGTGTGTTTTACCTTGGATATATTCTACTATTGATCTCCTTTTAACCCTTTTGTTGGACACTATATTGGTTCAATAAAAGCCTATTATTCAGAGACTGTCTGTTGTGTGTGTGTGACTAGGTGGGGTGCTGCTTGTCTGAAGTGCAACAGACGGGAGATGTTGTCTCTAAGCTGGAATGTGCCCAGAGGAAGAGGGCGACTCAAAGGATCTAGGGCAGTGTTTCTCAACCTGGGGGTCGGGACCCCTAGGGGGGTCGCGAGAGGGTTTCAGAGGGGTCGCCAAAGGCCATCAGAAAACATATATTTCTGATGGTCTGAGGAAGCCCTTCGGCAGAGAAGGCTGAAGATCTCTCCGCTTGTCCTTCTCTTTCTTTTTGGAAACAGACTGCGAATTCTCCCACCTAAAGCCCTCCTCTGCTGTGATTGGCAGGCCTCCCAGCCAAGGGGAGGGCTGTTTCTGAGACTCCAAGCGGGGAGGGGAGAGCAGGCGTGCTTGGCGCATGGCAGCATGATGCGCATGTGTGGGTGAGGGAGAGTGTGAGAGGTGGGATGGAGGGTCACGACAGCGAGTCCCTTCAAGGCATGGGAAGTTTGACCCATTCCTATCATTGGTGGGGTGCAAGGGGTCCTTGATTGTAGGTGAACTATAAATTCCAGCAACTACAACTCTAAATGTCAAAGTCTCTTTTCCCCACACTCCACCAGTGTCCACATTTGGACATATTGAGTATTCATGCCAAGTTTGGTCCAGATCCATCATTGTTTGAGTCCACAGTGCTCTCTGGATGTAGGTGAACTACAACTCCCAAACTCAAGGTCAATGCCCACCAAACCCTTCCAGTATTTACTGTTGGTCATGGGAATTTTGAGTGCCAAGTTTGTTTCAATTCCATTGTTGGTAAGTTCAGAGGGCTCTTTGATTGTAGGTGAACTATAAATCCCAGCAACTACAATTTCCAAATGACAAAATCAACCCCCACACACACACACAAATACAGTTATGAAGTAGCAATGAAAATAATGTTATGGTTAGGGGTCAACACAACATGAGGAACTGTATTAAGGGGTGGCAGCATGAGGAAGGTTGAGAAACACTGATCTAGGGTCTGGAGAACAAGCCCTGTGAGGAGTGGCTGAAAGAGCTGGGCATGTTTTGCCTGGAGAAGAGAAGGCTGAGAAGATGCATGATGAGGGCCAGGGATTAAGTGTTGAGGGGAAGTCCTAGGGAGGAGGGATCAGGCTTCCTTTCCGCTGCTTTGGAGACTAGGGCTTCAAACTACAGAAACAGAAGGAGATTCCACCTGAACATTAAGAAAAACTTCCTGACTGGGAGTGTTGCCTGTTTTAAAGATCATTTCTCTGGGAGCAAGAACTGTATGGGAATGTACTGGGGATAATTGCTGGGGATCTCTGTATTGTCTTGTACTTTGTACCCCTCATGTGTTCCCTTTTGTGTCAATGTAACCTCTAAGAAAAGCCCTCAGCAGAGAGTTCCAGGGATTAACAGCACAATAATCCACTTTTCTACCCATTTTACCTTGCACAAATAATAACCTTGGGGGGAGGGACGTTGGGTTTCTTCGTGGGGTGAGGCCCACTCTTTATGCCCAAGACTCCCCCGCATATGTCCCTGTCATTCTCGGAGCTTGGCCAATGATTAGGGAATATGTCTGGTCATATAAACAGGACCCAAAACATGGCTGATCCATGTGAGCTTCGGCACCTCGCAGCCAGCCCCAATAGCTACCTTTCCGGACCATTTTGACTGAGCAACCATGCTCCCAAGCCCCGCCCACGGCTCCCTCTGCGGAGAGTTCCCCTGGTGAACAAATAATACATTTTTCCGGCCATATGATGCTTTTCACCAATATTGGGGAGGTCAGGTGTTCTGTGGAACATAGATTCCGCCATTATGGGCCTGGATCCCCCGCTCGTGTCCCCTTGGCCTCGGAGCTTGACCCCAAGGGCATGGGCTCTGGCAAACCCCAAGTCACACAGCCACCCCATAGCTGGACCAGAGTGGGCTTCGGAACCCCACTTACCGGCTGCAATAAGTTATGATTTGGCCATTTTGAACTGAGAAACCATGCTCCCCGCTAGACTGAAACTCCCAGACAAAAGGAGTTTCGGCCAGGACAAAAGACTGCCATTAAGGTACTCAAAGACAAACAATAAAACAGGAAGGTGGGCTTCCACATCGGGGGCTTGCCAGCCGTGAGGTATTCAGCCACAAGTTACTTCCTCCACCCAGCCGTTTTTCCTTTGTGTCCTTTCCCGCCTTGCATAGCCGGCCAGGATAGGTTCATTCAAATCTTGGCGTGCCTTTTCCCATTGGTTAAAGCGCGCCGGTCTCCTCCTGGCCCAGCTGACTTTGACAGCGCGGCCAATCAGCTGGAGCTACACGTGGGAGGGAAGGGCGCCCGATTCAAATGTAAATGACTGCTTTTCTATATATTGGACTGCTTTCCCATTAAAGACTATGTTTTGCCCTTGGAACCTTGGCGTGGCATTGCATCCTATTCAGCTGAATTAGATTCTTCTCTCGGTAGTGGCGTTCTTCCGTCTGGGTGAGCATTGATCTGGGTTGCTTTGGGATTTGTAGTTCTGGGAAGATCATCCAGATTTGGGCCTCGATCCTCGCTTTTAGGGGTGGCCTGGGCTCTGTCCCCTTTCTCTCTCTCTCTCTGTGGTGGAGGCTCCTTCTTTGCAGGCTTTGAAACAGAGGCTGGATGGCCATCTGTCGGGGGTGCTTTGAATGCGATTTTCCTGCTTCTTGGCAGAATGGAGTTGGACTGGATGATGGCCCACCAGGTCTCTTCCAACTCTAGGATTCTAGGCTTCTATTCTATGAGATAAACGTGGGGAGAAGAGCCACCCGTCCTTCCTTTCTGTGCCAAGGCTTCCTTACAGGGAATGGGTTCATTTGTTTCTCCTGTGAGGCTGAAAAGGGCCAGGCGAACTCCCCCGAGTGTCTCCTGCAGGCTCCATCACTCTCCTTTGCAAGGTCAGCACCTTGAGAGGAAGGAGTTCCCCTTCATGTCCTTCCTTTCTTTCCAAGATGAAATGATGCTCCAGAGACCAGCTGTTCCCAGCCAGAGCTCAATGACAGCCACGGGCGGATGGCATCTTTGTCCGCTGCTGCCAGGAATTGATTTCTGGATGATGGAGCGCCCTGGTTTCCATCTGGAATCAGCTCCAACGGCAGCAGGAAAGGAGGCTGCTTTTCCTGCAGGAAATCTCCTTGGAAGGGGGCACAAATGGCCCACGGAAAGGCCAACAGCCCCTCTCCAAAGCAACAGAGCCAATGAAGGGGCCAAAGGACGGAGTGAGACAAGCAGCTGCAAACAGCCTTGCTCTGAATCTCCAGCTAAACCAGGCCTGGGCAAACTTGGGCCCTCCCTCCAGATGTTTTGGACTTCAACTCCCACAATTCCTGACTCAGGCCCTTTCCTTTTCCCCCTCAGCTGCGAAAGGAAGAAAGGAAGGTAGCAAATAGGGAAAGAGGGAAGGAAGCAAATAAGGAAGGAAGGAACGGAAGAAGGAAGGAAAGGAAGAAGGAAAAATAGAAGGAAGGAAGGAAGCAAATAGGGAAAGAGGGAAGGAAGCAAATAAGAAGGAAGGAATGGAAGAAGGAAGGAAAGGAAGAAGGAAAAACTGAAGAAGGAAGGAAAGGAAGAAGGAAAAATAGAAAGAAGGAAGGAAAGAAGCAAGCAAATAGGGAAAAGAGAAGGAAGGAAGCAAAGAAGGAAGGAAAGAACGGAAGAAGGAAGGAAAGGAAAAAGGAAAAATAGAAGGAAGGAAGCAAATAGGAAAAGAGGGAAGGGAAATAAGGAAGGAAGGAAAAGAAGGAAGGAAAGGAAGAAGGAAAAATAGAAGGAAGGAAGGAAGCAAATAGGAAAAGAGGGAAGGGATGAAGCAAATAGGGAAAGAAAGAAGGAAGGAAAAGAGGAAAGATGGAAGGAAGAATCAAAGAAGGAAGGAAAGAGGAAAGAGGAAGGTAGCAAATAGGGAAAGAGGGAAGGAAGGATGGAAGGAAGAATCAAAGAAGGAAGGAAGGAAGGAAGGAAGGGAGGGAGGGAAGGAAGGAAGGAAGGACGGAAGAAGGAAGGAAGGAAGGAAGGAAAGATAGAAGGAAGGAAGGAAGGAAGGAAGGAAGGAAGGAGAAAAGGAATAAAGGTGAGAAGGAAAGAAAAGAAAGAGAAGGAAGGAATAAATGAGGAAGGAAGGAATAAAAAAGAAAAGGAAAGGAAGGTAATCAAATGAAGAAGGAAGAAAAGAAGGAAGGAAGATGAGTTATGGGCCTGTGTTTCTATTTTCATGCTGTCTTGACCTTAGCTCAAGAACTGTGGCCGTTCTTCCTGGCCATCTCTTCATTCTCTGGCGCATAATGGCTTGCGTGCGGTTCCTGGGAGGGCCCCCATTTTAATTTTGCGGTAATTGAATGACCGCATTCCCCTGGAAATGAGCGTTCCCTTGTTGGCGGAGTGCATGCCTTCGCCTCTGAGGCTGAAAGGGAACCCTTTGGGTAATAATCACCCTGTTTAATAAACTCCTCTCTGTAAATATGGAAGTGTTCCTAACTGCTGCTTCTTGGCATCACTCTTCCAGGAGATTCGCCCAAGGAGACGTCTACACTGTAGAATGGATGCAGTTGGACACCACTTGAACTGCCATGGTTTTTTTTTTTGGCTGATGGCATTGCAAAGTTGGTAGGCAAGGCATGATTGACTCTTCCTCAGTCTGCTCAATGGAAACGCCTTGTGTTTGTCCAGCAGACTGAGTAGTAGTGGTGTCCTTCTGGCCGTGGCTGAAGGCGTTGCTATTCCTTGGCCAGGCTCCAGTTCAACAACCTCGCCCTCAATCAACAAACCCTTATCCATGCGGTCCATGACATTGAGAGGCACGCGATGGAAGTGAGAATCTGGTACAGGAGGTTTCCCAAAAGAGCCCAGCCCATGCTCTGATTACCCATAAGGCCAACCTAGGCCATGGCCTAGGGGCGAAAGCCGAGGGGAAGCGCAGATCACGGACCAAAAGAAAACTGGTCCGTGCCCCTCTTTCCCCCTTTCTCATGCCCCTCCTCGCTCCTTCTCCCGGCAAAGTCTCTGTTCCGTCCCCTCTGTCTCTCACTCTCTGGGCTGCGGCGGGCCCCTCCATTGATTTGCCCGTGGGTCTCTGGCTGGCCTGACATCCTGGCTCCCGGTGAAGCCGTCTCCATGGCGACTCGCCCGGCTCCCCCGGTGGCAGGCTGTAAATTCCTGCAGCCAGAGTCGAGCGGCAGAGTCCGGGAGAGGGTGGTGGGAGGGAGGGGAAAAGGAGGCAACTAGGAGGAAAGAAAGAAGGAAGAGAGGGAGGGAGGGAGGGAGAAAGGGGGAGAGAAGGGCGTTGCTTGTGTGGACCTCTCCCAGGTCCCCAGCACGAGACCACATCAACCCAGGCTCGCTCCTGCGCTCTCGGACCAAACTGGGGCGGGCTGCTTGGCCAAAGGGAACCGCGAGAGGGAGGGAAGGAAGGATCAAGGCCAGGGTCTGGCTCTCCTGCCTTCGGGAGCAGCCGACAAAATCCTCCGCACAAACCCAACCCTGAATCCTCTCTTCTCTTGTTCTCTCTCTCTCTCTCGTTCTCTTGTTCTCTCTCTCTCTCTCTTGTTCTCTTGTTCTCTCTCTCTCTCTCTCGTTCTCTTGTTCTCTCTCTCTCTCTCTCTCTCTTGTTCTCTCTCTCTCTCTCTCATGCGCACCTTTGGAGCAAGTTTGCACCCGCTGCGCTCTCCCCAAGCCTCCCGAGGAGACCTTCAGAGCACAGCGGAGCTTTCCCATGAGTGCAAAGCCAGCCCGGGTCAGAGAGAACTCCCAACCATTAATCGTCTAGCTTCTTATTGACCTATGCAGCCCGAAAGACAGTTGCATCTGTCAAGTAGGAAATATAGGTACCACTTCATGCGGGGCAGCTAATTTAACTAATTTACGACACCATAAAACCTTCCAGCAGTGTGCAGAAGAATGAGGAAGTACTCCATCAAAGGACTCAGTGTCACAAGCTGGCCTGAATTACCCATAGGGCCAACAAGGCCATGGCCTAGGGGCATAAGCCAAGGGGGGCGCAGATCACGCCCCCATCCAAATGTTATAAATAATTTTTAAAATGGTGCCGTGATTGGCTCCTGCTGCCTGGTACTCAAAAGGAAGGAAGGCAGGAGGGAGGGAGGAAGGAAGGAAAGGGGGGGCTAGGAGCCAGCCCCCACGTGACCCGGCAGAGGGCGCACCATGTGACCAGGGCTCCACATGAGGCAGTAGCAGCAGCAGCATGAGGAGGAAGAGGAGGAGCATGCCCCGCTGCTGAGAGGCTGGTGCCGCCGCCACATCCCGGCAGCCCCTGCGGCCTCGAAGGCAGCTCTGCGGCCTCGTGCTGGGTGTGCGGAGGGCCGCGGCTGCAGAGAGTCAGGGCCTTACTCTGCCTCAGGAGCCAATTGCGATCAGCATGGGCTGAAGGAAGAGGCCTCCTCGGTGTCTTTTCCTCGGAGGTGGCCTCTTCCTTCAACCCATGCTGGTCGCAATTGGCTCCTCAGACGGAGGAAGGCCCCGATTCTCTGCAGCCGCTGCCATCCGTGCACCCAGCGCGAGGCCGCAGAGTTGCCTTCGAGGCCGCGGGAACTGCTGGGATGCGATGGCGGTGCCAGCCTCTCAGTTGTGTGGCATGCTGGGACCCGTAGTTCTTTGGGATCGCTGGGCGTGCATTCCCGGCGCAGGGAGGAGCCTCAGCGGTGAGTGGATGGATGTCGGGGGAGAAGAGGAGGAAGGGCTGAGGGGAAGCTGGGGGGAATAGGGATAGGCCTCTCTAATGCGGTGGCGCAAGGCAGGGGGAGTGGGCGTAATTCCAAACTGTGGCCTGGGGCGCCAAAAGTTGTTTATCCGGGCCTGGTCACAAGTGGACGGCTCCCCCTGTGGCTGGAATCGAGCATATCCTCATGAAGCCAGAAAGCTGGAAAGTTAAATTGCCTCTGTGCCTCTCTATATATATGTGTGATGTATGTCTAATGGCATTGAATGTTTGCCGTGTATATGTGCTTTGTAATCCTCCCTGAGTCCCCTGCCGGGCGAGAAGGGCGGAATATAACTCTACTGTAAATAAATTCTTAAAAATAAACAAACTGGACACTGGATCCACGGAGTCCTGGGTTGGGCACCCTGGTCAGAAGGGAGGCCTTGTCTTCTGCCTTCAGGGTCAAAAAGGGCTTTAAAAGGATGGACGTTGCAAGCTATGGCCCTGAAGGTAGAGTATAGAGCTTCCCACATGCAGGGAGACCCAGGATCTCTATAATAATGAGTGCTAGACTCAGAAATAGTGAACCAAACCAGATTTGTTGAATAACAACCAGTAGAAAATGCCGGTGGCCCAAAATGCTTAGTTGGTTGCAAAAGGAAGTCTTTGAAAAAGGAAGCTATCACTTGCCCCTTTGCTTTGCAGAGTGGCGGTATCTTTCTTTTGATCCCAGGTATCCTGTTTCTCTCTGGCTTTTGTAGGCCCACGAAGTCCTGAAAAAACCCCAAATTCTGCCGTCTATGCTGAGGACGTGTCCTCCTTTGCACTGTAGCTTGGTTGAGAGCGAAGGTAGACTCAGTAGGTGAACTAACAGTGCTATGTCCCAGCAAGCTTAGATTCCAGCCTTGCTTCATCCGTGTGTCCTTTGGAATGAGGCCAGAGAGGACCTCCAGCCCCTCAGGTAAACTCCGGAAAAGGGAGGAGTTAAGGGCGGCGACGCCAGGTTTGGAGCCAGGATGCAGCTCCACCCCTGAGTGACCGCAAGGCCACAACAATGGAACAAAGACCTTTCCAGGTGAGGGCAGCAAAATACAAAATGCAGATATGAAATCAGCCCCGTGGGGGTGCCACACCTTGGTTTGGTCCCACCTGGGAGACGGAGTTCAGTTCATGTTTTTACGGCTTCCACCTGAAATTCTAAATGCCAGGATAAACCTCATATTGATTTCAATCTTCGTTTTTGAGGGAGACTTAATGATTAATGTTCAAATTTCAGATGGATGTGTTTTTCAAGTATTAGCTTCCAGCAGCTAATAGATTAAATCCCACTACAAGATAAATACGTCCGTCTCTGGGGTTTCCTTTGTCTGTTCACCAAAAGCTCAAAGGGAAATTAAACGTCCATATTTTTGCAATTATGGCTGGGGATGCTTACGGCGCCTTCAGGCTGAGATCCGATGCTGGGGTTGCGCAGCGCACATCTCCACTTGTGCCTGGGAGTTGGGCCTTAGTAGAGATTCCGTTGTGTTGAACAACAGCAATGCACAAAGGAAGGCATGCCCGGAGGTGCACAAACACTATGACATTTCTCGTGTTTGCATTTGTAAGTGCACCCAGACTATGAGCGCAACCGAATGTGAATACTCTATGCTTCAGGCGATGTGTCATAAAGCAACAACCAAGTTCGAGTCTGGGAAGGCTGGGAAATAGAACTTTTCTCAGACCTTAGAAAGTTACTTCCGGGACTACAAGTCCCAGAATCCCAAGCTAGATCAATAATGTTATGCCATGGAATGAAATACAGAATGATATTCTAAGATGCTCAGAGTTAAACTTGCCATTGTTAGAGAGAGTATTTGTGATGCTATTGTCCCTATATCCTATGTGTTCCTGGGCAAGGTGATTGAGAGGGCAGTAGCGGGCCAACTGCAGCAGTTCCTAAATGACACAGCCGGATTAGATCCACTTTGAGGCCCCATTTCTTAAGGTTGGCTCTGGATCTCATGGTGCCAGAGCGCAGTCTGTTCAGTGCCTTCCAAGTCACCCCATCTTCTGTGTGCCCAGGAAGGAGTCTCTCATGTGGTATCAGCCATTGATTGAGGTTTTGGGTTTTCACCTGCCACTTTTGGACTCTGGCTTGTTGAGGTGTTCCAGCGAGTGTCTCTGTAGATCTTAGAAATCTATTTCTTGATTTAAGTCATTAGCGTGCTGGCTGATTTCCAAACCGAGGATGGGCCGGAGATGTCACTGTCTTGGTCCTTTCATTATTGCTTGCTACTTCCAGACAGATGTCAGGTAGTGCAATACCAGCTAAACACTGTAATTTCTGCAGTGGTAAAGGGCGCAGACACCCCGTGTTGACACGGCATGTCTCATTAAGAGCCACATCCACTGTTTTAGCATGGTGAGATGTGTTCCATATTGGGCATACGTACTCAGCAGCAGAGGAGCAAAGCGCAAGGGCAGATGTCTTCACTGTGTCCTGATCCCCAGGATATGCCACTCAGCTTTCGTATGATATTGTTTCTAGCGCCTACTTTTTGCTTGGTATCCAGTCAGTGCTTTTTGTAGGTCAGAGAACGGCCTAGGGTAACTCCCAGGTATTTGAGTGTGCCGCAATGGCTTGTTTGGTTGCATGCTGCAAGTCGCTTCTGGTCACTTCTGGAGTGAGAGAATCAGCCGTCTACAAAGACGTTGCCCAGGGGATGCCCGGATGTCTTGCAATCCTGTGGGGAGGCTTCTCTCATGTCCCCAGGCAAAGTACACATGGCACATAACAAATGCATGCATGGCCATCCTGACCTCAGGTTTATGGGACCAGCACAGGTCAGAAAGAGAGCGTGTTTGTTGTTGAGGAGGACGTCCTCAGGGCCTGTGTTATCGCCATGGGAGCTGTAGGGCTTCAGCCTTCCCTGCCAAAGAGTGCTGCTGGGGCCTCATACGGGATCTGTCCCTGGATGTGGCCGTTCCTTCTGGTCATTGGTCCTAGGCACATAACATTGCATTTGCAGCATTTCTTTCATTGCACCAATGGCAGAGCTCAGCAAAGTTCCTAAATGACACAGCCAGATTAGATCCCTACCAGTCCGGCTTCCGTATTGGGCCTGGGACAGACACTGTGCTGGTCGCCATCACGGACCAGCTCCGCTGCCAACTGGATCAAGGAGGATCAGCGCTGCTCGTGTTATTGAACCTCACGGCAGCTTTTGATACGGCAGACCACACATTGTTAACCCACCGCCTAGCCATGACGGGAGTGAGGGGGACCGCCCTTAAATGGGTGTCCTCTTTTCTCCTTGACCGAGGACAGCGAGTGGAGAGGGGAGGTATGGTCTCCGGGAGGCTCCCCTTAAGCTGTGGGGTGCCTCAGGGAACCATTCTCTCCCCTTAATTGTTTAACATCTACATGCAACCACTTGCCAAGTTGGTGCGGAGTTTTGGTCTGGAGTGTCATCAGTAAGCTGATGACACCCAGATTGTGCTGAGGATGGACAGCCGACCAGATTCTGTACCCGATTGTTTCCAACCATGCCTCGAAGCTGTGACTGGTTAGCTACGAGCCAGTCGGCTGAGAGTGAACCCATCGAATACGGAGATCCTTTGGCTGGGTCGCCCAGGGGGATATGAGCTCCGACTGCCTACTCTGGACGGTGAGGCATTACGCCCGTCATCTTTAGTAAAAGAGTCTGGGAGTCCATTTGGACCCACTGCTGACGATGGAGGCTCAGGTCTCCACCATCAGCAGGTCCGCTTTCTACCATTTGCGGCAGGCTAGGCGGTTGGTGGCCTATCTCTCCAGAAATGACCTAGCTGCCACAGTAATCCAGGCGACAGTCATCTCGAGGCTAGACTACTGTAATGCCCTTCACATTGGTCTTCCTTTGTTGGTCATCCGGAAGCTCAAACTGGTGCAAAATGCTGCAGCAAGGCTCCTGGCTGGAGTGCCGGCCAGGGCCCATATTACTCCAACACTGCAGCACTTGCACTGGTTGCCAATTGAGCACCGGATCATCTTCAAAGTGTTGGTTCTGACCTTCAAGACCTTGCAGGGTCTGGAGCCGGTGTACCTGAGGGACCGTCTACTGTCATATGTTCCCCAGAGATCTCTTCGATCCAAAGACCTCAATTTTTTTGCAGATTCCCTCTCTGCGAACTATCCACTTGTCGACAACCAGACAGAGAGCTTTCTCTGTGGCAGCGCCATGTCTGTGGAATACTCTACCTTTGGAGGTGTGAGCAATCAGCGAGCTGCCAGCTTTCCGGAAAGCTTGCAAAACAGTATTGTTCCAGCAGGCCTTTAAACTTTCGCCTCTTGGTTATAGCGGAAAATTGTTTGAATTGTTTTATATTTTACTGTTTTTATGCCTTCTTGTTAGTAGTTCGACATGCTGTAAACCGTTCTGAGCCAACTGGAAAGGATGGTATACAAATTGAAATAATAAATAAATAAATAAAATGATGATGATGATTATTATTACCATGTTTTATCTCTCCAACAGGTCTGCGTGTGTGCTTTTTGTTCTCCCCTTGTTCCTATCAGTCGCGTTTCTCATTGTGAGTCTTGCTTCAGCCATGTTGCGTTTCAAGCAGTCGAGCCAGCAGGTTTTAGGACTGCCGCGCAGCCTGGCGCCCGCAACTTCCATGTCCAGTGCGGTTTTGGCCATGGAACTCTTATCACTTTTGCTCCTTTCTTCTGGGGTATTGGCTCTCCCTCCCAGTTTGGTCCCGTCTGCAAACGTGATGATCCTGCCTTCTAACCCTTCGTCTAAGTCAGTGTTTTTCAACCTTTTTTGGCACATTTTTTACATTTACAAAATCCTGGGGCACACCACCAACCAAAATGACACTCTAACTTTCATTTTACTGTCACCCTCCCCGCTTGTGACGCCGCTGCTTCCACCATACCTCCTCCCCCCCCCCCGGGAGGCCCACGCGCAGGAGGCCCGTCACCGCCCCGTGGGCGAGGGCTGCGCTGAGTGGCCGAAGCGCACACGGACTCAGCTGAGCAGGACGAATAGGAATTGAGCACACGGGGTGGTTCTGAGCCTTGGAACAAATTGCGGCGGAGGCTCGCAGCCGTCGCCACCCCAGCTCTTCTTCCCGAAGGGGTTCAGGCCCCCCCCCAGGAGTGCCTCCCCCCAGTCTCTTCGGCTTCCCTGTTGTCGCCTTGGGGCCAGATCGGGAAGGAACCAAGCTGGGCTATGGAGCTGCGCATCCTGGCCTCTGCTCTGCTCTGCAGTGAACCCGGAGCCCAGCCACGAGAGGCCAGGAGACGAGGGGTTGCTCCCCTTCCCCGGCACGGAGGGGCTAGAGGGCAGAAAGCCTTGCCTTGATCCTCTGGGAGTGGGGTCGGACGGGGGCAGCTCCCCCAGACTCCTCCTCCCTCTCCTCATCCTTGCTGCCGAAGGGGAGGAGGTCAGAAGAGCGGCCAGGAAGCAGGAGGAGCCGCAGCCTGGCCAGGCAGTCCTTGGCGCGTAGAGTGAGGGAAGGAAGGAAGGGAAGGAGAGAGAGAGAGAAGAGAGAGGGAGGAAAGTTCTGGATGCCGAGGGCTCTCCCTGACTGCAGCCAGGCTGCCTGGCATTGCTGCTTCAGACAGGAAAGCCTCATTTCACTGCCTGAAGTTTCCTGCTAGTATGCAAATACTGGCCTTTAGTCAATTCGATACCAGGGTTAGAACTACCTCCTATGATTGCAAACAAAAGAACTCCCAATCTAAAACAATTATTAATTCATGTTGAACACCAGTTTCAAACCAAACAATCCCAATCTAATAGGTGTACCTTTGCCTGTTGCCATTGTTGGATTTGTAAACATATATCTGGTTCTAACTCGATACAGGATTTGGAAGGAAAATATACGTTTAGATTACTAAGTCAGGCCAGCTGCGGATCTAAAAATGTAATATACTGTATATTATGCAAATGTTCTAAATATTATATGGGGGAAACTGGGCGGGATTTGAGGTTGAGAATTCAGGAACATTGTTCCAGATTTAGAACTCAAAACGAATCATCAGTTTTATATGTACATTTCAAAGAAAATCATAGATATAATGACTTCAAAGTTCTGGTCCTGGAACAAATTAAACCGAATCCACACCAAGATATCAAATTAGCCCTGAGAAGACGTGAATGTTTCTGGATCACAGCCCTAAAATCTGAATCCCCAAGGGGATTAAACGACCGTTTGTCCATCAGCGAAATTCTACTATGAGAGACACCTGACGCCATGTGTTGTTTAGCCTTGTTAAACCGTGGCTTTTTTCAGTTGCGTTGTCCGAACATATGGAGCAGTGGCTGCGTCCACATTTATGATTTTGATATATTTGGTATGTATTGACCGACCCTGTGCCTTCTGGGGAGGGTTCTCCTATGTGGGATCATGCCTAATGTATAGGTTATATGGATATGATGTATGTTAAAACAGATTATATATTATAAGAATATTTTATGTTTATATTGATAGATATCGGACCAGTGGATTGGTATAAGTGGATGATATAGATCTAACAGGCCCCGAAGAAGCCGGAAACGGCGAAACGGCAGGGCCTTTAGAGACCGTCGACCTGGTGCATTGGCATTCTATATCTGATTATATATGATTTCATGAGATAGAAGGATTCTGATGTTTGATTTTTGGATGACATAATGCAATGCCAGTGATTATTTTTGAAACATCTTCATTCCACTATCCACTTTAAAATAAATGAATGAATAAATCTACTATATTTGAAGAAAGAGTGATATCCCGCTTTTTTGGTGTATGCTTTGACAGAGAACACCCCACCATTTAGTGTTTGGCATTGCTGCTTCGGCCAGGAAAGCCTCATTTCACTGCCTGAAGTTTCCTGCTAGGCGCTCTCTCTCTCTCTCTCTCTCTCTCTCTCTCTCTCTCTCTCCACTGTAATTTCCCACGGCATGCCTGGTGATCTCTCACGGCACACTAGTGTTCCGCGGCACAGTGGTTGAAAATCACTGATCTAAGTCATTAATAAAGAAGTTGAAGTGGACTGGGATGCCCAGGATGGAAGCCTGCAGATGGTACCCCGCTCATTGCTTCTCTCCAGGATGAAGAGGAACCCTTGGGGAGAATTGCCATCTGTCTTCATTCACTTAACCAATGACAGATCCACCTCACCGTAGTTTTGTCTAGGAGGCTGAGAGCCTGGATTCCATATTGGGAAAGTTTTCCTATTGAGGAAACTTGATTTTGGCTGCTCTCAAAACAAGGACACAATGGGGCCATGGATTCAAACTAAAGGAAAGGAGTAGGCCTGGGTAGGTTCCTTGGAATGCTCATAAAATCGGAATGAATTCGGATTAAATTCACTTTTGAAGCAGTTTCAAAGCGATGTGAGCAACCCGGAAGAGAATTTGCCATTTCGAAGCCACCGCTGCTATTTTCGGAACAGAATCGGCATTAGATTCCCGCCCCTCCCGAGGTGCTTTCCCCTCATTGGCTGTTTAACCCAGTTTGGAGGCGGATGTCCTTCCCTCCGCATCAGAACTGGGGCGACAGCTGCATCCAAACTGGGTTGCGTGTGCAAGGGTGACACACCTCGCGCCAAGAACAATAACACAGACACAAGTGGTTGGATGAAAATGGCCACAACTCATTGATTGAAAACAGGAACAAAGGCTTGGCGGCCATGCTTGGGTCCTGGATCAGGGTCGTACAGCCCCCACCAATGTCCAAAGGCATTTGCAAGCCTGGGGTGCGAGCGGCCCAATGCCTGTCCATGGAAACTCGGCACCCCAGGGGGCCTGGGCGTTATCTCCCCTTACAACCAAGGGGCGATAAGCCAGCCTGATCCAGGGGCCATGCCACACGCCAAACACGGAATTGTGACAAAGAACATAATAACACATAACCATGAACACTGCAACAATGAAGTTAAGTAGGAACAAAATGGACACAACAAGCAATGCAATAAGTAGGGAGGGTGGGAGGAAAAAACAGGACTGGCCCCCACGTGTAGCCTGGGCAGTCCTGGGCAGCCTTAAGTAAGCTGCCCGGGCGGAAGTGCAGGCCAGCCAGCTACAAAGAGGAGGCGGGGCCAGCTCCGTCATTGGCTGGCCAGTGTTGGTGGCGGGAAACATTCCCGCCACCCGAGGGGCTTTTGGGAAGAAGAAGCCCCTTCTCCCTCCCCAAGATGGCACCAGGCCCAGATTACTCATAAGGCAACCCTAGGTCATGACCTAGGGCAGCACATTTTGGGGGGCAGCAAGTCCGGACCCCCCCCCCCCCAAAAGTTTAAAAAAATAAAAAAAATATTTTAAAAAATATTTTAAAGGGCACATGCACGCGGCGGCATAAATGCCATCCATGGCCGCCCCCCCCCCCCCTAGCTCTGCTCTCCTCGGCTCTGCCCCTGCCCTCGGCTTTGCCCCCGCCTCCTCGCGTGCCTGGTCTCTTTCCCTGCCTCCCTTGTCTGGCTCGCACGCCTCAGTCGCTCTGTGTGTTTGTGTTTCCCTGCCTCTCTCTCTCTCTCGAACGCGCGTCTACCACCCTCCCTTGGCTCGCGCCCCCGCAGCCTGTGTTTCCCTGCTTCTCGCGCAGGGGCGGAGCCAGGGCGGAGCCGGGGCAGAGCCGGGGGCAGGGCGAGCCGGGGGCATGGGGGCAGTCCCACCCCGCGACCAGCTCGGCCGGTAAGTCAGCCAAGCCCATTAAACACAGCTGTCACCCCAGTTCTGACGTGGAGGGAAGGCATCCCCATTCAAACTGGGTTAAACATGCGTGTCCACCATTATCGAAGCCATTCCAAAATTTCAGAATTAATCCAGGAAATTCCGAAAATTTTCCGGAAAATTTCGAAAGTCATTCAGATTTGAAGCACCAGCGCCCCCTACATCCGGAACGAGTTTTGAATCTTTTTTTTGTCCTCTAGGAGTCTTTTCCAATTCTAGGATTCTATGAGAAGATACATGTTCATCACTAAGCAACGGGAAGAATAGCGTCGACTCTTCTGATGCTGATCCACTTCTCCCGCATCCCTCGCTGTTTGGGAAATTAAATATTTATTAAATGTTTTCTGCTCTTTCAAGTCGTTGCCTTTCTTCCCTAAGTGAGGATGAAAGGACGGCGCCAAGGAGGCCTCTGTGCGCTATCATTGCGGCATCCCTTTGGTCTCCCCTTCGTCGTCTTTGTGCCACAGAAAGGATGCCGGAGGGCCCCCCAACAAACCGGGGCCGGCATGAAAGGCCCTTTCCTCCCTGCCTCGGAGCCCCTCAAAGGCCCTTCAAAACGCCCAGGAAGCCCGGAGGAGGAGCCCCCCCCCCTCCTTGCAAGCAGAAGGCCTTCTTCCCACCAATACAGCGCTCGCTCCGAAATTGGGAGAGATGCCAAGGATGCCGGCTCTGCAATGCAAAAGGGACCACCTGGAAAAGCGCACTGCTGTGTTCAGGCAATGCTCTGCAATGCAAAAGGAGCCAATGGAAAAGCACATTTCTTTGGGCATTGGAGGCAGCTAAAACGTGCTGGAGTCTTAAAATATTACTAGCTGTACTCGCCACGGGTTGCTATAGCCAACCTTCCCTCCCTCTTTCTCTTTCCTTCCTTCCTTCCCTTTCTTTCTTTCTTTTTTCCTTCCTTCCTTCCTTCTCTTCCTTTTCCCTTCCTCCCCTTTCTCTTTTCCCCCTTTCTTCCTTCTCTACTTTTTCTTGGACTACAACTCCCAGCGTCCTCCTGATCAATCTACCTACTAGGGGTGGATATCTCCGGTCGTAATACTTTGATTTCCGTTAATTTTTTGTATTTCAAATTATTTTGACCCTATATCGACCCTCCTCGTCCAACCCGGAAGTGACCTTATTAAATCGAAACCGGGTCAGCCATTTACGTAAAGGGCGCGCTATTAGGTCGTTTCCGCCCTTTCTTATGTTTAACCCGCCTTTGGTTGTCCGCTGGCGAGAGGGGAGTGGAAAGCAGCATCTCCTCTCGCCAGATGACACCCAAACACAAGTTAAAGATAACCCCCGTTTGGGTCTCGGCTGGCGAGAGGCGGGTGCCAGGCTTCCCCCTCCACCCTCCTGTCGCCATCTGACACGCAGGTTAAAGGGAACGAACATTGGTTTCTGGGCTGGCAGAGGGGAAGGGAGGCGCCCCCCTTCGCCCCTGCGAGCTCAGAATCCAACCCGGGTTACAAGCCATCCACTCCTCCGTCCGTCCGTCCGTCCGTCCCCCCAAGCGCAGAGGCATCCCGGTTATATTCTGAGTTGGCGTAAGGAATAATAACGAAAATTCGTTATTAATTACGTTTCAATCACGAAATTTATTTAAAATTTTTCGGATTAATTTCTATAATGACCCAGCAACGGAAATCCCCCCCCCTCCCCCCACGAGTTTAGAATCAATTTTTAATGGATCAACCACCCTTACTACCTACCTACCTATCTCTATGTAATCTGTCTACTTGGAGGATTGCTGGAAGTTGCAGTCCAGGAATAGGAAATTGGAAATGTGCCGGGATTGGGATGCTCTCCAAGAAATCTTGCAGCTTGGAAGCAGTCCATTTGGATCCCCCTCCCCCTCTCCTCCTAAAGGGCCTGGTCTAGGGGATGCTGGGATGCTGGGAGCTGTAGCCCGGAAGAGAGTGTGGATATGTTATTGTGTGTTTTGCTTGCCATGGGCAATCGTATTTGCGCATGCGCTGTAGCCTTTTTTTTGCTTTTTTGCTTTTTAAAAGTCCGTTCCGCTGTGTTTTTCAGTGTTTTTAGGAGTGATGGTCACTCATTGGCCTGAGAGGTGTATTGCGTCCAAATTAGGTGCCAATTCATCCAGTGGTTTTTGAGTTATGTTAATCCCACAAACCAACATGACCTTTTTATTTATATAGATTTCAGAGGTCAAGCCCAGGCCCGGATTAACACCTTTTTGTGCCCTAGGCCACACTTTGGAATTACGCCCCCTTTAAGCCAACCTCTACCGCACGCCCCCCCCCAGGAAAGGGCCGGGCCCCCTCCTTACCCGCCGGGCAGCAGAGCAGGAAGGCCAAGGCCACCAGGAGGCTCTGGCAGGCGCTTCGCATGGCCAGGCGGAAGGAGGAGTGTCCCAGGCAGCCGAGAGCCAGGGGCCGGGCCGGGCCGCCTCGAGGAAAGCATTTAAAAGGCCAGCCTCTGAAGCGCGGAGGGAGAAGAAAGAACCAAAGGGAGGGGAGCGGGGGGAGGACGGGGTAGGGGAGGGAGGGGACAAGAGGAGGAGGAGGAAAAGGGGGCGGCGGCGATAACGGGAGGAAACGGGGGAGGAAAAAAAGACACGCTGTCAAAGCGGCCGGTGGTGCCACCTTCCCCGCCCACGGCCCCTCCTCTCTTTCTCTCTCTCCGTCGGCGCTGCCGGGGAAACTGAGGCAACCGAAAAGGAATTCTCCCGAATGGCTAGGAAGCTAGCCCACTCACCCACCAACCCACCCGTTTTGGGGCAGAATAAAAGGCTATTTCTGGCTCCGCAATGAAAGGGGGAGAGAGGCGGAGGTGTGGGGAAGTGCGCGTGAGGGAGCGGGGGTGCGCACGGGTGTCGTGCTCACTCACTCTCTCGCTCGCTCACTTGCTTGCTCACTCACTCACTTGCTCGCTCGCTCGGAAGGCAGGCTCCCCAGGGGCCAGCCACGGCATTTTTATTTGTTTCAACAATTTTTTTTGGTCCGTGATTCTGCGCCCCCCTCGGCTTGCGCCCCTAGGCCATGGCCTAGCTTGGCCTTATGGGTAATCCAGGCCTGGTCAAGCCCAAGCAGAAGTGAGTGAGTGGTCGAGAGAGACATGGGTTCTCTCCCTGTTTGGAACGAGAGCAGTGGGAAAGAGGCCCTGGATCCACAAATAGTGCGGACTGGAGGGAAGATCTTGGCTGAATGTTTATTTGGGGCAAACTGGGATTCCTTGCAATGCAGATCCGAAGGGCAGCTGGGCTCTTTACTAACGTGGTCCTTCCCTTTCCTGTGAAGAGATCCAGTGATACAAAGGGATCTTGTAGCACCTTTGAGACAAACCGAGACCAAGAAGTGGATCTCGTAGGCCTAACACTTTGCTACGTCATGACTAGTGAGTCTCCAAGGTGCTCCAAAATCTCTTTGCAGGCTGAGGTTGCACGTTGAACATGGCCCCGTCTTCACGTTCCTTGGATGTCAAAAAACTTTCCATCTTCAAAAAGGGCATTTATGCTGATTCCTGTTGATATTCATGCGTAGGTCTGGCTCGTGCATAGCTGTTCCTAAGCACTATTTGACGTCATGCGTCTCAGGAAGAAGACTCAGAGTGAGCAGGAAAAGAGATTGAAAGATGGGCTCAAAGCCAACCTTAAAAATTGTGGCACAGACACCAAGAACTGGGAAGCCCTGGTCCTTGAGCATTCCAGCTAGAGGTCAGCTGTGACCAGTAGTGCTGCAGATTTTGAAGAGGCATGAATGGAGGGCGAAAGAGAGAAATGTGCCAAGAGGAAGGTTCATCAACCAACCCAATTAGGACTGCCTTCCGTCTGGAAACCAATGCCCTCGCTGCGGGAGAAGATGCAGGTCAAGAATAGGGCTCCATAGCCACCTATGGACCCACTGCCCGGACACTGATCCTGGAGGACCATCATCTTCGGACAACTAAGTAAGTGAGTAAGTCCATTGCAGAATGGCAGCGTATTCTCTTATCACGAGGTTCAGTGCAATTAAACTGCGTGGTGAAACTGCATCTTCATACGCCGGTGTCGGTGGGTCTTGATCTCACTGGCGGATTCTCTTTGTTCCTCCTTTGTGATTTGTCTAAGGCACCCAAGGACTCACTCCGCGTCGAGTTTGCTTTAACTTCTTTGCCTGCGGTTTTCTGATAGCAAGGGTTTGATTTTCCCCTAACAGAAGAGCAACCCAGAACCCGGTGGTTCCTTTGTCTCCAATTAAAGATGGCAAAATGCGATCCAAAGCTGGGCCTTTTGTTCGGTTCCCATTTGCTTGGCGCACGGGCCGGCGAATTAATGCGCAAAGAGCTCCCATCCCAGGAGGAGGCCTTTGTTCTCACCTCCAAACGAACAAGGGAACGAACGGGGCTTCCATTCAATGCGACTTTCCCTCTTTCACGGGTTTTTTTGGAAAGCAGCTGCGGCTGGAATTCCAATAATGTTCTCTAACGCAGTGTTTTTCAACCTTTTTTGAGCCGCGGCACATTTTTTACATTTGCAAAATCCTGGGTCACACCACCAACCAAAATGACACAAAATGACACTCTAACACAGTCATACATATAGTTAATATGTTTTTAAATGTATTTATACACTCAGGGTGAAACCTGGGCCTGTTTCGATGAACACAACATAGATATCCTGGCAGGAATGGCAGAAAGACACACACACACACACACACACACACACAAATCATACTAATACTAACCCAAAATGACACAAAATGACACTCTAACACAGTAATACATATAGTTAATATGTTTTCGAATGTATTTATACACTCAGTGTGAAACCTGGGCCTGTTTCGATAATACTAACCCAAAATGACACAAAATGACACTCTAACACAGTCATACATATAGTTAATATGTTTTTAAATGTAACACAACATAGGTATCCTGGCAGGAGTGGCAGAAAGACACAGGCTGTTAGGAATTGTGGGAGTTGAAGTGCAAAACACCTGGAGGGCCAAAGTTTGCCCGGGCCTGCTCTTGGGGTTCCCTTTCAACATGTATGTCTAGGGGTGCATCTATATTGAGGAACTGATTGCTGTTTGACACGACTTTGATCACCACGCTTCCATGCCATGGAATCCTGGGAGTTGTAGCTTTACAAAGTCTCCAAGCATTCTGTGCCCAAGGGGGCTGGTGCCTTGCAAAACTACAACTCCCATGACTCCATAGAATTGAGTGAAGGCAGTTAAAGTGGGGGGTCAAACTGCATCCATTCCGAAGTGTAGATGTACCCTAGGACAGTGTTTCCCAACCTTTTTTGAGCCGCGGCACACTTTTTACATTGACAAAATCCTGGGGCACACCACCAACCAAAATGACACAAAATGACACTCTGACACAGTAATGCATATAGTTAATATGTTTCTAAATGTATTTATACACTCAGTGTGAAACCTGGGCCTGTTTCGATGAACACAACATAAATATCCTGGCAGGAATGGCGGAAAGGAATTCTACCAAGGAATGTGGGTGCCTCACCAAACTACAACTCCCAGATTGACATAGCAGGGAGTCATGGCAGTTCATGTGGTGCCAAACTGAATGTATACATTCTGCAGTGTAGGTGCATTGTAGGTCCTGCAGGAGGACTTTATAGTGATATATATCTCTCTCCGTTGGCGCCTCCTTGTTGTCGGGGAGAGGCTTGCGTAACCTAATGAAGTTGTGAGCTATGCTGGCAGTGGCATAAGAGCCACCAGTAGGGCCTCCCCGTGCCAGCAAGTCAGGATTACCCATAAGGCCCATCTAGGCCATGGCCTAGGGGTGCAAGCCGGGGGCGCAGATCATGGACCTTTTAAAAAAATGTTGAAAAAAATCATGAAGATGAGGGAGGAAGGATACCGGAGGTCCTCCTTTTCGGCGCCAGCCCTGCCCCTTCCTGAATACCAGATCCTGCCTCTGCTATTGTTGCGCAAATGGTGAATGCGCAGGGGCTCTCGACACTGCCGTCGACGTCGACAGGAGGAACAATTAATGCCCTCGATGCTGACAGCATCCACTTGCTGGCTCCTTCAGTGCAAGTACAGGAAACTCCATTGCGCAGTCTGCGCATGCCCTAACACCATGAAAGCTGGTCTTCCTCCTCCAACACAAGGAGGAGACTGCTCCTTACTGGAGAGAGAAGCGCAACTGGCGACTACGGCACATATGCAAACCCCAGTACAAGAGAGAAGCCCAGCGCGACGAGCCCCGGTATCACGGAGAAGCGCAGCATCGGTATAGCTGCTGACTACAACGCATGCGCAATCCCCGATACCGGGTAGAAGCCAAGTGCCTTAAGCCCCGGCATCGGAGAGGAGGCTCCTCCCCCCATGCCTGCATCCATAGTGCCTGCTGAGAGGGAAACTCCTGTGGCGGACCTAGTGGGGCCACACCGGGAGAGCTGGATGCGGGGCCCTAAGGGGGACGCGCGGATGAAAGGATGTTGGGGTGCGGTAGAGGTTGGCTTAAAGGGGGCGTAATTCCACAGTGTGGCCTAGGGCGCAAAAAGGTGTTAATCCGGGCCTGCGTGCCAGACAGGTCAAAACCGAAGAAGGGTCTGGCAAAGAGCATCAACGGGCAGGGTGGGCTCTCTAGCCCTTTGGCAACCATCCTAGGAGAAGGAAAACTCTAACTTCAAACCCGGGCAGATGGTGCTTGACTAACCCTGTAAAGACAACTATCTAAGAGAAGGAAACTCAAACCAAACCTACGGCCTGAGGACCTCGCTGCCACCGTCCAAGCTTGCTAGGCCCTGGCAGACGAACCTTTGGTTTAAAGGGTGAGGCCAGTTCTGTGCACGCTGCGCTCCACCAGAAGAGTCCATTGCCCAGGCTCGAAGGACACATGCAACCTCCGAATCATCAGTGCGCTTGTGGAAAGCATGGGATGAGTCCTTCCTGAATCTTCATTCACAAAGAAAAGCCAAAGCCAAGAAGAAGAGTAACAACAACAATAATTGGGATTTGTAAAAAAAACAACTTTCGGTTAGCATTCGACTGCTAAATTGTATAACTATTTTTGCCAATTTTAAATGCTGTTTTGATTGTATTATGTTTTTTATGTGATTGTGAGCCGCTCCGAGCCCTTGGGGAGTGGCGGCATACAAGTTCAAATAATAAATAATAAATAACAAATAACAAATAACAAATAACAAATGATTAATGAATAATGAATAATGAATAATGAATAATGAATAATAAATAATAAATAATAAATAATAAATAATAAATAATAAATAATAAATAATAAATAATAAATAATAAATAATAAATAATAAATAATAAATAATAAATAATGAATAATGAATAATGAATAATGAATAATGAATAATGAATAATGAATAATAAATAATAAATAATAAATAATAAATAATTAATAAAGAATAATGAATAATGAATAATAAATAATAAATAATAAATAATAAATAATAAATAATAAATAATAAATAATAAATAATAAATAATAAATAATAAATAATAAATAATGAATAATGAATAATGAATAATGAATAATAAATAATAAATAACAAATAACAAATGATTAATGAATAATGAATAATAAATAATGAATAATGAATAATGAATAATAAATAATAAATAATAAATAATAAATAATAAATAATGAATAATGAATAATGAATAATAAATAATAAATAATAAATAATAAATGATTAATGAATAATGAATAATGAATAATGAATAATGAATAATGAATAATGAATAATAAATAATAAATAATAAATAATAAATAATAAATAATAAATAATAAATAATAAATAATAAATAATAAATAATGAATAATAAATAATAAATAATAAATAATAAATTTATTTATTTTATTTATTTATTTCGGGATTTTACCCCGCTCTTCTCAACCCCCGAGTGAGGGAGGGGGGACTCAGAGCGGCTTACAGTACGGCACAATTCAATGCCCACATAGTAACAATATAAAACCCCGAAACCCGTCAACAATTAAAATACATTAAAAATACATTAAAATACAACTACATTAGCACCATACACATTCACTCTGGATTAAAACAATGTTCAGTCCATAAAAACATTGGCCATAATCACCCACTTCCATTAAAAACCAATCTAAAATGCTGCCTTGTGCTGGTGTACGAATGCCTGGTCCCACAGCCAGGATTTTACCTTTTTCCTGAATGCCAGGAGGGATGTGGTGGATCGTACATCAATAGGAAGCGCATTCCACAGGCGGGAGCCACCACCGAGAAGGCCCTATCCTCGTCCCGCCAGCCTCATCTGAGACGTAGGGGGAGCGAGAGCAGGGCCTCCCGGATGATCTTAGATTACGAGGTGGGACGTAGCGGCTGATGCGTTCGGACAAGTAAGCTGGGCCAGAACCGTATAGAGCTTTAAAGGTCAAAACCAGCACTTTGAATTGAGCCCGGAATTGGACCGGCAGCCAGTGGAGCTGACACAACAGGGGGGTGGTATGCTCCCTGTATGGAGCTCCCGTTAGCAATCTGGCTGCCGCCCGCTAGACCCTAAATAATAAATAATAAATAATAAATAATAAATAATAAATAATAAATAATAAATAATAAATAATAAATAATAAATAATAAATAATAAATAATAAATAATAAATAATAAATAATAAATAATAAATAATAAATAATAATAATGTATACCTTAATAAAGCGGAATGTTTGTATGTATGTATGTGTGCGGAGGGCGGATATGTGGCAGCTATTTGCATAAAGTCCTTTGATTGGCCAGCCTCGCCACTCCAAAATTCTAAGGCACCAGACAGAGGACATTGATTGCCACTGATTAGCCAGCATCCCAGAATCCAGGCCTCTACATTCAAACAACAGGATTTCTTCCCACTGAGGGGGAAAATGCACCATCAACATTCCCTCCCCACTTGGCTCTGTGAAAACAAAATGGATTCCTGTTTTCTCCTCCCCCTCAGCTTTTAGAAAATGGCTGCCTGGCCATTCAGCAGAGCAGGCCAGAACATTACAGGCCCCAAAAGAGAGTTTAGGGCAGGATGGGCCACTAATGATGGGATTTGCACTACAGTACCTTTACCCAATTCACTTTCTAGAAAACACTGTAGCCCCTACAAATCACAAACCAGGCCCAAAATTTACAGTACGGCTTCATTAACTTGGTTTCTCTGACTAGGCCTCAGTTAATGGGACATTGTGTATGGCCTGAATTAACAGTAACCAACCTTGGCACACTGAGCCTCTATGACCCATGATTCATTCTACTGCAGTTTGGAGTAGGGAGGACCATGGATGATGGGACTTGAAGTACCATCACAGGTTATGAGATTTGTAGTACTTTCAAACTCTTCATTCCCCACAGACCAAGGCGGCCCTGAACCACAAGACCAAACTTGGCACACAGTACCCCCATGACCCACACTCCATCCTACTGCAGTTTAGAGGAGGATGGGCCATGAAGGATGGGATTTCAAGTACCTCCATTCACTTCCCAAGCCCGCTGCGACCCTCATCCAGTGCATAAACATGACCACACTTGGCATAAAAGCCCCATGACCCAATGGACGTCCTGATGCAGTTCGGAGGGTGGACCACAGATGATGGGATTTGAAGTACCTCCACTCATTTCACCAGACCATTGCCAACCTCATCCAAACACTGATCAAGACCAAACTTGGCACACAGAGCCCCCATGACTCATTCTACATTCTGGTGCAGTATTGAGGAGGATGGACCACGAATGATGGGACTTGAAGTACCTCCACTCACTTCCCAAGACTGCTGCGACCCTCATTCAATGACTAATCAAGACCAAACTTGGCACACAAAACCCTCATGACCCACTCTACATCCTGGTGCTGTTTGGAGGGGGATGGACCATGGATGACGGGACTTGAAGTACCTTCACTCACCTTCTGAGACCGCTGCAACCCTCATCCAGAGAATGATCAAGACCAAATGTGACACACACAGCCCCCATGACCCACTCTACATCCGGTGCTGTTGGGAGGGGGATGGACCATGGCCAATGGGACTTGCAGTACCTTCACTAACTTCCTGAGACCACTGCAAGCCACATACACATCTAATAGGAACCAACCTTGGCACACAATGCCTTCCTCAAATAACCTGGGCACCGCCGGGTTCTCAGCTAGTAAATAATAAATAATAAATAATAGCACTGGAAAACTGAACTGTTTGTTGGAAATGAAAACTATGGACTTGTCAACATCAGGAGAGGAATTTTCCAGTGAGACTCCTACACACACACACACACACACACACACACACACACACACACATGGCCTGGTTAGGTTCTTCGGAATGCTTCTAAAGCCAGAATGATTTCTGATTAAATTCACTTTTGAAGCGGTTTTGAAGCGATGTAAACAACACGGAAGTGAATTTGCAATTTCGAAGCCGCCGCCGCCATTTTCAGAAAGGAATCGAAAAGGAACCGGCTGACACGGGAGGGAAGAAATCAGCTTCCAAACGGGGTTAAACCTGGCTCTTGCCGCAAGTCCTTCTCGCGGGACAGAAGGACCTGGGAGGTTTTTTGCAGGTTGTCGCGCATTGCGCAATCGCAGACGCCATTAACGAAGCCATTCCGAATTTTTGGAATGTTTCCGAATGAATTTCAACATTTTTCTGGAATTTTTTGGAGGTCATTCAGACTCGAAGCGCCATCCGGAATGAACAAAAACCCCAATTCAGAAAGTACTTGAAGGCATGAAACAGCCATTGCTTCTAATGTTCAGCCTAAATCGGTAACTTCAAGCCACGATCTCGCCTGGGGCTCTTTGCGCGGCTAACTCTGTGGCTGTTTTGGGAGGAAAGAGAAGATCTTGAGACTTTGGAGTGAACGATGAAGACATTGAAGCAGTTAAAAATTATCTGTTCTGCAGCTCCGCCATGAATCGAAACAGAGGCTGCGCTCGGAAGAAGAAGAGGAGGAGGAAGAGGCGGAAAGGCGCTTGTGAAAGGACCAGATAGAATCCTCAAGTGTAAAGATATGCAATTGAAAGCCAACGTCACTCGTGGGTTTGCAGATCCTTTGTTGTGCGGCAGAGAAAAGACGGCGGACAGCCAAGGGAGAGTATTACTATTATTTCACAAAATGAACTCCTTTGAGTGGTGAGGAAGCAAAGGGGCGGGAGGTGCGCTGCAGGGCCATCCAAAGGAGAAAGGAACAGGGCTGGGAGGCCGGAGATGAAAGAGCAGGTGGCCAAAGAAGGAAAACTGCCTTGTGTTGTCGAAGGAAAGCTTTCATGGCTGTCTGGCCATGTTCCAGTAGCATCCTCTCCTCAGGGCCGGATTAGCGGCCTGTGCCGCCCGAGGCCGCCCGGTCTAAACGCCGCCCCCCCGGGGGCGGGGCCTCTTGCGGGGGCGGCGTGATGCACAAGGTGCCGCCGGAAGTCCCGCCCTTAGGGATACTCACGCGGCTTCCCCCGCTGCCGCCGCGCTCGCACCGGCGCCACTCCTTCCCTCAGTGAGGGAGGAGGTGCGCCGGTGCGGCGCGGCGGACGAGGAAGAAGGCGTCTTGGAATCCCTCGAGAAGAAGGTGCCGCTGGAAGTCCCAGCCGGAAGGGGGCGACTCACGCGGCTTTCCCCACCGCCACCCGCTCGTGTTTGGGGCACGGGCGAGCGGGGCACGGGCGTGGGGGAAGTCGCGTGAGTCTCCCTAAGGGCGGGACTTCCGGCGGCGCCTTGTGCGTCACGCCGGTTCTGCCCCCTCCCTTCACTGAATAACAATGTAACAATTAAAAACATACAATTGCAGCCTCAGCGTCATGTTGAAATCAGTTTCCATCACATCGTCGTCATTCCTTATATCCAATTAAGCCTTATATTTCATCAACAAATGCCTGCTCAAATAGCCAGGTCTTGACTTTCTTGTGAAATGTCAGGAGGGAGGGGGCCGATCTGATGTCTCTCGGGAGGGCGTTCCAAAGCCGAAGAGCCACCACTGAAAAGGCCCTGTCTTTTGTCCCCGCCAGTCGCGCCTGCGAAGAAGGCGGGACCGAGAGCAGGGCCTCTCCAGATGATCTTAAACATCTCGATGGTTCATAGGGAGAGATGCGTTCGGACAGGTAAGTTGGACCCGAACCGTTTAGGGCTTTAAAGGCTAAAGCTTTGAATTGTGCCCGGTAGCAAACTGGCAGCCAGTGGAGCTGGCACAACAGAGGAGTGGTACGCTCTCTGAATGCCGCTCCTGTTATCCACCTGGCTGCTGTCCATTGGACTAGTTGCAGCTTCCGAACAGTCTTCAAAGGCAACCCCACGTAGAGAGCGTTGCAGTAATCTATACGGGATGTAACCAGAGCGTGGACCACTGTGGCCAAGACATGACTTCCCAAGGTACGGGCGCAGCTGGCGCATAAGTTTTAACTGTGCAAAAGCTCCCCCGGCCACCGCTGAGACCTGGGGTTCCAGGCTCAGCGATGAGTCCAGGATCACACCCAAACTGCAAACCTGCATCTTCAGGGGGAGTGTAACCCCGACTAACACAGGCTGTAACCCTATGCCCTGTTCGGCCTTTCGACTGACCAGGAGTGCCTCTGTCTTGTCTGGATTCAATTTCAATTTGTTCGCCCTCATCCAGTCCGACACAGCGGCCAAGCACCGGTTCAGGACCAAAACAGCCTCCTTAGTAGCAGGTGGGAAGGAGTGACAAATACTCTCCTCCCAAAGATCAGTCCCAAGGTTAGCTCCTTATATTCAATAACACCCAGTTGCAAGCTACCTCTTGCACGCCTCCACCCTTGATTGCTTTCACCCATGAACTCTTACTTAGATTACTCAACCCTTTAGAACTAAGACTTACATTAACCCTTCCATCACCAACTGCTAGGCCTGCCACCACCAACCACCATCATTGGTGGGACGATACATGACACCATGCCACCTGGGCTCAAAAGTCTCCAGAGGAGGAAGGAGGCTCCACCGGACGCCCAGGAAGCAGCCCATTCTGTGTCTGAACAGGGTGTTCCTCCTGATGTTGAGGTGGAATCCCTTTTTCTGCCGTGCAAATCCTGGCTTCATTGTCTTCGGAGCAGCAGGAAACCGGCTTGCCTTTCCCTCAAAATAACATTATTTTCAATATTTAAACATGGCTCTCAGGTCCCTCCCCACAGGATACCTTTTCAAAGCTGGTGCCTGCCTGATCCACCTGACAGGACACGTCCTCTGACCCACCAGGTCAGGAGAGACCCGCGACAAAGTCATGGGAGGAGAACCTTGAATTGAGTTTGATCCCCAACCAGCCTTTTGATGGTTGACCAAGTGGCCGTTGGTGATCCTCAACTCCTGGGAGATTAATTGAGGGGGAGGAGTACAATGCCGTTGCTGAACCCCACCCGGATGGGGACTCCATCAACCCGCACAAGAATCAGGAGAGGACGGAGAAGAGGCGAAACACTGGGGAGGCCGACCTCCGATCCGCCCTCCTCTAGTAGATCAGCCACTACCTTCTTTGATTGCACAAATCCTAAGGTCTCTGGGCTCTGGAGACGCCCACTGTCCTTTGATGCCGACCCCCCTTATGTAGAAGAGGGAGGAAACATGTAATGCCGAGTTGGATCCGAAGCTTGAACATAAATAAATAAATAATGCTCAGGTTACAAATGGGACCTGCCTCAGGTCTTCTGCAGATTGGTTTTGGACAGCCTGTTCTACATCAGCCTTAAGAAGACCTGCTTCTGAAAACTGTTTCTCTCCTTGACCCCAATTCCTTCTTAAGCTGAAGGCGCCGCCTTGCCCACTGAGGGAAATGGAGCAGTGATTCAGGTTTATGGGAACGCAACAGGCTCCTGTCAAATTGCAGCCTTGTGCGTCACGCCGGTTCTGCCCCCTCCCTTCACTGAAGGGAGGAGGGGCAGAGCCGCTGCCGGCGTGACGCACAAGGCGCCGCCGGAAGTCCCGCCCTTAGGGAGACTCACGCGACTTCCCCCGCCGCCGCGCTCGCACCGGCGCACCTCCTCCCCTCACTGAGGGAAGGAGTGGCGTCTGCTGTGTCAATCGCCCTAGGGGCGGCGGGACTTCCCCCCGGCTCCTTGTCCCGTGGGCAGGCGCCACTCCTTCCTTCACCCCTTCCTTTAGGGCCGGAAATGTCACCCCCAAAATCTGCCGCCCGAGGCCATGGCCTTGTCTGGCCTTATGGGTAATCCGGCCACGCCTCTCCTGATGTTTCACCTGCATCCATTGCTAATGGCATCCTCAGAAGTTCTGTATATACTTGTGGAATAATGTCCAGAGTGGGAGAAAGAACTCAGGCAGTTCCAATCCATGCAACTGGATGTAATGGAGAACAACTGTCTTCGTGTCCCTGGTTACTCCTGCCTCATTGGCCCTTGAAGATCCCTAGCGGTATCTCCAGGCCCTGTCTCTCCAGCGGCATGCATTTGGCCTGCCTCTGGATGGGCATTGTGTGCCTGTCGCTCGAAAGCCCTCCTCTGCACCTCGGCAGGTGCAGCGCTGGTGTCTAATCTGTTGTGGAAATCCTGTCACCAGCTCATTGTGTGGAAATTAATTTGACTTATTACCAGGCAGGCAGCATCAGGGCTGCGTCTCAGGCTGAGCGGCTGCAATTTGACAGGAGCCTGTTGCGTTCCCATAAACCTGAATCACTGCTCCATTTCCGCCGGTGGGCAAGGCGAAGGCGCCTTCAGCTTAAGAAGGAATTGGGGTCAAGGAGAGAAACAGTTTTCAGAAGCAGGTCTTCTTAACTGATGTAGAACAGGCTGAACCAATCTGCAGAAGACCCCAAATTGGGAGAGAGAGTGAACTCCTCATGGCTATTAGGAATTGTGGGATTTGGAGTCCAAAACACTTGGAGGGATGGCCCAAGTAGGCCCATGCATGGTCTAGACTGAGGGCAGTCACAGTCCCATTCTAGTAACCTGGAATTATTTATTTATTTATTTATTTATTTATGTTTCAAACTTCTAGACAGCCACTCCCCGAGGGCTCGGAGTGGTTTACATAGTTTGACACATAACACAAGCAAAAGAGTAACAAGAATTGATACATAAACAATAGGGAGGGAGGGTATAGGGACAACCGGCATCAAAGGACAGTGGGACCGTGGCTGGGTGGACCCAGAGTCCACATAGACTGACACCTTGCTGAGGGTCGACTCAAGGTGGCATCTGTCGACAATCAAAAGAAGGTAGCCGTGGGGTTCCTAGAAAGCCAAGGAGGATCTCAGATCTAGAGGGAGGGAGACCATCTCCACCCCCCTGCGATCGAGGAGGTCGGTCCCACCAGTTTGGACGTCCTGTCTCCGGGGCTGGGAACCCACCGAGGAGTGCTCCCAGCGCCCAAAGTTTGTGCTCCAAAAATGCCTAGAGTGGAACCTCCTCTGTGTCCTCGAGTTATATACTCTGGGCTTCTTCCGCTCTGGAGGGCCGACAAAGGTCTTTGCAGATCTAGGGGCTCTGTGGCCACGAAGGGTGACCGGTCCGTTCCCATGCTAAGCAGTCTGGCCAGTCTCCCGGTGCTCTCCTGCGGGACCGTAAGTTCGGTCTTGGCGCCTCTTCTCCCGCTGGCTCAGCTTTGAAAAGGTATCCTGAGGAGGGACCTGAGAGCCATGTTTAAATATTGAAAATAATGTTATTTTGAGGGAAAGGCAAGCCGGTTTCCTGCTGCTCCGAAGACAATGAAGCCAGGATTTCCACCCGCTCCCCGCGAGGCCTTCCACCTCAACATCAGGAGGAACACCCTGTTCAGACACAGAATGGGCTGCTTCCTGGGAGTTCCATGGAGCCTCCTTCCTCCTTAATCAAGACTTTTGAGCCCAGGTGGTCTGGTGTCAGGGCGTCGTCCCACCAATGATGGTGGTTGGTGGTTCAGGCCTAGCAGTTGGTGATGGAAGGGTTAATGTAAGTCCCTCTTCTAAAGGGTTGAGTAATCTAAGTAAGAGTTCATGGGTTGTGCAATCAAGTGGTGGAGGCTGTGCAAGAGGTAGCTTGCAACTGGGTGTTATTGAATATAAGGAGCTAACCTTGGGACTGATCTTTGGGAGGAGAGTATTTGTCACTCCTTCCCACCTGCTACTAAGGAGGCTGTTTTGGTCCTGAACCGGTGCTTGGCCGCTGTGTCGGACTGGATGAGGGCAAACAAATTAAAATGAATCCAGACAAGACAGAGGCACTCCTGGTCAGTCGAAAGACCAAACAGGGCATAGGGTTACAGCCTGTGATAGACGGGGTTACACTCCCCCTGAAGTGCAGGTTTGCAGTTTGGGTGTGATCCTGGACTCATCGCTGAGCCTGGAACCCCAGGTCTCGGCGGTGACCAGGGGAGCTTTTGCACAGTTAAAACTTATGCGCCAGCTGCGCCCGTACCTTGGGAATTCTGACTTGGCTACAGTAGTCCACGCTCTGGTTACATCCCGTATAGATTACTGCAACGCTCTCTAGGTGGGGTTGCCTTTGAAGACTGTTCGGAAGCTGCAACTAGTCCAACGGACAGCAGCCAGGTTGATAACAGGAGCGGCATCCAGAGAGCGTACCACCAGCTCCTCTGGCTGTGCCAGCTCCATTGGCTTTAACCTTTAAAGCCCTAAACGGTTCGGGTCCAACTTACCTGTCCGAATGCATCTCTCCCTATGAACCATCGAGATGTTTAAGATCATCCGGAGAGGCCCTGCTCTCGGTCCTGCCTTCTTCCCAGGCGCGACTGGCGGGGACGAGAGACAGGGCCTTTTCAGTGGTGGCTCCTCGGCTTTGGAACGCCCTCCCTAAAGACATCAGATCGGCCCCCTCCCTCCTGACATTTCGCAAGAAAGTCAAGACCTGGCTATTTGAGCAGGCATTTCCTGATGAAATATAAGGCTTAATTGGATATAAGGAATGACGACGATGTGATGGAAACTGATTTCAACATGACGCTGAGGCTGCAATTGTATGTTTTTAATTGTTAATTTGTTATTATATGGGTTTTTTTGGGAGGGGTTGCCTTGTTGCTTGTGTTGTATTGAGGGCAGAGACTGCCTGTGTAAACCGTCCCGAGTCGCCTTCAGGCTGAGAGGGGCGGTATAGAAACGTGACAAATAAATAAATAAATAAATAAATAAATAAATAAATAAAAAAGCAACCCAGAAGTGAATTTGCCACTTTGAAGCTGCCGCCGCCATTTTCGGAAAGGAATCGAAGGGCTTCCCTTCCCTGGCCTTCCCTTCCGTGTGCGGCTCTCGCGCCAATTCTGCCGTGGGGGGGAAGCGCCTCCGCGTCCAAACTGGGTGTTTAACCAGTGCTGTTTCTTTCTTACTGCGCATGTGTGTCTGCCATTAACAAAATCATTCTGAAATTTCGGAATTTTTTTTTTAAAAAAAATTCGGAACATTTCGTAAGTCATTTAGATTTGAACCGCCAGCGCCCCCTACATCTGCAACGAGTTTTGAACCATTTTTGTCCTTGCTCAAACAGGCGTAATAAACTCCCTGGACTCTGCTGAATGGAGACGCATTGATGAAGGCTCAGGCTGCTTGGAAACGGCCCTCTCGACTGTGAGCCGGCGAGGCCTGCCGCCCGAGCAGCCATGATTCATCTTCCTATTTACTTAGAGCAGCAGCGAGACCCCCTTGTATTCCGTCCATTGCGCAAACACTCCCATCCATCTTCCTTCCCGGGACGTGTGCCGTAATGAGCCGAGTTCTCCACTCCGAGTTGCCAAATCGACCCTTTGGACCGGCTCATAAAGGCCTGGCAACTCTGTCTGTTTTTATTAAGATTTAGCATCCGCCGCAGTCTTTCCATTAGCGGAGGAGGACGGGTGGCCCATTGCGAACCTTCCCAAGACTCTCTGGCTGAACGGCTTCCCTCCCTCACGCCACAGAGTCCCCGTCTTGCAAATCTTTGTGCCACAAGGACAGGGGGAGACACACGTTGCTTGCTGTCACACAAAGCACCACGCGGGATGCATGCAAGCTCTGTGTTGACTCTTGGGCGCGCTCGGAGGAAATGGGAGTAATGGAGCAGAAAGGAAGCTGGGAACCTGGAATAATTCTGACAGATGCCACATTTCAGGGATCATGTCTCTTTCTTCCTTTTCCCGGGAAGTTAACCAAACAATCACTCACTGCTTCAGAGACAGAACTCCTCCTTGCCTCTTGCTGCAAGCACATACACATGCACATGCCCAACGCACCTTCAGGAAGAAAACACCATCAAGGCATTGATCTCCCTCAGACTGAAAACATTCCCTATGCCTATTGGCTGTTAGGAATTGTGGGAGTTGAAGTCCAAAACACCTGAAGGGAGGGAGGGCCGAAGTTGGTCCATGCCTGCCCTATATCATAGAAGCATGGTTGTTTTTGTGTTCCTTCATGCTGTTTCTGACATGGCCACCTTTGGCCTAAATCTATCAGGCTAAGTGTGTGTCTTGGCCAATGGCACCCAATACATTCCCATTGCGGAGTGAGGATTCCAACCTGGGTTTCTCTTATTTATTTACTAGCTGAGGACCCGGCGGTGCCCAGGTTATTTGAGGAAGGCATTGTGTGCCAAGGTTGGTTCCTATTAGATGTTTATGTGGCTTGCAGTGGTCTCAGGAACTTAGTGAAGGTACTGCGAGTCCCATTGGCCATGGTGCATCCCCCTCCAAACAGCACCAGGATGTAGAGTGGGTCATGGGGGCTCTGTGGGTCACATTTGGTCTTGATCATTCTCTGGATGAGGGTTGCAGTGGTCTCAGGAAGTGAGGGAAGGTACTGGAAGTCCCATCATCCATGGTCCCCCGTTCTCCAATCTGCACCAGGATGTAGAGTGGGTCATGAGGGCTCTGTGTGCCAAGTATGGTCTTGATCAGTCATTTGGATGAGGGTGGCAGCGGTCTCTGAAAGTGAGTGAAGGTACTGCAACTCCCATCATCCTTGGTCCATCCCATCCGTGGTCCATCCCATTGCACCAGGATGTAGAGTGGGTCATGGGTACTCTGTGTGCCAAGTTTGGGCCTGGTCTCTGATTTGTAGGGGCTGCAATGTTCTGTGGGAAATGAATTGGGTGAAGGTACTGCAAATCCCATCAGTTGTGAGCCATCCTGCCGTGAACTGCAGCAGGTTTGTAAAGTGGGCCATTGGGCCTCTGTGTTCCACGTTTGGCCCTGATTCGTCATTGGTGTGGGCCACAGTGCTCTAAGGAAGTGAATTAAAGTACTGCAAGTCCCATCTTCCATGGTCCATCCTCCCTCAAACTGCACCAGGATGTAGGGTGCATCTTGGGGGGGGGGTCTGTGTGCCAAATTCGGTCTTGTTCTGTCATTGTTGGGGGGCCTAGTCAGGAAAATCAAGTTGAGGAAGCCTAATAATATCCCATGAGCTGAGGCCTAGTCAGGAAAATCAAGTTGAGGAAGCCTAACAATATCCCATGAGCTGAGGCCTAGTCAGGAAAATCAAGTTAAGGAAGCCTAGCTGTCAATTTTGTGCCTGGTATGTGATTTATAGGGGCTCCAGTGTTGTTTGGGAAGTGAATGATGTGAAGGTACTGCGAATCCCATCATTCGTGGCCCATCCTGCCCTAAACCACACCAGGTTGTGAAGTGGGCCATTGGTCCCTTGTTTGCCTGAGCCGTCATTGCAAGGTTGGTTACTGTCAATTCAGGCCTTACACAATGTCCCATGAGCTGAGGCCTAGTCAGGAAAATCAAGTTAATGAAACCTTACTGTCAATTTTGGGCCTAGTCTGTGATTTGTAGGGGTTGCAGTGTTTTTTGTGAAATGTGTTGGGTGAAGGTTCTGAACATTCCATTTCCAATGGGAAAAACTCAACTGGTTAACTTCAACTCCAGCCATGTATGTCTGCCTTAGGCCCTTTCGTTTCCTCTGTGCTGCCTAGGAGTGGTGGAATGTTGGGTGGCTGGCCATTCAGAGGCATCTATGCAAATAATCCCACATTGGCGACCAATCAAAAAGCTGCCACAAATTCCTCCGCACCTCTCGCCCTCCGCTCCTCCTGCCGCAAACATCCTTTTTTATTATATGTAATAGATTTATTTATTTATGTATTGTTTCAATTTGTATACCGTCCTTTCCAACTGGCTCAGGACGGTTTACAGCATATTGAACTACATCGTGAAACATATCACACAACCAACAAGACACATACAACAGAGCAATAAAACCGATTTAACAGTATTCCACTAATAACCAAGAGTGGTCACAGATTGAATGCATGCCGGAAAGCCAGTAACTCATTGACTGCTCGAACTTCTGGTGCAGACTGTTCCACAGGTAAGGTGCTGCTACTAGGCTTGGTTGATCCATTTAAAAAAATGGTTCTAAAATACAATTGGGGGGGGGGGTTGATTAGTAATAGAAATACTTACAAAAAATTCCCAAAAAATTCTTAATTGATATGTAATTAATAATGAAATTCGTTATTAGTTCTTATTCCAGCGCATGCGCACAGCAGGAAAACAGGGCTGACATCACAGGCAAATCAAGGGGGAAACATTTGCCTTCACTTCTGGGGTGCAATTGACTGGAGCTGAAGATTTATAATGTATAGAAAAGGTACCACCAACTTTCTGCATATTGATGAAAGTACAGAGTGTAAATAAATATACTAACAACATGATAGAAGCAAGCTAATGAAGCTATATTGACAAATAATCAATTAGTGCAAATTAAATGCACAGATATGAGCTTCTTCTAACACGGTGGTTCTCAACCTGGGGTCCCCAGATGGTTTTGGCTTACAACTCCCAGAAATCCTAACAGCTGGTAAACTGGCTGGGATTTCTGGGAGTTGTAAGCCAAAACTTGAATAAACCACACTGAATTCTAGATGGGACTCCAAATAGGAGGGAGGGAGGGGGGTATTCTTGGAAGCAGCAAAAAGGAGGAGGAGGAGGAAGAAGAGGAGGAGGCTGATGCAATCACAATGTATCGGCAGGTGTGAGCGGAAAGCAAGCAAGTCTACAGGGGTGGTTTCTGCAAGGGTAGTAGTCTATCCACTCATAATGTCAGGTGATCTTTGCAGGAATAGGGGTCAGTTACTTGTAATCCACAATTACAGGTGTTGTAATCCACTCGCGAGTGATCTCAATAGCCGCGCTGAGGAAAAACGCGGAAGAAGCCCAGGCTGCAGCGCTGGCTGGGGGAGAGAATGCCATCAATCAGGCCAGCTGAGCCAGCGGATCAACAAGGGTGGTTCCCGCAAAGGAAGTAGACAAGCAGAGAGTTCCACAATCAGCTTGGGGTGATGCATTAACTGTTATCTTTGGAGGCATCACCCCAAGGTGATTGTGGAATGCTCTCCTTGTCTACTTCCTTTGTGGGAACCACCCTTGTTGATCTGCTGGCTCAGCTGGCCTGATTGATGGCATTCTCTCCCCCAGCGAGCGCTGCGCAGCCTGGGCTTCTTCCAGGGTAACTTACACAGTACACACACACACCAGAGTCCTGTCCTTGCCTTCTGTCTGGTCAGGGGAAGCAGCGGGAAGCATGCTAAAGGTTTGCCAAAACCGCAGACATGAGGAATGGATGTCAGAGGCAATGGATTGATCCATTGCCTCTGACATCCATTGCTCCTGTCTGCGGTTTTGGCAATGCTTTAGCATGCTTCTGCTGCTTCTCCTGACCAGACAGAAGGCAGGGACAGGACTCTGGTGTGTGTGTGTGTGTGTACTGTGTAAGTTACCCTGAAAAGTAATTTTGGAGGACATAGATATTTCTGTTAGAAGAATCTCTACTGAGAGGGGAAGATACGATCTAATTACAATAATTAAGAAAAATGGCGGCCCCCAGGTTCGGTAAGGAAATTATACTTCCGGGTTGGAGCACATGGTTCAAAAAACAATTAAATTAACTTTTTATATGAATTTAATCTGATTTCAAATAATTTTTAAACCGCAGAGACCAACCCTAGCTGCCACAGAAAGCTCTCTGTCTAGTTGACGACAGGTGAATGGTTCGCAGGGAGGGGATCTGCAAAAGATTAAGGTCTTCAGAACGAAGAGATCTCTGGGGAACATATGGGAGTAGACGGTCCCTCAAGTACACTGGCCCCAGACCATCCAAGGCCTTAAAGGTTAAGACCAACACTTTGAAGATGATCCGGTGCTCAATTGGCAACCAGTGCAGTCGCTGCAGAGTCGGGGTGATGTGCGCCCTGGCCGGTACCCCGGCCAGGAGCCTCGCTGCTGCATTCTGCACCAGTTTAAGCTTGCGGATGACCGACAAAGGAAGACCGATGTAAAGGGCGTTACAGTAGTCTAGTCTCGAGATGACCGTCGCTTGGATCACCATGGCTAGGTCATTTCTGGTGAGATAGGGTGCCAGCCGCCTAGCCTGCTGCAGATGGAAAAAAGTGGATCTGCTGACAGCCTCCATTGTCAGCAGCGGGTCCAACTGGAGCCCCAGACTCTTTACTAAGTGCGACAGGTGTCCAGAGTAGGCAACTGGCGCTCACACCCACCCGGATGGCCCAGCCAGAGGATCTCCGTCTTCGATGGATTCACTCTCAGCCGACTTGCTCATAGCCAACCAGTCACGGCTTCAAGGCAACAATCGGGTCCTGAGTCTGGCCAGCCAGACCCAAGCCCAGCATGGAAACCATACTGGCATTAAAGAAAACCATCATCCCCATATATTCTCCTCGTAAGAAGGGTACAAGTTGGAACACGTTCAGAGAAGGGCCGCCAGGATGAAGAAGGAGACGGAGAACAAGCTCAGGCAGAAAGTCGAGGGTGAAGAATATCTGAGGAGGGAGAAGACTTCCTCTTTGCAGCTGCAGAGCCCCGTGTCTGAGGTTCCAAGGAAGTCAACTCAGCGGCAAATGGGGTTGGCAATGGGATCCATGACCCATAGAGAGCGCTTTCTCTGGACTTCTTCTTCAGGAAGCTGGACAGCGGCCTCTTGGGATGATGTAGCAGCAAGAGCTCATCCGTGGAGCTGAACGGGGCCTGACTAGATGGCTTTTGGGCAAGGCTTCTCGTTCTAGGATTCTATGAGACTGAAAGTACCTCCGTGCCAGGCAGGCATGTAGCCGGGGGGGGGGGGGGCTAAGGGGGCTTCAGCCCCCACCCCCGAAATTCTCAGGGTGGTCCGCGAAAAGGCCTTACTGGTACATTATTTAAACTGTTATGTTTATTCATATCATGATCTGATCACCATGCTCATTATATCCCACATTAATGGGGTTATTGGGATAACAATACAAAAGGTTTGCTAGGGTAGACCCTCTTCCACCCAGTCTCAGCCCCCCCCCGAACCAAACTCAGCCCCCCCCCCCGAACCTGGTGCCAGGGATGTAGCCCTGGAATAAGTGAGAGCAATAGAAAGAAACCCTGCATCCCCATAAGAGATCCCTTTCACCCCCAATTTGCCAGCATTGCAGCCACTTGGAACTTCGGTTGAACCTTGTGAAGCAGAGAAGAGAGGCAGCCAGGGAAGGTGAACCCAGCAGATTGGAGGCCTCGGGGGGCCATAATCCTGAGCATCTCATTCCTCGAAACGCTAGACATTTGGGGAAGTGTAGTGCTCTCAATTGCAATAGCAGGTGGGAACAATTTTGAACGTTTGATTCCCTGCAAAGCTTGACATTTGGGGAACTGTAATACTAATTGCGTTTGGAGGAGACTTTCTGCGCGGGGTTAGTCTTATCGGAACGACATCCAGTGCGCGCATGCCTCCGCACGTGTTGAATGGAAGTGATTGAAGCTTAGTACGTAGGGGTCAGGGGGTTATGAGAAGGGAGAAGGACAAGCAAAGAGGGTCTGGAGTCTGTTCCAAAAGAAGGAGGATCCCTGCCCAACGCCACAATGCGGCCAACTTCACAAGAAAGAAAAGAAAGGCTGTGAAGTTGGAGGAGACCCCAAAGGCCATAGTCACGCCATGTTCCTATATTTGTTAAACTGCCTATTCAAACGCCTGCTCAAACAACCAGGTTTTAACTTTCCTCCGAAATGGTAACAGGGAAGGGGCCAATCTAATGTCTCTAGGAACTGCGTTCCACAGCCGAGGGGCCACCACTGAGAAGGCCCTCTCTCTCGTCCCCACCAAATGTATTTGTGACGCAGACGAGATCAAGAGCAGGGCCTCCACAGACAATCTTAACGTCCTAGCAGGTTCATAGGATGAGATACATTCAGACAGGTAGGTTGGGCCAGAATCGTTTAGGGCAGGGCTGCCCAGGAAGTCGATCGTGATCGACCAGTCGATCCCGGGACCGAAGGAGGTCGATCCCAGCTGGATGGGGCACTTCTCAGCTATGCCACCACTGGCTTGGCACTGCCATCCTCAAGCCTGGAGAAGCTGCTGGGAGCTCCAAAGCCAGAGGGGAGGGGCGGGGCTTGGTGCAGCCTGGCTCCGCCTCCTTCTGGCTTCCACTCTACCAGCAGCTTCTCCAGGCTTGAGTATGGCAGTGCCAAGCCAGTGGTGGAATAGCTAGCACAAGGCTGGCTTGGCATTACCACCCTCAATCCTGGAGAAGCTGCTGGTAGAGCTGAGGCCAGAGGGGGCGGAGCTTGAGGAGGGCAGGGCCAAGCTTGAGGAGGGCAGGGCCAAGCCAGCCTTGAGCTATGCCACCACTGGCTTGGCACTGCTATCCTCAAGCCTGGAGAAGCTGCTGGTAGAGCTCAAGCCAGCGGGGAAGGGGCGGGGCTTGGCGCACCCTGGCTCCACCCCCCTCTGGCTTCAGCTCTACCAGCGGCTTCTCCAGGCTTGAGGATGGCAATGCCTAGCCAGCCTTGTGCTAGCTATGCCACCACTGGCTTGGCATTGCCATCCTCAAGCCTGGAAAAGCTGCTGGGAGCTCCAAAGCCAGAGGAGGGGGGTGGGGCCTGGCCTGGCTCTGCCTCCTTCTGTGGCTCCAGTCTACCAGCAGCTTCTCCAGGCTTGAGGATGGCAATGCCAAGCCAGCCTTGTGCTAGCTATGTCACCACTGGCTTGGCATTGCCATCCTCAAGCCTGGAGAAGCTGCTGGTAGAGCTGAAGCCAGAGTGGGGCGGAGCCAGGCTGCGCCAAGCCCCGCCCCCTCCCTTCTCCAGCCTAGAGGAGGTAGGTAGATCTTTCTGACTTGGTTTTATTATAAGTAGCTCACGTGCTGAAAAAGTGTGGGCACCCCTGGTTTAGGGCTTTAACGGCTAAAGCCAGCACTTTGAATTGCGCCCGGTGGCAGACTGGCAGCCAGTGGAGCTGGCGCAACAGAGGAGTTGTACGCTTCCTGCGTGCCACTCCTGTTAGTAACCTGGCTGCGGTCCGTTGGACCATTTAGAGCTTCCGGACAGTCTTCAAAGGCAACCCCACGTAGAGCGCGTTGCAGTAGTCTATATGGGATATAACCAGGGCGTAGACTACTGTGGCCAAGTCTGACTTCCCAAGGTACAGGTGCAGCTGGTGCACAAGTTTTAACTGTGAAAATGCTCCCCTGGGGTTCCAGGCTCAGCGAGGAGTCCAGGATCACACCCAAACTGCGACCCTGCGCCTTCTTTGCACCCCGTCGCCTCCCTGCTCTGCTGCCGAGTTCCCTTCGCAGGCCTTGAGTCGGGTAATGGAATTGAAACCTCGGTGTGTAATAATTACGGAAGCCCTGCCTCGCGGCGTTTGAGGAGGAAATAACAGTTTCGCTATTTAACATGCAGATTTAGTGCGACAGGGCTGAGCGGCGGGCGAGCTCTGAAAGCCTCTAAATAATTACATTCTCGGCTCAATCTATGGGAAATTGGATGAGGAATTTCCTCCCCTCCCCGCGACGCTCGCCTTGGAACGAAATCTCCGCCATGGAGGGAATTGCAGGCTTTAATCAAAACGAAATGACGGCTACCTGGCGCCGCGCTCTCTCTTGGAAGACGCTAATTCCACGATCCGTCAGTGCGCAGAAATGAACTTGTCCCTCTCCTCGATCCATCCATCCCATAATCGGCTGCGGAGCCTTCCAACGGCAATGATCTGTTGAAGATTTAATAGCCAGCGTTTTATGGCTAGTATTTAATAGTTCAAATTTAATATCTGATGCGATATTTATCAGACGGTAGTTGGCCTTGAGTGGCTGGCGCACGTTCGCAGCCCTCAGCCTGCCTGCGCATGTCCCCAAAAGGAAAAAGATTGGACCGGATATTGTTTGATGAGGAGCAGGTGAGTTCAGTTCAAGGTTCTGGCCGTGCCGTTGTGCATCCGGACCCATTGCACATGTAGAGTACATGGTGTCTATGGCACACGACTGAAGCACACGGGGTATGTAGCTTAGTTACATTCCTTTGCTCACTGGCTTACGTGGAGGTGGAATAGGAGTTGGTTAGACCAGTGTTTTTCAACCTTTTTTGAGCCATGGCACATTTTTTACATTTACCAAAATCCTGGGGCACACCACCAACCAAAATGACACAAAATGACACTCTAACACAGTAATACATATAGTTGATATGTTTTTAAATGTATTTATACACTCAGTGTGAAACCTGGGCCTGTTTCGATGAACACAACATAGATATCCTGGCAGGAATGGCAGAAAGACACAAACTTCCCACACAGAACTCCCATAACCAAGAGAAAGTACTATAAGCGTTTGGTGGGCATTGACCTTGAGTTTTGGAGTTGTAGTTCACCTATATCCAGAGAGCACTGTGGACTCAAACAATGTTGGATCAGGACCAAACTTGGCATGAATACTCAATATGTCCAAATGTGTACACAGATGGAGTTTGGGGGAAATACACCTTGACATTAGGGAGTTACAGTTTCTGGGATTTATAGTTAACACACAATCAAAGAGCATCCTGAACTCTTGCAACAATGGAATTGAACCAAACTTGGCACATTGAACTCTCATTACCAACAGAAAGTACTTAAAGGGTTTGCTTGGGAATTGACTTTGAGTTTGGAAGTCGTAGTTCACCTACACCCAGAGAGCACTGTGGACTCAAACAATGTTATGTTATTGTTTGTTTTCTATCCAGAATGACAATGTTGGAAGGAGGCTCACCACTTTAAGGTCCCTCAAACAGGCATGGGAAAACTTCGGCCCTCTGGGTGTTTTGGACTCCAACTCCCACCATTCCTAACAGCCTGAGGCCCTTTCCTGCTTAAGTGGCCGAGGGGGGGAAAGGGCCTGAGGCTGCTAGGAATGGTGGGAGTTGGAGTCCAAAACACCTGGAAGGTCCAAGTTTGCCCATGCCAGCTTTCGACAGAGACCTCTTCCTCTCCCTTCTCCGTCGTGCCTTTTCTTCCCCCTCCTGCCGAACACTTACTTTTTCTTCTACACTGCCGCTTCTGCCACTATTTTGATCCGAAGGGGCAGCGTGAGCGTGTACAGGAGGGGAGGGGGGAGGGAGGGAGGAAGGCGTGACCCGTGCGGGCGCTACTGCGCAGACTCGCCCCAGAGCAAAGCGAGGCAAAGCGAGCAGAGCGAGGCCGGGAAGAAGGGAGCCCAAGTGGAGAAGAAAAAGTGTTGGGCAGGAGGGGGAAGGAAGGGTATTGGAGGTTCCCATTTCCCACGGCACACCAGAAGATCGCTCACGGCACACTAGTGTGCTGCGGCACACTGGTTGGGAAACACGGGGTTAGACCACACCTGGAATCACACTGTGTCCAATTCTGGGCACCACAGTTGAAGGGAGAGATGTTGACTCTAAGCTGGAATGTGTCCAGAGGAAGAGGGCGACTCAAAGGATCCAGGGTCTGGAGAACAAGCCCTATGAGGAGTGGCTGAAAGAGCTGGGCATGTTTAGCCTGAAGAATAGAAGGCTGAGATAAGGGCCATGGATCAGTATGTGAAGTCCTAGGGAGGAGGGAGCAGGCTTCCTTTCTGCTGCCCTGGAGACCAGGACGCAATGGAACAATGGCTTCAAACTACAAGAAAGGAGGTTCCATCTGAACATGAGGAAGAACTTCCTGACTGTGTGAGAGAGCTGTTCAGCAGTGGAACTCTCTGCTCCGGAGCGTGGTGGAGGCTCATTCTTTGGAGGCTTTGAAACAGAGGTTGGATGTCCATCTGTCAGGGGTGCTTTGGATGCAAGTCTCCTGCTTCTTGGCCGAATGGGGTTGGACTGGGTGGCCCACCAGGTCTCTTCCCACTCTAGGATTCTAGGATTCTATGATTCTGAATCCAGAAAAATCCAAGGACATTCGGGCCTTGCCGTTGCCTGAGGGTTGCTCTCTGCGATTAGCGGTAGCAATCTGAAATGCAAGGCGGAGGTTCCGCCTGAGAAGCCTTTACTTGCTGCTTGCCTGTTAATTTCCCATTCTGGCTTAATGGCCGCTGTCTCAGGATCGGCTAAAGTCCCTCCAGTTCCTTGAGAGGGTTTGATGCTATATCTTCTCATATGCTGCCGCTGGGCTGATTTCCCCAAACCGCTACGAATGAGGATTTCTCTGTTCTCTTCCAGACAATGGGGTGCAGTGGTTGACTGTTTGCAGTAGGGTTGCATCCTACACTGTAGAGTTAATGCGGTTTGGCACCACTTTAACTGCTATGGCGCAATGCGGTAGAACTGTGAAGAGAAGTTCCACGAGGTCTTCGGCTTTCTGTGCCAAAGAGTGCTAATACCGCATCAAAATGTTATCCAAATCCTGGGACCCCAAAAGAGGACCCCAATACCAGCAGCCATGGAAAGGTCTCAATAACCAAGTATGGATGTGATATCAGGGGTGACTCACCCCCAGGCCTCTGTCTAAAGATAGTTCAGAACCAAGGGATTCATAGTTTCTAGGCATGAGAAAAAAGTTATGAAAATGAAAAGAAATCGGAAGGGATTCGTATGTATGGGACTTTCAAGTTTATACGCATCGCAGGGCCAATCCCGGAAGTGGACTTTCTTTTCCGCACCCCCTGGGCCCAAATTTTCGTTAGATTAGTAACTATTTCGGATGCCCACCCAACAGGAAAATTTCCCCCCGCCAAAATAGCTTTGCAGACATAACTCACAGTCAAATCGGGGCCTTTCCATGCTTGGAGCCTAATTAGAGTGAAAGGCCTCCTCCAGGAAGTGAAAAAGGAGCCGGAAACGATAGAGAGATCCAGATCGGGACTCCTAGAGGGGCTGGAGGACTGACAAAAAAGCGATTTAAACACCCAGGAAGGGGGTTTAGATAGAAGGACAGAGCAGAAGGACATAAGAACTGCTGAGAGAAGGGCAGCAGGAGTGAAAAGAGCACGGAGAGGAGAAGGAGGAGTTCAGAATCAAGAAAAGCCATAGAGTTCAAACAGAGGTCCTAGACTGCTATGGTAAAACTGAATGGGAAAAAGCTGGAGTGAGGAGAACTCTACAGATTAGCAAGGCCTGCACCAGAGGTGGGCATTGGCAACTATTTTATTTAATAATATTAATAATAATATATTAATGCATTATATGTCCCTGCAAAGAAACCCTGTCCTTTTATAATATTAATAATAATAATAATATATTAATGCATTATATGTCCCTGCAAAGAAACCCTGTCCTTTAATAATATTAATAATAATATTAATAATACTATATTAATGCATTATATCTCCCTGCAAGGAAACCAAGGGAAATGTTGCCCCTTGATTTGCCTGTGCTTAAAACAGTGTCAGTCCTGTTTCCCTGCTTTGCCTACTTTAGAACTACTAACGAATTTCGTTAGTAATTACGTTACATTTTAGAATTTTTTGGAATTTTTTGGAAAGTCTTTCTATTACTAATCAAAAAATCCCCCCCCCCCAATTAGATTTTCGATTCCCTATTTTTGGGTTCTAAACCATGCCTGATTAGTTTCACAAGGACTCATAAGGCTTTCCCCAGCGCTGATCAAACATTGCCTCTCAGTTCCTGAATTTACCTTTCTCTCTCTCTTTCCTTTTCTTTCTCCCTTTTTCCATTATTATCATTTTTAATGCAATAAATGTCATATTATAGAGGCTACGAGGGAATGACGTAAACCTAACCCACCCACCCCTGTAAGCCTGCCCTGCATGCCCCCATGAAAAATAATTGATGAAGAGGTTAGTAGAGGTTATTTCTCTTGGAGAGTTTGGTTGGCCAAGGTAGCCAAAGCTGCATTTTCTGAAAACCGTGACTCAACCCAGCTACCAGGAACTAAATTGCATGACAATACCAGAGATAGGAGGTCTTTTTGGGAAAAGGTCTTTCCTTTTTATCCAGATTTTATCCCTGTCAATCAACGACAAGACCAAGTCGGAGTTTCGCCCATGGGTCTTGTTTTTGATGGCCTGGCATAATAATTTCTATACTCACAAAAGGCACCTCTTTTGAATTCGGACCTCAAAACATGCCACCATATTGTTTCAGTTAAAGTCATCAAACAGAGATTTCCTATCTATAGTTTCAGTGGTCTGCCTTTGCCAACAGGAAAAAGCAGATTAGGTACTAGACTTTGTGTTGCAGCTTAAACACAAGATGTGTACTGGTTTCTGAGCCCAAGGCCTGTCATGTAGGCAGTAGGCATGGTTTCAAACCCAAAAATAGGGAATAAAAAATCTAATGGGGGGGGGGGGGATTTTTTTGATTAGTAATAGAAAGACTTACAAAAAATTCCCAAAATTTCTAAAATGTAACGCAATTACTACGAAATTGTTAGTAGTTCTAAAGTAGGCAAAGCAGGGAAACAGGACTGACACTGTTTTAAGCACAGGCAAATCAAGGGGCAACATTTCCCTTGGTTTCCTTGCAGGGAGATATAATGCATTAATAAATTATTATTAATATTATTAAATAAAATAGTTGCCAATGCCCACCTCTGGTGCAGGCCTTGCTCATCTGTAGAGTTCTCCTTACTCCAGCCTTTTCCCATTCAGTTTTACCATAGCAGTCTAGGACCTCCGTTTGAACTCTATGGCTTTTCTTGATTCTGAACTCTTCCTTCTCCTCTCCGTGCTCTTTTCACTCCTGCTGCCCTTCTCTCAGCAGTTCTTATGTCCTTCTACTCTGTCCGGCTATCTAAACCCCTTCCTGGGTGTTTAAATCACTTTTTCGTCAGTCCTCCAGCCCCTCTAGGAGTCCCGATCTGGATCTCTCTATGGTTTCCGGCTCCTTTTTCACTTCCTGGAGGAGGCCCTTCACTCTAATTAGGCTCCAAGCATGGAAAGGCCCCGATTTGACTGTGAGTTATGTCTGCAAAGCTATTTTGGGGGGAAATTTTCCTGTTGGGTGGGCATCCGAAATAGTTACTAATCTAACGAAAATTTGGGCCCAGAGAGTGTGGAAATGAAAGTCCACTTCCGGGATAGTCCCTGCGAATCGTATAAACTTGAAAGTCCCATACATACGAATCCCTTCTGATTTCTTTTCATTTTCATAACTTTTTTCTCATGCCTAGTAGGCAGGGTTCCTTTAATAATATATTAAATCCATTCAAGGGCAGTATCACCCTCATTGTTTGGACTTTGCCAGCCCCTGGGCTTCCTTCATTGGATCAGCTGGAAGCCAAGAACCATCTGATTGGCTAGCTAGGCCCAACATTCCAACCAATCAGCGTGAGCGCGCCGACTGGGGGCGGGTGGGGAATCCAAACTTTGGCAATTCTGTACCCTTTAAATATGGCTTATATTTCTGTATGACCTTATGACAGCTTTGCGGTTTTAAGGAATTTGCAGTTTGTCATCCTCTCAGCTGAGCAGAATAAATTTCGATGGCTTCTACTTTCGGGGTTGGGGAGATGATTTGGCCTGGGCTCCAGGGACTGGGGGAATCTGTGTCCTCTAGCTCACCAAGGCTTAAAAGAACCCTCTTTGGGGGACCGGGCTCTGCCAGGTGGAGGGCAGAACCGACTCAAATTTAGCTCGTTATCAGATGGATGGATGGCCATCTGTCGGGGGTGCTTTGAATGGAATTTTCCTGCTTCTTGGCAGGAGTTGGACTGGATGGCCCAAGAGGTCTCTTCCAACTCTACGATTATATTAGTCTATGATTCTATGTCCAAGGCAAGCTTTCACCCTGATGGACTTGGCCGACTTACCGGCCGGGCTGATTGCGGGGCGGGTTGCCTTCCAGGAAAGGAGATTCCACCTGAACATGAGGAAGAAGTTCCTGTGAGAGCTGTTCAGCAGTGGAACTCTCTGCCCCGGAGGGAGTGTGGTGGAGGCTCCTTCATTGGAGGCTGTTAAGCAGAGGCTGGATGGCCATCTGTCAGGGGTGTTTGAATGTGATTGTCCTGTTTCTTGGCAGAATGGGGTTAGACCAGGTCTCTTCCCACTCTAGGATTCTATTTATTTATTTATTTATTCAAATTTATTCAAATTTCTTCGTCGCCACTCCCAGTTGGCTCAGGGCAACTCACATACAATAAAACAACAGCTACAACGTCATATTAAAACTATATCAAAGATTAAAAACAGTAGTAGTAAATTACACACAGCATCAGAAGAGGCTATGATTCTATCATACTACCATTATACCTCCGATCAATAGTTGCCGTCCGTATCCCTGCCCTGATCACCCCACCAGCTCAATAGATCTCTTGAGCAATGATCGATTGATCGATCTGCCCCAAGGAAAAGGGAAATGATTGTTTCCATTTGATGTTTTGTTTTATGTCTGTGTTTTTTATTTAATTTTAGTTGTTAAGTTATAATTTGTGTTTATATGTTGGGTTGTTTAAATTTGGTTAGTATGGATGTTTTGTTGTTATGTTCGGGCATTGAGTGTTGGCCTTTTATGCTTGGAATCCGCCCTGAGTCCTTTCGGGGAGATAGAGCCAAATATAAATAAAGTTATTATTATTATAGTACCAAAATCAGTGCGTACAGAGCTATCGTACTGTCTATTCTCCTCAGGCGGTCAGGGCTCTGTCCCCTAATATTGTTCGACAACAGCTTGTTCAACTTAAGCCGCCTGAGCGCTCGCACTAAGACCCTAAACTATCTAGTCCGTGAGCTGCTTTTTGCCGACGATGCTGCCCTTGTCGCCCATTCAGAAGCAGCCCTGCAGCGCCTCACATCCTGCTTTGCAGCAGCTGCAGAGCTGTTTGGGCTGGAAGTCAGCCTGAAGAAAACGGAAATCCTCTACCAGCCCGCACCACAGGAAGAACACCATCATCCCCACGTCAGCATAGGCACATCTATGCTTAAGTCTGCTCAACACTTCACCTACAGTACCTGGGAAGCATCATCTCTTCAGACGCCAAGATTGACAAAGAGATAGATCACAGATTAGCAAAGGCATAGAGTGCATTCGGAAGGCTTATCAAAAGGGTCTGGAGTAACAAGCACCTGAGGCAAAGCACCAAAATCAGTGTGTACAGAGCTATCATACTGTCTGTTCTCCTCTATGGGTCTGAAACATGGGTCACCTATCGCTAACACCTACGACTCCTCAAACGCTTTCATCAGTGCTGTCTTCGCACAATCCTAAATATACACTGGACCGAGTATGTGACGAATGCTGCTGTCCTTGAGCAAGCAGGGGTCACCAGCGTTGAGGTCACGCTATTGAGAACTCAGCTGTGCTGGGCAGGGCGTGTCTCTAGGATGGAGGACCACTGCCTCCCAAAGATACTACTCTATGGTGAAGTCGCCACGGGTCAGCGCAAGAGAGGCGTCCCCAAAAAGAGATATAAGGACTCCCTGAAACAACAGCTCAGGCTCGGCCAGATTGATCACCAACAATGGTCCACCCTGGCCTCACATCGGGAGGCATGGAGATGCACTATCCACAATGCTGCGGCCTCTTTCGAGAAGACACGCCGAATGGGTCTCGAAGAGAAACGACAACGCAGAAAGAACCGCTACTTGGAAACAACATCACCCAAGGAGACTTTCTGCTGTGCTTTCTGCAATCGGACTTGCCTATCTCAGATTGGCCTTTTCAGTCATCAACGCGCTTGTAGAAAGCGTGGGGTGAGTCCTTCCTAAGAATCTTCGTTCGCGAAGTAATGCCGAGAGACTCTACCCAACAGTGTGACTCCAGTTGGCCATGCTGGGGACCCCACTTTTCAGTCCTTTTCCAAGAGGCAATCCTTAACCTTTCTCAAACTGGTCCCAATAATCTCCTTCCCAGCTTGTTGCATCTTGGCGACCGACTCTGGGAAGGTGCCATCTGGATCCCTTGAGGAAGGAAACCAAGTCGATTCCTCGGTTGCCGACAACAAAGGCACTAAATTAACTTGAGCAGGGGAGACCGTTAAAGTTTATGCCGCTTAAAATGCAAGCCCATCTACCTAATAATTTGTACTCCATAAACTTTTACAACGGCTGGGGTTCACTCGCAAAAGCGGCTGCTCCTCCTGGAGGCACCTGCAGCGGTTTCGGGCCATTCGTTTGCAAAATGTGCATTTCGCTTCCGCGGGAAAATGGATAATGGTGGCGAGGGTGGTCATGTGATCCCATCAGCTTTGCACCTTGCTGTTTGCAGCATATGCCGTTCACATCCACAACATTGCCTCGGGAATTAGATCAGTAAAATAACCCCATGTGAGAGAAGCCCAGGATGCGTATGGAGACGGAACAAGGCGGGAAAGACCGAGCCATTCCCCCTTCACGTGAAATGAAGGAGTGGAGAAACAGAAGGCCCCGAGTCCCACGTTGTGTTTCACATACACCAGAATCCTGTGGGCATAAATCCCTCCATGGACACAGCTGGGAGGAGCATCTGCTGGGCATTCATTTCAACAGCTGCATAAACAGAGCTGTGCATCTGTTGTCACTGTCCATAGATGCACATTGGGTTCCATGTCTGAGTGATTACCTATTCAGTATCTTAGCTCTGTTGTCCAACAATGCCACCACCCCACACAAAAGAGTTGTGCAACACCGTGTTGTTGCTATGCAGGGGTATTGTTGGAATGGGCATACTGACATAGGGCCTGGGCAATCATGGTTCTAAATGATTCTAAAATACTTACAAAACTTAACTTCTTGTGGTGAACACTAGGTGGCGCTGGTGCTTTGCTGCTACAGTGTTGCTAAAGTTCTGGTGGTGAACACTAGGTGGCACTGGTGTTTTGCTTCTACAATGTTGCTAAAGTTCTGGTGGTGAACACTAGGTGGCACTGGTGCTTTGCTTCTACAGTGTTGCTAAAGTTCTGGTGGTGAACACTAGGTGGCGCTGGTGCTTTGCTTCTACAGTGTTGCTAAAGTTCTGGTGGTGAACACTAGGTGGTGCTGGTGCTTTGCTTCTGCAGTGTTGCTAAAGTTCTGGTGGTGAACACTAGGTGGCGCTGGTGCTTTGCTTCTACAATGTTCCTAAAGTTCTGGTGGTGAACACTAGGTGGCGCTGGTGCTTTGCTTCTACAGTGTTGCTAAAGTTCTGGTGGTGAACACTAGGTGGCGCTGGTGCTTTGCTTCTACAGTGTTGCTAAAGTTCTGGTGGTGAACATTTCAGAACTCTAACAAAACTTTCAAAATTTCATTATTTCATTATTGGCTATTTTTAAGACAGAACCAATTAAGAACTGCCATTTATAATGACATTTTGAAAGTTTTGTTGGAGTTCTGAAATGTTCACCACCAAAACTTTAGCAACACTGTAGAAGCAAAGCACCAGCGCCACCTAGTGTTCACCACCAGAACTTTAGTTTTGGAAGTACTTTAGAACCATTTAGAACCATCATTGCCCAGGCCTACTGACCAACTGTTGGGAAGGTTTGGATGGTGTCTTCTCGAATGGCAGAATGGGTTAGATTGGATGGCCTTGGAGGGTCTCTTGTAGGAGAATACAAAGTGCCTGCGAGTCCATTGGAGTCTCTTTTTCTGGAGCTTTCCTAGCAGCGACTGGATAGCCATTTGCCAGCAGGGCTTGGATGGTGCCTTCTTCCCACGTGGCAGAATGGGAGTGAGACTGGATGGCCTTTGGGGGTCTCAATGGAGTCGCCTGGACATGGAACCCTTCCTTCCCGAATGCGATGGGATGGTCACCAGCAAAGCAGCGGGGCCGGACCGACTTCCTTGTCTCAGAGGCAGAGTCGTCTCCACTTTCCGTGAAGCAAAACATTCACAAACTAGACCACATTTCATTTTAACAAGGAACCAGAAGGTAAAATGGCTAGATCAATGGCATATAATGGAATCAATGTGCAATTAGAATGCAGCCTGCCTGCGCCTTTATGGAAACGTAACTAGATGTGACTCATCCCCTCCGTCTCCCTCCAAAAGTGGGGGTCTCCCTTAAGTGGTGCACAAACCAGGAAGGAGGATAACATCAAAGGCCGGAGATGGCCCCTGGCTTTCTCATCTGCATGGAAGGCCCTCTCTGCCTGCCAGGAGCTTGGGATAGGTAGGCTCAGGAGGAATGGGTCAGGCATGTAGAATAGAGTTGGAAGGGATCCCAAAGGCCATCCAGTCTGCCCCCCCCCCTTCTGCTGGGCAGGAAGGCACAATCGCAGACCCCCAGACAGACAGACAGACAGGCAAACATCAGCCTCTGTTGATAGAGACACTCCTTTGAGGCGGCATATTCCACCATCAAACAGATTTCACCATCTTCCCAGGTAGAGCAGGTATGGGCCAACTTGGCCCCTCCAGGGGTTTGGACCGCAACTCCCAGAATTCCTCACAGCCGGTAGAATGTGGGAGTTGTGGTCCAAAAACACCTGGAAGGCCCATGCCCCATGCGACCCGACTCTCTTTTCCTGTACTTTCAATGGATTGCATTGTAGAGGAGCTGTCCAAAGTGCTGGGCTTCTCCTCCTCTCTCCTCATTCTGGTCGTAAAGGACGCTGTTACCACCTCAGTCCTCCAGCCCCTGGGGGCCCATAGGGGCCCATATCTGCCTTATTGGACCTGATTGCTGATTGGGCCCTGAGGTTCCCACGGCTCATCATACTGGGTGACTTTAACATCCACCCGGACACAGTTCCTCTCACATCCAGCGCACGGGAGCTCCTCCTGCACATGGATGCTCTAGACCAGGGGTGCTCAGTATGGTGATCGGGATCACCAGGGTGATCTTCAGGCCTCATCCTGGTGATCTTCAGACCCCCTGACCAGGTTTTTTGTTGGTCCTCTTCACATGCCCCTGCACGGCTGCAAAGAAGTCCTCCGTCATTGCTCCTCCCCACTCCTGCTCGTGCTTGCCTCCAAAAAGCTCCAGAGTCCAAGAGGCAGAATGGGCCCCCTCTTTCGGTTCCTCCCTCCTCCCTCCGTCCTTCCAGCCACTCAGAGTCATAGGAGACCAAAGGGCAGGCCTGGATGACCCGAGGCATGGCTGGCCCCGCGCGCAGGCGCAGAAGCGCCCATTCTGCCTCTCGGACTTCTCGTGAGCTCCTGGAGGCGGCACGCATGCTGGTGGCGTGGAAATAGGAGCAACGACGGAGGAAGAAGGACACTTTGGGGTAATTTCCTTACCGCATCTCAAGGGTCGGTCTTGTTACTTTGGGGTGGGTGCTTGATTGTTCTGTAGCATGTCTCTTTTTTTATTTTTAATATTTAAAAATGGCCTTTAGCTCAAAGCCTCTCTGCTTGCTTTGTTTCCTTTGAGAAAATATATGTTAGAATATGGAAATGTGGAGAAATGGGGTGGTTAGTGTATTTTGCATGCCCCTTTATTTACCTTGCTGAGTATTAAATGGCCGTAGTTCAACAGCCTCTTTCTTACTTTCTGGCTGATAATATGTGGTAATATGGCAGTGTGGGAGAAATGGGGTGGTTGGATGTATTTAAGCAAGTCACTTTGTTTACCTTGCTGAGTATTAAATAGCCTTGCAGATCAAATGCATACCTTCTTACTTACTTGCTGATAATATGTGTGGTAATATGACAGTCTGGGAGAAATGGGGTGGTTGGATCTATTTATGCATGTGTTTACCTTGCTGAGTATTAAATGGCCTTGCAGTTCAAAAGCCTCTCTTCTTACTTTCTGGCTGATAATATGTGTGGTAATATGGCAGTGTGGGAGAAATGGGGTGGTTGGATGTATTTTTTATGCTCTGTTTTTATTGTTGTTATTAAATTGAAATGTTGATGTTTTATAGAAAATCATTTTATGCAACTGCCCTGAGCCTGCTGGAAGGAGGCGGGACATAAAATGAATAATAAAAATAAATAAATAAATAAGAAAATAGTTATACGTTTTACATTTCTGGGTAGGTGATCTTTGGGACTCGGTTTTTTAATCAGTAGCTCCCATGCTGAAAAAGTGTGAGCACCCCTGCTCTAGACCTCCCCAGGACCGAGACGGACCCTACCCACTGCTGGCCCACGCCATTGGACCTGATCTTCAGCCATGGTCTAGCCATAACACACCGAGATTAGAGCTGTACCTTGGTGGATCACCTGATCGTGAGGGCAGACATTAACATTCTCCCTCACAGTGGGGTCAGGCAGGCCATCTTAAGTCCAAAAGAAGTGATGACCGGGCATTCGGCTCTTGAACCCGCTTGGAGGTTCCGAGGAATGATCTGACAGATCTTGGTTGCCAGGTGGAACAGTGTCCTTCCTCAAGGGCCATCGACCAGGTGGCGCCAAGGCGCCCTCCGCCCCAGGAAAACCAGCTCCCCCATGGTTCACAGCAAACCTAAAGCAGATGAAACGCCGGAGGAAACAGCCTCGAGAGTGTCTGGGACGGAAAGCCAGCGGGCAAACAGAGTTGTGCCTACAGAACAGCACAGGCTGTACGAGCTGAGATCAAAGAGGCCAGAAACTCTACAATGCCGCCCAGATTACAGCCGCCGGCTCCCGCACAGCACAGATCTTTAAGTAGTCCGGGCCTCTAGCGTCCCCACGGAGTGAAGCCCAAAAAACTCTGTGATAACAGCAGATGACTTCAAAAGTATTTCATCGAATCTCGGCACCGGCGTGATTGCCCGCTTGCCCCTGAGGTGAAGAGAGCGCGGAGGTCCTGGCACCCAACCGGACCAATGGGCACTGCCTCACAGAATTCAGGCCCTAACATCAGGAAGAGGTGAAAAGGCTGGTGACCGTGGCAAGAGCGAGCGACCTGCCCCACGGACCCGTGTCCATCGCACTTAATCAAGTCCTGCATTGACATCATATCGGACGCTCTGAGGACTTGGTGAACCTCTCCTGGATACAGGCACTTTCCCGAGTCCTGAAAGAGGCCCGAGTTACCCCTCTTGAAAAGACGAGCCTTGACCCCGGCGACCCGGCAAACTGCAGCCCCTGTAGCCAATCTACCCTTCTTGGTGTTCCTGAACGGGCGGTGGAAAGCCAACTGTTCCCCTTAAATCGATCCGGGGGCCTGGACCGCCCCAGCTCAGGTTTCCGCCCACGTCATGGAGTGGAATCCGTCCTGGTAGCGATTACAGACGACATCCGCCGCCAGCTGGATGGGGGGCTCGGCAGTCCTGGTCCTCCTGATCTAACCGCGACGCCTTCGACACTGTTGACCATGACCTGCTGCTCCATCGCCTGGCTGCCTCGGGATCAGGATGCAAGGCTCTAACCTGGCTGGGGTCGTTTCCTTCGCCGCCGCTAGCGGGTCGAGTGGCAGGGCCAGGTCTCCTAGGAAATGCGGGTTGGGTGTGGGGTTCCCCAGGGTGCCATCTCTCCCACCCTTTTTCCAACATCTACGTTCAGCCCCTGGCCAGTATTGCTAGGAGCCATGGTTTCTGCTGCTACCAATACGCCGCCACACACTGCTGCTGAAGCTCGACCAGGGATGTCGTTCGGTGCCGGATAGCTTCAGCCAAGGGCTGAGAGCAGTGACAAGCTGGCTCAGAGCATATGGGCTCAAAATCAACCCGGCAAAACGGATCCTCTGGCCAGGCCGACCCTGCCCCTCCTCTCACCACTGCCACCACTCTTTGAAGCGAGCCCCTGTCCCCTGGCTCCGGCGGTGAAGAGCTTGGGAGTGATCCTGGACTGAAGACTGACGATGGAAGCCAGACCCAGGCCGCAGCCAGGGCAGTGCCTTTTTCTTCTAGGGCCCCGACGGTTGGCCCCCTATCTACCACCAGAGGCGCTGAAAACCGTGATACATGCCGTCGTCTCGCGTCTTGATTATTGCAATGCCCTATATGCGGGCCTACCTCTGTCCACAACCCGGAGGCTGAGACTCATTCAGAACGCAGCGGCCAGACTCATCTCTGGGGCATCAATTCAGGAACCATATCTCAATTCTAAAGATCTTCACTGGCTGCCCACAGAGTTCAGAGTGATCTAAACTTATGGCGCCCTTTAAAGCACGGCATAAAATTGGGCCAGCTTATTTGGGCGATCGGCTGACAGACCAACGCGAGAAAGGCCAGCGCGCCATAAATGTTGATCGTATAGCCATCCTGGGGTGAGAGAGGCCCGGCTGACGGAGACCCGACGGAGAGCCTTCTCCGTGGCGGCTCCCATGATCTGGAACACCCTTCCGCCTGCTCTCAGGGCCACATCGGCCCCAATCAGATTCCTGTCTGACCTGAAAACCTGGCTCTCTTGCCAGGCATTTGGGGTTTGATCGGACGTTTGGAGACTGAGCCTTTCTGGCGCTTTGGACCTATGTTTTTAAATTGATGATTTTGGGGTTTTAAATGATGTAAGTCGCCCGGAGCACCAGGGGTGGAGGGCGACTCACAAATATTAATGTTATTATTATTATTATTATTATTCTACTTCCTCCTCACACTAGAGCGGTGTTTCCCAACCGGTGTTCCGTGGCACACTAGTGTGCCGAGAGTGATCACCTGGTGTGCCGGGAAAACTCTCTTCCCCTCTTTCTTCCCCCTCCTGCTGCTGCTGCTTGGGGGGGAGAAGCCAGGCAAAAGAAGACAACAAGAAGGGGCCAGGGGCGCCACTTTTGGCCGTTTCCCTCCATGCGCGCCAGCCAGCCTCAATTGAGGAAGAGGCAGGGAATGGAAGCGGAACGAAGGAAGGAAGGCAGGCAACCGTGGGCCAAGTGAGTGCCTTCCCTTCTGTTTGGAACCGAGGAGGAGGCCAAGCGGACGGAGGTTGTTGCAAGAGTTCAGGATGCTCTTTGATTGTGTGTTAACTATAAATTGAGCAAGAACTTCGTGTGTGTCTTTCTGCCATTCCTGCCAGGATATCTATGTTGTGTTCATCGAAACAGGCCCAGGTTTCACACTGAGTGTATAAATACATTTAAAAACATATTAACTATATGTATTACTGTGTTAGAGTGTCATTTTGTGTCATTTTGGTTGGTGGCGTGCCCCAGGGTTTTGTAAATGTAAAAAATGTGCCGTGGCTCAAAAAAGGTTGGGAAACACTGACCTAGAGAGGAAAAATTCACTTAAAATCTGGGTTCTGCCTCTTGCAGAATTCTGGGGTTTGTAGTTTAGTGAATCTGTTAAAGGCTCCACCCTAAACTACAAACCCAGAGTAGTTTATTGTTAGAAGTGGCTGCTGCCCGGAGACCAATGGAGTCCCAGTGGAGTCCCTTTTGGTGGTGGCTCCCTGTCTGTGGAATACACTCCCCAGTGAAATCAGGGCGACTCCTTGTCTCCTCTCATTCAGGAAGAAACTCAAGTCTTGGCCCTGGGGGCAAGTATTTGGGCTGAACAACAACTGTAATGACTTGTGAGAATTGTCAACAAAGAGACCTTGGACTGGAACTCTGGACTGTGATTTGGATTTGGGGACTCAGGCCTGGTTGGGTTAATATTTTAAGAGCCAATATTTTTAATGCATTTTAATGTATTTTTACTGTTGTTGACCTGCTTACTTTAATTGCTGGGCTGTAATTGTTCTTTGTCGGCATCTAATGTAAGCTGCCCTGAGTCCCCCTTCGGGGGTTGAGAAGGACAGGATACAAATGCTCTAAAGCAGTGTTTCCCAAACAGTGTGCCGTGAGCGATCTTCAGGTGTGCCGTGGGAAATTTGAACCCCCAATCCCCTTACTTCCCTCCTGCCGAACACTTTCTCTTCTCCCCTCGGGCTCCCTTCGTCCCAGCCTCGCTCTGCTCGCTTTGCCTCGCTTTGCTCTGGGGCAGGCATGTAGCCAGGGGGGGGCTAAGGGGGCCTCAGCCCCCCGCCCCCGAAATTCTCAGGGTGGTCCGCGAAAAGGCCTTACTGGTACATTATTTAAACTGTTATGTTAATTCATATCATGATCTGATCAGCATGCTCATTATATCCCACATTCATGGGGTTATTGGGATAATAATACAAAAGGTTTGCTAGGGTAGACCCTCTTCCACCCAGTCTCAGCCCCCGAACCAAACTCAGCCCCCGAATCAAAATCCTGGCTACGGCCCTGCTCTGGGGCGAGTCTGCGCAGTAGCGCCCGCACGGGTCACGTCTCCCTCCCCCCTCCCCTCCTGAACACGCTCACGCTGTCCCCTCGGATCAAAATGGCAGCAGAAGCGGCAGCGTAGAAGAAAAAGTAAGTGTTGTGCAGGAGGGGGAAGAAAGGGCGCGAAGGGGAAGGGGGAGGAAGAGGTCTCTGTCGGAAGCTGGCATAGGCAAACCTGGACCTTCCTGGTGTTTTGGACTCCAACTCCCATCATTCCTAGCAGCCTCAGGTCCTTTTCCTTTCCCCCCCTCAGCCACTTAAGCAGGAAAGGGCCTCAGGCTGTTAGGAAAGGACTCAGGGCGGATTCCAAGCATAAAAGGGCAACACTCTCTCTCTCGCACTCTCTCTCTCTGTCGTGCGCGCCTTTGGAACGAGTATGCACCGGCTGCGCTCTTGCCAAGACCTTCAGAGCACAGCGGAGCTTTCCAGCCAGTGGGAATGGGGACCTTGGAGGTGGCGGGATGGTACCTACTCGCCCTTCTCTTCTGCTCCGGAGGCACCATGGCGAAAGCCAGCCAAGTGTGGGTCTGAGTGGTGTGGGGGGTGGTGGTAGAGGTTGGCTGGGCGCAAAAAAGTGTTAATCCAGGCCTGGTACTTTTAAGGTTCTGTACCTTTATTAGTTCTTGTCGGTGTTTGAAACTGGCCTCTAATTTTCTGAGCGCTCGCTTGCTTTCCCCGCTTTTGCATGCTAGGAATCCTTATCAGCTCTGCGAGGAGCAGGAAGGCCACGGGGAGGGTTTTGCGCAAGTGTGTGCAGGGCCAGGAAAGAGATGACCCAGGAAGCAAACGCACCATGTGAGGACTCAGAATGTTATATGTTTGGTGTTGCTTTGCATTAGGCGGCCTGACTCTGTTGACAGGTGCCTGGACGCCGGCTGTATATTTTTAGCCCACGGAAGAATCCCAACGGATCTGAGCAGGTGAGCTTTTGGAAGGATGCTCACAGAGAACCAGAGCAGCATTCAAAGGAGGCTGCGCTTCTGCACCGGCACCAAAAGGGAGGCAGCCAAGAGTGGGGCCCATTGGTGGTGGCCCCTTTGGGGTGCAATTTGCATTGAGCCAGTGCATTCCTAGTCAGAGGAGGCCATGGCCGCTCTATGGGTGATCAAACCATGCCCGGATTACCCATAAGGCCAACGAGGCCATGGCGCAATGCAGGGGGAGGGGGGCGCAGATCACGGACCAAAAAAAACAAAACTGGTCTGCGCCTCTCTGTCCTCCTGTCTCATGCCTTTCCTCGCTCCTTCTCCCGGCAAAGTCTCTGCTCTGTCCCCTCCGTCTCTCTCTCTCTCTCTCTCGCCCTCTCTCTCACACACACACACACTCTCTCGCGCGCTCTCTCTCTCACACGCTCTCTGTCTCTCGCTCGTGCTCTCTGTCTCTCGTGCGATCTCTCTTTCTCGCTCTCTTTCGCTCTCTCTCGCGCCCGCGTGCGCTCTCTCTCTCTCTTTTGTGCGCGCGCTCTCTCTCTCTTGCGCACGCTCTCTCTTTCACGCGTGCTTTCTCGCACTCCCTCTCTCTCGCTCTCTCGCGCGCTCTCTCTTGCGTGCTCTCTCTCGCACGCTCTCTCTCGCACGCGTGCTCGCTCTCTCGCGCGCTCTGTCTTTCTCGCTCGCTCTCTCGCTCTCTCGTGTGCTCTCTCTCGTGCACTCTCTCTCTCTTGTGTGTGCGCACTCTCTCTCTCGCACGCTCTCTCTCGCTTGCGCACTCTCTCGTGTGTTCTCTCTCACGTTCTCTCTCTCACGTGTTCTCTCTCTCTCACTCTCTCATGTGCTCTCTCTCTTGCTCTTTCTCTCTCGTGCGCACCCTCTCTCTCCCTCTCTCTCTCTCTCTTGCGCTCTCTCTCTCTCTCTCTCACATGCGTGCCTTTGGAGTGAGTTTGCACCCGCTGCGCTCTCCCCAAGCCTCCCGACTCCCGAGGAGACCTTCAGAGCACAGCGGAGCTTTCCAGCCGGTGGGAATGCATGGAGACCTTGGAGGTGGCATGACGTTGGCTTAAAGGAGGCGTAATTCCAAACTTTGGCCTAGGGCGCAAAAAAGTGTTTATCCGGACCTGGATCAAACATCAGGAGGTTGGCCATGAAGACACGAGAAGCCTAAACAGAAAGGCTTCTGTCCAGAGGAGGGTGACTGAAATGATCAAGGGTCTGGAGAACAAGCCCTAGGAGGAGTGGCTTGAAGAGCTGGTCATGTTTGGCCTGCAGAAGAGAAGGCTGAGAGGAGACATGATAGCCATGTATCAATATGTGAAAGTCCTAGGGAAGAGAGAGCAGGCTTCCTTTCTGCTGCTCTGGAGACCAGGACGCAATGGAGGAATGGCTTCAAACTACAAGAAAGGGGATTCCACCTGAACATGAGGAAGAACTTCCTGACTGTGTGAGAGAGCTGTTCAGCAGTGGAACTCTCTGCCCCAGAGGGAGTATGGTGGAGGCTCCTTCTTTGGAAGCTTTGAAACAGAGGTTGGGTGGCCATCTGTCGGGGGTGCTTTGAATGCAATTGTCCTGCTTCTTGGCAGAATGGGGTTGGACTGGATGTCCCACCAGGTCTCTTCCCACTCTAGGATTCTAGGATTCGATGATTCTGAATCCAGAAAAATCCAAGGACATTCGGGCCTTGCCGTCGCCTGAGGGTTGCTCTCTGCGATTAGCGGTAGCAATCTGAAATGCAAGGCGGAGGTTCCGCCTGAGAAGTCTTTACTTGCTGCTTGCCTGCTAATTTCCCATTCTGGCTTAATGGCCGCTGTCTCAGGGACGGCTAAAGTCCCTCCAGTTCCTTGAGAGGGTTTGACGCTATATCTCTGTGTTTCTCAACCTGGGGGTTGGGACCCCTGGGGGGGTCACGAGAAGGTGTCAGAGGGGTCGCCAAAAACCATCAGCAAACACAGCATTTTCTGTTGGTCATGGAGGTTCTGTATGGGAAGTTTGGCCCAATTCCATCATTGCTGGGGTTCAGAATGCCCTTTGATTGAAGGTGAACTATAAATCCCAGCAACTACAACTTCCAAATGTCAAGGTCTATTTCCCCCAAACTCCGACAGTGTTCACAGTTGGGCATATTGAGTATCTGTGCAAAGTTTGGTCCAGATCCATCACTGTTTGAGTCCGCAGTGCTCTCAGGATGTAGGTGATCTACAACTCCCAAGCTCAATGTCAACGCCCACCAAACTCTTATAGTATTTTCTCTTGGTTTTGGGAGTTCTGTGTGGGAAGTTTGTGTCTTTCTGCCATTCCTGCCAGGATATCTATGTTGTGTTCATCGAAACAGGCCCAGGTTTTACACTGAGTGTATAAATACATTTAAAAACATATTAACTACTAGCTGTACCCGGCACGCGTTGCTGTGCCCTATTTAGGAGATGCGAGAAACTGAGTATGTAAAGGTTGGAATTGATGTTAGTTATGGTCTTGGTGGGGTCATGGCTGTGTCGTTGTGGGTTGTTCTGGTGGGTGGGATGTTGAAGTCCTGTGGAGTTGTCGGTGTGGGGTGTTGCTGGCATTCTGCATAGCTTTTGGATATACAATGTTTTTTGTCTTTCCATCTGCTGTGTTGATGTAGAGGTTGATGCTTGTGTGGGTGGGGTACTTTGGAAGTGAGTGGAGGTACTTGAAATCCCACCATCCATGCTGTGCCCTCCTCTAAACTGCATTTGGATGGAGTGTGGGTCATGGGGGCACTGTGTGCCAAGTTGGGTCTTTATCGGTCTTGGTTCTGGGCCACAGTAGTCTGTGGGGAATGAAGGGTTTGAAAGTACTACAAATCCCATTATCCATGGAGGTACATCAAATCCCATCATCCATGGTCCACCCTCCTCCAAACTGTAGTAGAATGTAGCGTGGGTCATAGGGGCTCTGTGTGCCAAGGTAGGTTACTGTAAATTCAGGCCTTACACAATGTCCCATGAGCTGAGGCCTAGTCGGGAAAATCAAGTTAATGAGGCCTTACTGTCAATTCAGGCCATACACAATGTCCCATGAGCTGAGGCCTAGTTGGGAAAATCAAGTTAATGAAGCCTTACTGTCCATTCAGGCCTTACACAATGTCCCATGAGCTGAGGCCTAGTTGGGAAAATCAAGTTAATGAGGCCTTACTGTCCATTCAGGCCTTACACAATGTCCCATGAGCTGAGGCCTAGTTGGGAAAATCAAGTTAATGAAGCCTTACTGTCAATTCAGAGCGTAAACAGCATCCCATTAAGTGAGGCCTAGTCAGGGAAATCAAGTTAATGAAGGCTTACTGTTAATTTTGGGCGTGGTCTGTGATTTGTAGGGGTTTAAATTTTCTGTGGGAAGTGAATTGGGTGTTCGTGTTGGCGACTGCCTCAGGCCTTTGCCTTATCCTCTTCTGCCAGTTTATTATGGGTCGGAATGTTCATGTTGGCTGGCCAATAGAGGCGTTATGCAAATACTCCCTCATTGGCAGCCAATCATGTTGTCAGAATGTAGAGGCCGGGAGATTTGTTGGCAGCCGCGGAGGATGCTGGGAAATGTAGGGTTGTTTTCGTGTTTTGGGGGCCTTCTAGGTTTTGGGGGGAAAGTTTATTTGCTAAAAACCTACCTTGCCTGAGGCCTATTTTTGTTGCCAAGTTTGGTGTCTCTGCCTTGTAAGGTTTCTCTGCCTAGGACGGTCGTTCCATGAAGGGACCTCCTTTATATAATAGATATGTATTACTGTGTTAGAGTGTCGTTTTGTGTCATTTTGGTTGGTGGTGTGCCCCAGGATTTTGTAAATGTAAAAAGTGTGCCACGGCTCAAAAAGGGTTGGGAAACACTGGTGTAAATCATGTGAGGCCGTCATTTCTGCCTTCCTAAGATTTAATGGCTGGCTTCACTTTTGCGCTTTCTTCCACGGCTTTTGTCCGTGATTATTATTCCAAACTCTGTGGTTTTCTATAAATACTATGGTGTCATATGCAAATAATTATTGTTGAGAACAAATATACAATGAATTACGTGCAGAGGAGGAATTTTGATTTTGGGAATAAGTCCGAGTCCCGATGGTATGGACAGCAGGTGTTTCAAGGTATGGATCCTGTCCAAAATCAAGACACAAGTTCCTCACTTTGCGAAAGACGGCTTGGTTGGCAGAGAAAAATGGGACAGGTTTCCAAAACACTCTCCGGCTGAAGTGACAGGAACAGCTGCAAAAGACTATCATTCCTTTCTGCTTCAGGAAAAAAATAATAATAATAACATGTGTTCTTTTTTGAAAAAAATCAACACAAGCAATCTCATATATATTATTTATCCAAAGGTATAATTTATTTGCAGACAAATAGCAAGTCTTTCTTCAAAGCTGTCTAAACGCAGAGTGGAAATTGGCATCATTTTCAGACGCCTCGATGGAATCGTCCCGACACGTGCCACGCTTTAAAGAATTTCGCATGGCTTTTTGGTTTTAAAATATGAATAATAATTAGGGAAGTGGGAGGGGGGAGAAAAGCCTCGCTCCGAAATGACACATTAGAGACAACCGCAAAGCTGCCGTTCACAGAAATGAACTGACAGGTCGCTGCCGGCGACACGTTGGCGCAGGAGCCGTCCTTCAAGACCTGCAACAGGTGGCCCCCCTCCTTTGCGTGGCTCTGGCAGGACGTCAGCACTGGATTTCCATTGTGTGTGCAAGGGTGATACACCTCTCGCCATGAACAATACTGCAAAGACAAGTGGTTGGATGAAAATGGCCACAACTCATTGATTGAAAACAGGAACAAGGATCTTCGGCGTCGAGTATTTATGCCACAGCGGAATAGGCAACAGAAATATAGAAGTTTAATTCCCCATCGGCCCAATAAACTCCAGTCTATGTTCGTGTGAATAATGACACTCTCATTCAATTCACAAGGTAAATATATAACTTTGTATTGAATTGAATTTAACAATAACAAGCTAAGCATGGAAAAACAACAGCAATCTCAGCTACCTTCCTAAACATCCTTTCCTCACAAATATTTAATCCTAACTGTCCTCTTCAACGGACAATTCCCAACTGTCAGATCCCAACTGTCATTCCTCAAGATTCCATTCATCAGTCTTGAGACAGCGCCATCTGGTGTCAAACATGTCACACTGCAGAAAATACATCTTGTGCTGACTCATGAATTGCCATTCAAAATGCAATAATCTGACAAAGGACTGGCGGCCACGCATGGGTCCTGGATCAGGGGACGGACAGCCCACGTATGTCCTAAAGCGCTTGCAACCCTGGGTGCCACTGGCCCAATACCAGTCCACGGAAACTCGGCACCCCAGGGGGCCAGGGGCGTCATCCCCCCGCACAACCAAGGGGGCGATAAGACAGCCCGATCCAGAGCCCATGCGAAACGCCAGACACAGAGTTGTGACAAAGAACATTTATTTATTTATTATTTATTAATTATTTCGACTTCTTGGTCGCCCCTTCCGTGGGGCTCGGGGCGACTCATAGAGGTTGACAACACAGTAAAACATAATAAAAACACAGTAAGCACAAAAAAACACGATAAAATCACTTTAAAAACTAATACCCATAATTAGGAATCTGCATGGTAATGGCCATACACTACATGGAACCCCCAAATTATTCTTGACCAAATGCCCGTGTGAACAGAAAGGTTTTACGAGCCTTCCGGAAGGCGAACAAATTGGGCAGCGCCCGGATAGTGGGAGGGAGAGCGTTCCATAATGCTGGAGCAATGGCGCTGAAGGCTCTCCTCCGCGTCGAGGTCAGGTGGAGGGTTGTATGGCTCGGAATCATGAGCAGATTCAAGGACTCGGATCTCAGTGGTCTTGTGGGACTATATGGGAAAAGGCGGCCCCTTAGGTACACCGGCCCCAGACTGTTCAAGGCCTTGAAGGTCAAGACCAACACTTTGAAAGTGATCCGGTGCTCTATTGGAAGCCAGTGCAGTTCGCGCAGAACAGGCGTAATGTGGCAGCGAGATGGTAAGCCTGCTACCAGCCGAGCTGCAGCGTTCTGCACCAGCTTAAGCCTCCGAATCACTGACAGAGGAAGGCCAACGTAAAGAGCATTACAGTAGTCCAATCTTGAGATGACCATGGCTTGGACCACTGTGGCTAGGTCATGACGGGACAGGTAGGGAGCCAGCTTCCTCGCCTGCTGGAGGTGGTGAAAAGCTACTCCGCTGACGGTGGAGATGTGTTTCTCCATCGACAGTTGGGAGTCAAGAGTGACTCCCAGGCTTTTGACCGATGGCGACGGGCGAAGTATTGCACAGTCCAGGGTTGGGAGCCACAGGATCTCCGTCTTATCTGGATTCACCTTCAACCTACTGGCTCGCAGCCATCCAGTGACGGCTTCAAGGCAACGATGGAAATTATCGGGTACGGAGCGGGGCTGGCCTTCCATCCCCAGAACGAGCTGGGTGTCATCCACGTATTGGCGACACTCGAGCCCGAAACTGCGTACCAACCGCACAAGTGGTCAGACATAGATGTTAAATAATAAAGGGGAAAGGATTTCCCCCTGAGGCATCCCACAGTGAAGCAACAAACAGTGACAAATGCAACAAAGAAAATAAATATATAAACAATGTGGAACAACCCAACATGCAATAAATGAAGAAGGGAGGGTGGGAGTCCCCGGTAGCCTTAAATGAGCTGCCCGGGCGGAAGTGAGGGCCAGCCGGCTGATGTCAGGGAGCAGGGCAGGGCCAACCCTGCCATTGGTCGGCCCGCGCGGGTGGCGGGAAATCTTCCCGCCACCTCCCGGTGCTTCTGGGAAGAAGAAGCAGCCCTCCTCCCATCTAACAAGATGGCGGCGAGGACAACCACCACCCTGCAACCTGCCCGGCTGGTAAGTTGGATAAACAACAAGAGAATGGTGCTGGGCAGAGAACAACTATACAAACGCACAGGTTCAAATATTTATGAATTTAAAATAAGATGCATTTATCACAGGATAGGCATCGTAATACATGGGTGCAACCCCCTCCTGATACACATCAACATAGAGAGCAAAAATGCTATAGAGAGTATGAGAAAAGGCATACAAACAATACAAAGAGGAACATATGGAGGGAAGCAAATGCATAATAATCCCATACCAAAATCAGGCCAAAGTTCCAATGATACATGTAGTGTTCACCAAAGTCTCGTACAATTCCACATTGAGGGTGGGGGTGCAGAATACCCAACTGGAGCCAGTGAAGACGCTTGGAAGAGCCGCGACTTTGGTGAACACTACATGTATCATTGGAACTTTGGCCTGATTTTGGCATGGGATTATTACGCATTTGCTTCCCTCCATATGTTCCTCTTTGTATTGTTTGTTTGCCTTTTCTCATACACTCTATAGCATTTTTTGCTCTTTATGTTAATGTGCATTATGAGGGGGTTGCACCCATGTATTACGATGCCTATCCTGTAATAAATGCATCTTATTTACTGGCTCCAGTTGGGTATTCTGCACCCCCCACCATCAATGTGGAATTGTACGAGACTTTGGTGAACACTACATGTACCATTGGAACTTTGGCCTGATTTTGGTATGGGATTATTATGCATTTGCTTCCCTCCATATGTTCCTCTTTGTATTGTTTGTTTGCCTTTTCTCATACTCTCTATAGCATTTTTGCTCTCTATGTTGATGTGTATCAGGAGGTGGTTGCACCCATGTATTACGATGCCTATCCTGTGATAAATGCATCTTATTTTTAATTCATAAATATTTGAACCTGTGCATTTGTATGGCCGAACCAGGAAGCCCCAAATCCAGGAGATCTAACAGCAGAGAGTCCCCAGTATTCCTTTTGGCCCATGGCCTAAGTTGCACCAGTACCAGACCCTTTTTTTTCCTTCTGCCCCACTTAGTTCCATAGTTCACGACACCAACTTCGTCCCTCCCAGTACACCCAGCCACCGTTGCTTCCCCTCACCCCATCTGCACAACATTTATACAGCCAAATAGTACATGAAAGACATTTTAGCTAACATCAAACAGCAAAACAATAAAACCAGGACATTTTCCCCAGCACCACCAAAACCCCACACATGGCAACAACACATTGAACCCCATAAACAGACCAGGGTCTGTTTTGCTTCCGAGAGGGGATTGATGCCGTGACGGACGGGATTCAGCTGCAGGGAGTTCCACAGTTCCTTTTTCCTCCATCTTGGGCCAGGTGGCACAAGAACAAAAAGCCCACAAAATGGCCCCTTCTTCCTCTCTCTTGACCTCTGCCTGAGCTCCATTTTCTCCTGACACAACAATAGCCACTGCAGCAACAGTAAGCCCCCATTTCCTGTAAGCAACATCAGTTTTCCCCTGAGGGCATCACCTGCCCTCGGCCACATTGTTCAAAACAATGACTCACACAGCTGCTCCAAAGGTGGGGGGCACGAGTGACCTTTTACCCAGTCACCATGAGGAGGATTTTCACCACAGTTACCAGTTTGAGAGATCTAGTTTCCCCAAGTACACTGGCCCATTTTGCCCTTTTTTCCTGCTACATAACCCGGACTATTCCTGGACTGCTCTCCCCAGCTGATTCCAGCATAAGCCCTTGCCACATCTCATAGATTATGGACCCACAAAAGACTCCCTTTCTGGGTAAGCCGTGTCCGATGTTTTCCGGAGGGGTTATGCCCAGATCGCAGGGGGATTCACAGGGAACCCAGGTCTTTTGGGCTTTGGGAGAAGCAGTTCGCCAAGGACACTTCCCAGTTGAATATTCCCAGCCTTTTCCCCTCTTGCCACATGAACTTTGTGACTCTCTGCCTCGGCAGGTCGCCTCCAGAAGGTCTCTGCGGAGGGATCTGTGCGAGTGGGGAGGCCTCGAACTCATAACCCGGGTCTGTGCCAGCTGGGACCTGAAGTTCACCCAAGGACACTGATCATGGACTCTTCTTGCTGCCATTTCTCACTGCTTTGAGCTCAGCCCCATACAAGCGGGCACACCCCCAGGGTCCCTACCCTCAGACTCTCTCCCCTGCTCATGGACTTTGCAGTTTCCCCAAGGACGTTTCTTCAGTTGGACATTTCCTGCTTTTCCCCTTCACATCATGGACCCTCAATGACTTTGCCTCTGCTAGGCACCCCAGCCCCAAATGGCTCTGCAGTTCCCAAGGACAGTGGAGGACTACAACTCCCAGGAAGAAAGCAGCATTGTGTTGCCTGTTTTTAAGATCATTTCTCTGGGAGCAAGAGCTGTATGGGAATGTACTGGGGATAATTGCTGGGGATCTCTGTATTGTCTTGTACTTTGTACCCCTCATGTGTTCCCTTTTGTGTCAATGTAACTTCTAAGTTAATGCCCTCAGCAGAGCGTTCCAGGGATGAACAGCACAATAATCCACTTTTCTACCCATTTTTACCTTGCACAAATAATAACCTTGGGGGGAGGGACGTTGGGTTTCTTCGTGGGGTGAGGCCCACTCTTTATGCCCAAGACTCCCCCACATATGTCCCTGTCATTCTCGGAGCTTGGCCAATGATTAAGGGAATATGTATGGTCATATAGTCCAAACCCAAAACATGGCTGATCCATGCGAGCTTCGGAACCTCGCAGCCAGCCCCAATAGCTACCTTTCCGGACCATTTTAAACTAAGCAACCATGCTTCCAAACCCTGCCAGGACTCCCTTTGTGTAGAGTTCCCCTGGTGAACAAATAATACATTTTTCTGGCCATATGATGCTTTTCACCAATATTGGGTGAAGGTCAGGTGTTCTGTGGAACATAGATTCTGCCATTATGGGCCTGAATTCACCCGCTCGTGTCCCCCCCTTGGCCTCGGAGCTTGACCCCCAAGGGATTCATGGGCTATGGCAAACCCAAGTCACACAGCCGCCCCATAGCTGGACCAGAGTGGGCTTCGGACCCCCACTCACCGGCTGCAATAACATATGATCTTTGCCATTTTGAACTGAGAAACCATGCTTCCCGCTAGACTGAAACTCTCAACACAAAGGAGTTTCAGCCAGGACAAAAGACTGCCATTAAGGTATTCAAAGACGGACAATAGACAGGAAGGCTTGAGCTTCCACATCGGGGGCTCGCCAGCCGCAAGGTATTCAGCCACAGGTTACTTCCTCCACCCAGCCGTTTTTTCCTTTGTGTCCTTTCCTGCCTTGCATAGCCGGCCAGGATTGGCTCGTTCAAATTCTGGCGCCTTTTCCTATTGGTTAAAGCCGCGCCGGCCGCCTCCTGGCCCAGCTGACTTTGACAGCGCGGCCAATCAGCTGGAGCTACACGTGGGAGGGGAGGGCACCCGATTCAAATGTAAATGACTGCTTTTCTATATATTGGACTGCTTTTCCATTAAAGACTATGTTTTGCCCTTGGAACCTTGGCGTGGCATTGCATCCTATTCAGCTGAATTAGATTCTTCTCTCGGTAGTGGCGTTCTTCCATCTGGGTGAGCATTAATCTGGGTTTCTTTGGGATTTGTAGTTCTGGGAAGATCATCCAGATTTGGGCCTCGATCCTCGCTTTTAGGGGTGGCCTGGGCTCTGTCCCCTTAAGGGAAACGGCCCCTAGTCAGATTTCGGTAACATTTGTACGGCTGGTAAGTTGGCCAAGCCCAGTGTCCTTGGGGTGTCATTGAGGAGGAAGGGAGCAAGCTTGTTGCCTGCTGCTCTGGAGAACAAGGCACAAGGGATTCTTGGATTCAAGTTGCACAAAAAAAGATTTCATCTCAACATTAGGAAGACCATCCTGATGGGTTGCTGTGACTTTAAGCAGCTGAGGAACCTCAGGAAGTTTGGCAGACCGCTTGGACCCCGAGCTGCATGATAGGAAACAGGATGGGGACCCTGTACTTTGTGGCAAAGAGAGGATTTCAAGGGCTGGAGCTTGCATTACCAACCTCCTCTTGTTGTTACACCCTCCTCGTTGCATGTCCCACAAAACACAGGAGGTGTCAGTGCTAGAATGTATGACAAAATGAGTTTAAAATGTTTTCTGTTAAATGTGTCTATTTTCTAAGCTGTGTGATATAGTTAGGCCATTATAGAGTTAACTGGAGAAGGAGAGTTCTTGTCTGTGACAAAAGCAAAGTTTCCTTATGTTCAACCTTTGGAATGTAAACAGTTGTAGATAAGAAAACCGCTCCAGTCGCCATGATTTATGTGCAGTGTGAGCCACGTGCTGGGAAAGCTCCGGCAGTATGTTTTTGCCTCTTTAACTAATAAAAGGACTATTTATAGTTCCAACCTGGCTCTGCATGATTTATCCTTGACAGGAGGCGTGTCCAATTTCAACATGGCAACATGGCATTCACCGCCCTGAGTTGCTTTTGGGCTGATATGGGTGAGGTAGAAATAACGTAAATAAATAAATAAACTCTACTGATATTGAGCCTAATTTAGGGGTCTGACCATGAAAGCAGACCAGTCAGACCCACCAAAGAGGATCCAATATAGCCCTGGCGAGATAGGAAGCAGCCAACCCCACTTCCTAAATTTCCCCAAATAAGAATCTCTCCAAGTTGAAGAAATGCCACTGAGTTCTTTATTTCGTTCCAGCTGGAGCGGATGCCAAACTGTAATCGCTTGCCCAAAGCCAACATAAAGCACAAGGCAAAACATTATATTTTGTATAGAAATACAGAGCTGTCAGGTTCAAATTCCCCGCCCTCCGCCCCTTCCCGGCTTCATGCAGACTGGTTGGAGTCATCAGTTGGCTGGGAGGCGCTGCCGGCTTAGCCACGCCTTAGCCAATCGGAAAGCCAGCGCTGCTCTGGGCTCTCGTCCAATGAGAGCGAAGGAGGCGGTCCAATTGGCAAACAATGGACCAGGAAGGAAAGATTGAGTGGGTTGAGTGACTAAATGAGGGTCCAAACACCAGCGATTACTTCAAAAGCCCTCATATTGGAGTCGAACCAGACAGGTTCTGGCTGAGAACCTGCAGCAGGGAGTTCCACAGATCCGTACTGCCTTCTGGGCCAGGCTGAGAGGGGGGTGAGGCCAGCCAGGAGCAGCTTCTCCCTCTTACATTTCCCCTCATACATAGTAACAACAAAGAAAGCACCCTCTTCAAAGTTGCAACACTAGTTTCCCCTCTGCAATCGTGATCAGCTGGAGTGAGGGTGGGGGGCCAAAACAGAGCAATGGACTTTGACCTGATTTCCCTGGAATCACTGTTTATTTTCAAATGTAAACAATAGCCAGGCTTGCTTGAAGGACCTGCAGTAGTCTTCGTTTGCCCTTAAGTCATACCAAGCCCACCTGAAACTCATCACCACAAGCCAGTTTCACTGTTTTCACCTTTGTCCCGCCTCCCTGGTTTCCTCATTGGCTGGATTGCAGAATGTGCTAGCTTGCAATTGGCTGGGGGTCTCCAGTTGGCTTTCTGAAGCTCAGTTGTTTACCGCATTCCATCCAATCAGCTGGGAGCACACGTAGCCAAGGCGGGCGCTAAATTTGAATCTGTATGGACACTGAAAGTATAAATGCTTTGTATCTTTGCCAAATAAACGATGTCAGCTTTGCGGAAAACTCGGGACTTTGTTGCTGTCATCCTTTCCAGCTAGTCAAGATTCCTTCTCTCGGTGGGCACGCTTCCAGGACTTGGTGAGACAATTGATTGGGGGGGTTTGGGGGAAATTCTAGCATTTTAAAAAATGTCTGCCAAGTTCTACTTAAGGGATCTTCGCTTTTAGGGGAAATTTGGGCCCTTGGCCCCACCTGGGCAGGTTCCCTTTTCTATTGTTCAGCAACAGTATTATCCAAGTGAAGGAAATAAACATTTTTTAGTCTGACACGGACACTGACAGCTGTCACTCCCATGGCTAGTCACGGGTTAGAACATAAGAACATAAGAAGAGCCATGCTGAATCGGACCTCAGCCCATCTAGTCCAGCATTCTGTATCACACAGTGGCCCACCAGTTGTACACGGGGATCTCGAGCAGAAGGGAGGGCAAAACCCTGACCTGCTCCCGACCCCCACAACCAGTACCCAGGGAAATCCTGCCTACCTCAACCAACTCCGAGGTGGCACTTGAATGTCCTTTTCAGTAACTACTGATTCCCTTGGTATCCATGAGTCTGTCTAATCCTGCCTTGAAGCTGTCCAGGCTGACCGCTGTCACAACCTCCTCTGGAAGTGAGTTCCATAACCCAATGACCCTCTGGGTGAAGAAATATTTCCCTTTATTAGTCCTAACTTTCCTACCTTGGAGCTTCAGGGAGTGCCCTCTAGTCCTAGTGTTTTGTGACAAAGAAAATATTTTTTCTTTATTCACCTTTTCTATCCCGTGCATGATTTTATACACTTCGATCAAGTCACCTCTTAAACGCCGTCTTTCAAGGCTGAAAAGACCAAGGCGTTGCAACCTGGTTTCATAAGGGAGCCGCTCCATCCCTTGGATCATTCTTGTTGCCCTTTTCTGTACCTTTTCCAGTTCCGTTATATCCTTCTTAAGGTGCGGAGACCAGAATTGTACACAGTACTCCAAATGTGGCCTTACCATAGATTTGTAGAGAGCAATACAACATTTGCTGACCTATTTTCGATTCCTTCCTGATCATGCCTAGCATAGAATTTGCTTTTTCGCTGCTGCAGCGCACTGGGTTGACATCTTCATTGAGCTGTCCACCAAAACCCCAAGATCCCTTTCCTGGTTTGTCTCGGAAAGCTTTGACCCCATCAATTGGTAGGTGTAGTTGGGGTTCTTTGCCCCGATGTGCATGACTTTACACTTGTTTAGGTTAAAATGCATTTGCCACTTTGTTGCCCATTCACTCAATTTCGAGAGATCTTTCTGGAGCTGTTTACAGTCAGTTTCATTTTTAACTACCCTGAACAGTTTAGTGTCATCTGCAAACTTTGCTACCTCACAATTTACTTCTACATCCAGATCATTAATGAATAAATTAAAAAGTAACGGACCCAAAACTGAACCTTGGGGTACGCCACTTCTCACCTCTTTCCACCCAGAGAAATGTCCGTTTATTACCACCCTTTGTTTCCTACAGTTTAGCCAGGTTCCAATCCAGGACAAGACCTGTCCCCTGATTCCATGGCTGGAGAGCTTGTTTAGGAGCCTTTGGTGAGGGACTTGGTCAAAAGCCTTTTGAAAGTCCAGGACTGCATTTGATCTCCTGTTTGGAAAGCTAAAGTTAAAGCGAAAGCTACTTTAGCTGTTTGGAAAGGCTCAGGTTTTGGTTTCTCGTCACATAGCAAGCAAATCCGTCCTCAAGAGCAGCGCTGGTATTGCCTTTGGGAGCAGGAAAGCCGTGTTTGTAGTGTTTGCAAGGGGCCCAGGGCCGTTCAGTGGGGGGTTTCCTCCTCCTCAGCAATGCGCAGATTCCCTCTCTATCTCTCTCTCTTTCTCGGCTCCTCTTCCAGATATTACTTATTCAAAACCTCCTTGGCTGGGGAGTCTCTATTCCCAGTTGGAGTGATTTGGTGTTTTGTTCAGGGGCATAAATTACCTACCGAAACAATCCCTGTGATTTTTCATTTTGGAGAACCTGTGGCACAAAAGGATGCTCATTAACTCAGGCGCCCGGGAGGAGAAGCAGCCCATGCGCAAGCAAGGAAGAGACAAGCCGAGGAGCAGCTGTTGTCCGGAGGAGAAAACAAGGCCGGCTGGAAATGGAAATGCAGCCGCTCCAAGTAAACATCAGTGTTTGTGTGTGCATATATATAGAGATACATCTCTGACGTTGATTGTGTAGTTCTGCCCAGAGCGGAGCCTTTGCATCAGTGAGATTTACCTGTGGATTGAGTCACCATTCAACAGTCCAGGCCTATAGGTCTGCTCTGGCTGGGATTTAGCATCACCCCCACGTCAGCATAGGCACATCCGTTCAGCAGTTCACCTACCTGGGAAGCATCATCTCTTCAGACGCCAAGATTGACAAAGAGATAGATCACAGATTAGCAAAGGCATAGAGTGCATTCGGAAGGCTTCACAAAAGAGTCTGGAGCAACAAGCACCTGAGGCAAAGCACCAAAATCAGTGTGTACAGAGCTATCGTACTGTCTGTTCTCCTCTATGGGTCTGAAACATGGGTCACCTATCGCCAACACCTAAGACTCCTCGAACGCTTTCATCAGCGCTGTCTTCGGACAATCCTAAATATACACTGGACTGGCTATGTGACAAATGTTGCTGTCCTTGAGCAAGCAGGGATCACCAGCATTGAGGCCATGCTATTGAGGACACAGCTGCGCTGGGCAGGGCACGGGGTCTCTAGGATGGAGGACCACCGCCTCCCAAAGATAGTACTCTATGATGAACTCGCCATGGGTCAGCGCAAGAGAGGCGCCCCCAAAAAGAGATATAAGGACTCCCTGAAACAACACCCCAGGCTCGGCCAGATTGACCACCAACAATGGTCCACCCTGGCCTCACATCGGGAAGCATGGAGACGCACTATCCACAATGCTGCGGCCTCTTTCGAGAAGACACGCCAAACGGGTCTTGAAGACAAATGACAACGCGGAAAGAACCACAACTTGGAAACAACATCACCCAAGGAGACTTTCTGCCGTGCTTTCTGCAACCGAACTTGCCTATCTCAGATTGGCCTTTTTAGCCATCAACGCACTTGTAAAAAGTGTGGGATGAGTCCTTCCTAAGAATCTTCATTCGCGAAGTAATGCCGAGAGAGGCCTGGGTGGGTTCGTCGGAATGCTCGTAAAATCGGAATGAATTCGGATTAATTTCACTTTTGAAGCAGTTTCGAAGTGATGTAAGCAACCCAGAAGTGAATTTGCCATTTCGAAGCCACCGCTGTCATTTTCGGAAAGGAATCGGCATTCGATTCCCGCCCCTCCAGAGGTGCTTTCCCCTCATTGGCCATTAATGAAGCCATTCCAAAATTTCAGAATTAATTCGGGAAATTCCGAAATTTTTCCGGAAAATTTCGGAAGTCATTCAGCTTTGAAGCACCAGTGCCCCATACATCCAGAACAAGTTTTGAACCATTTTTAAAAAATCAAACAGGCCTAGTGTATAGCTCGCCAGCCCTGTTGTCCATACAGTAAAACACATTCCTAGCTGGACTGCAGTTACCTGAAACCACAGATAACACCAAACGGTATTGAATGGAACTTATTTCTGGTTCCTGCACACCAAAGAATTGTATTGCAAGACCAAGAGATGCCCTTGACAGAAGGCATGAGCAAACTTGGGCCCTCCAGGTGTTTTGGACTTCAACTCCCACAATTCCTAACAGCCAGTTGGGTATGAAGTCCAAAACACCTGGAGGGCCCAGGTTTGCTTATGCCTACTCTATAGGAATATCTATAGGGGGCAGCTGTGGTGCAGCTGGCTGGGTGTCAGCTGCATTAAGATCACTACTGACCGAAAGGTCATGAGTTCGAAGCCAGCCCGGGTCAGAGTGAGCTTCCAATTAAAATTGTGTAGCTTGTTGTCGACCTTTGCAACCCGAAAGATCGTTGCATCTGTCAAGTAGGAAATTTAGGTAGCACTTATGTGTGGGGAGGCTAATTTAATTGATTTACAAGGCCAAAAAAAATCTCTAGCAAAAGCATGCGGGGAATGCGGAAAGTACTTCATCAGTGTTGCAGAGGGACGGTGAAGCAACAGCTCCCCTGGTGGCCAGTGAAAAGTTAAATAGCCTCTATATGTGTTGTGTGTCTATGGCAAAGAGCATTCAGAACCCCACCAAGGATGGAATTGAAGTGAACTTGGCACACAGAACTCTCACAACCCTCAGAAAATACTGGAAGGCTTTGGTGGGCATTGACCTTGCGTTTTGGAGTCGTAGTTCACCTACATCCGGAGAGCACTGTGGACTCAAACAATGATGGATCTGGCCCAAACTTGGCACAAATACTCAATATGCCCAAGTGTGAACACTGGTGGACTTTGGAGAAAATAGACATGTCATTTGGAAGTTGTAGTTGCTGGGATTTATAGTTCACCTACAACCAAAGAGCATTCTGAACCCCACCAAGAATAGATTTGTGCCAAATTTCCCACACAAAACCCCCATGGCCAACAGAAAATACTGTTTTCTGATGGTCTTTGACGACCTCTCTAACACCCCCTCGTGACCCACTCAGTGTCCTGACCCCAGGTTGAGAAACACTGTCCTGGGGGGGGGGAGGAAACAGAGCAAAATAACAAGTGAAATGAAGGGCTGCTCTAGAAAGTATTCCAGGGAATCCTCCATCTGGTGCCCTTCCGTGTGCCATCCACCATCCGCCAGCAGGTTGCACACTGTTGTGCCTGCTTCCAATAATGAACTGGGAGCTGGACTGCCTGGCCCGACTTCTTCTTCTCTGCCAAGGCCAAGGCCGGCCCTGCTCTGCTTTGAAACGGAGCCTCTCTCATAAATGCAGAGCCAGGGACAAGTGAGCAGCCGCCGTCCAGGACAAAGAGGAAATGGAAGAAGCGAGAGTTGTAGCGTCAGAAGAGACCACAAAGGCGATTCAGCCCAAACGCTCTTAGCAGGTAGCCATTCAGTCTCTGTTTGAAGGAAGGGGGCTCCACTGGCCTCCCGGGCAGCAGCAAAGAGCTCCGACCTGCAGGAAGTGCTTCCTAAGGGTCAACTGGGGTCTCTTTTCCTGGAGTTTGTTCCAGTCTCTGGAGGTCAGGAATACACCGAGATATTTAGGATGGAAACAATGCTCAAGCTCTTGACCTTCCCAGGTGGCTTTAAATTTCCTGCTGGTTTCACGGTTGCGTAGGTGGAAAGCACACGCTTCTGTCTTTATTTGTCACGTTTCTATACCGCAACTCGGGATGGTTTACACCAGTCTTTCTCAACCAGTGTGCCGTGACGGACCTCCTGCTGTGCCGCGAGAAAAGCTCTCTGCCCCCCTTCCTTCCCCCCTTCCTGCCGAACTCCTGCTGCTTGGGGGAGGAAGGGCCGGGCAGTGGCGAAGAAAAAGAAGAAGGGACCAGGGCGCCGCCTAGCTCTGCCCCCTCCCCCGGCTTCGGCACTCCCAGCAGCTGCTCCAGCCTTGAGAGGACAGTGCCAAGCCAGCATTGTGCTGGCTCTGGCACCGCTGGCTTGGCACGGCCCCCTCAAGGCTGGAGCAGCTGCTGGGAGAGGTGAAGCCGGGGGTAGGGGGCGCGGCATGGTGCAGCCTGGCTCTGCCCCCTCCCCAGCTTCGGGACTCCCAGCAGCTGCTCCCAGCAGGCCACCAACGCCCAACCGTTCTTTACTGTGTTAGAGTGTCATTTTGTGTCATTTTGGTTGGTGGTGTGCCTCCGGATTTTTTTAATGTTAAAAGTGTGCCGCGGCTCAAAAAAGGTTGGGAAACACTGGTTTACACAAGGCAGTCTCTGCCCTCCAATATAACACGAGCAAAACAAACCCAAAGATAACCATAGAACAACAAATTAGCCATTAAAGCATACCAGTACAGTCCCAGCATCACGTTGAAATCACTTTCCGTCACATAATCATTATTCCATATATCTAATTATACCATTATATTTCATCAACAAGTGCCTGCTCAAACAGCCAGGTCTTGACTTTCTTGCGAAACGTCAGGAGGGAGGGGGCCGATCTGATGTCTCTCGGGAGGGCGTTCCAAATCCGAGGAGCCACCACTGAAAAGGCCCTGTCTCTTGTCCCCGCCAGACGCGCCTGCGAAGAAGACGGGACCGAGAGCAGGGCCCCTCCGGATGATCTTAAACATCTCGATGGTTCATAGGGAGAGATGCGTTCGGACAAGTAAGTTGGACCTGAACCGTTTAGGACTTTAAAGGCTAAAGCCAGCACTTTGAATTGTGTCCGGTAGCAAACTGGTAGACAGTGGAGCTGGCACAACAGGGGAGTTGTACGCTCTCTGAATGCCGCTCCTGTTATCAACCTGGCTGCTGTCCGTTGGACTAGTTGCAGCTTCCGAGCAGTCTTCAAAGGAAGCCCCATGTAGAGAGCGTTGCAGTAATCTATACGGGATGTAACCAGAGAGTGGACCACCGTGGCCAAGACATGACTTTCCAAGGTACGGGCGCAGCTGGCACACAAGTTTTAACTGTGCAAATGCTCCCCTGGTCACCGCCGAAACCTGGGGTTCCAGGCTCAGCAATGAGTCCAGGGTCACTCCCAGGCTGCGAACCTACGTCTTCAGGGGGAGTGTGACCCCGTCTAACAGAGGCTGTAACCCTATGCCCTGTTCATGTCAGATTATTGAATTTTGAATGGCAATTCATGAGTCAGCACAAGATGTATTTTCTGCAGTGTGACATGTTTGACACCAGATGGCGCTGTCTCAGGACTGATAAATGGAATCTTGGGGATTTGTCAGTTAAGAAGTGACAGTTGGGATCTGACAGTTGGGAATTGTCCGTTGAAGAGGACAGTTGGGATTAAATATCTGTGAGGAAAGGATGTTTAGGAAGGTAGCTGTAATTGCTGTTGTTTTTCAATGCTTAGCTTGTTATTGTTAAATACAATTCAATACAAAGTTATATTTTTACCTTGTGAATTGAATGAGAGTGTCATTATTCACACGAACAGAGACTGGAGTTTATTGGGCCGAATGGGGAATTAAACTTCTATATTTCTGTTGCCTATTCCGCTGTGGCATAAATACTCGACGCCGAAAAGTTCGGCCTTTCGACTGACCAGGAGTGCCTCTGTCTTGTCTGGATTCAATTTCAATTTGTTCGCCCTCATCCAGTCCGACACAGTGGCCAAGCACCAGTTCAGGACCTGAACAGCCTCCTTAGTAGCAGGTGGGAAGGAGTGACAGAGTTTGACATCATTCGCGTACAGGTGACACCGCACCCCGAAACTCCGGATGACCTCCCCCAGCGGCTTCATGTAGATGTTAAACAACATGAGAGATAGTATTGAACCCTGAGGAACCCAACAAGACAATGGTTGTGGGGTTGAACTGGTGTCTCCCAATAACACCTTCTGAGATCGGCCCTCCAGAAAGGACCGGAGCCACTGCAAGACAGTACCTCCAAGGCCCATTCCGGCGAGGAGTCCCAGAAGGTCCAGCAGAACCAACAGGGACACACTCCCCCTGTCAAGCTCCTGGCATAGATCATTCACTAAGGCAGTGTTTCCCAACCGCTGTGAGGCGGCACAGTAGTGTACCATGACGGACCTCCTGCTGTGCCACGAGAAAAGCTCTCTGCCCCCCTTCCTTCCCCCCTCCTCCTGCCGAACTCCTGCTGTTTGGGGAAGGAGGAGGAAGGGCGAGGCGGTGGCAAAGAAAAAGAAGAAGGGGCCGGGGTGCCGCCTCCTTCCGCCGTTTCCCCAGCCAACCTCCAATCTGCCATGACTCTCGCCCCTCGCTCGCTGAAGCTGTGCGGAGGAGCCCCGCCCACTGAAGCCTGTCCACTGCTCATGCTCCTCCTCCTCTGTGCGGAGGAGAGCTGTGGGAGAGCTGAAGCTGGGGGGGGGGGGTGGGGCATAGTGCCGCCATGCCGCCCCTCCCCCGGCTTCGGCTTCAGCTCTCCCACAGCTTCTCCAGCCTTGAGGGGCAGTGCCAAGCCAGCATTGTGCTGTCTCTGCCACCGCTGGCTTGGCCTTGCCCCCTCAAGGCTGGAGAAGCTCTGGGAGAGCTGAAGCCAGGGGGAGAGGGCGGGGCATGGCATGGCCTGGCTCCTTCCCCGGCTTCGGCACTCCCAGCAGCTGCTCCCAGAAGGCCACCATCCCCCAGCCATTCTTTGCTGTGTTAGAGTGTCATTTTGTGTCATTTTGGTTGGTGGTGTGCCCCCGGATTTTTTAAATGTTTAAAGTGTGCCGTGGCTCAAAAAAAAGGTTGGGAAACACTGCAGTACCAAGGCTGTCTCGATACCATGCCTTGGCCTAAAACCAGACTGTGCCAGATCTAGATAATCCGTGTCTTCCAAGAATACCTGGAGTTGTGAGGCCACCACACATTCCAGGACTTTGCCCAAAAAGGGGAGATTGGAAACAGGCCGATAGTTGACGAATTGAGTGGGGTCCAGGGATGGTGTCTTCAACAGCGGTTTTATAACAGCTTGTTTTAAGCTGGCTGGAATGATGCCTTCCCAAAGGGTCTTGGCAGGGTTAGGCTTCAGGTGGTTATCTTTGGAGTATCTAGGACAGGGCTGTCCAACTGGCGGCCCGGGGGCCGTATACGCCCCCCCAGCCCCTTCCCTACGGCCCCCTAAGCTTTTTAATAAAAAAATGAAAAATGAAAAATAAAATAAATAGTGAATTTTTTTTGAACCCTACTTCCGGGTTCGAAGCAAGTATCGCAAGAATACACAATCCACATGGGATTTCGCTGTCAATGCGAGATCACATTGGCGTTGACAGCGAAATCCCGTGTGGATTGCGTATTCTCGCGATACTCTTTGGCTACTCTACTACTGGATCGCTGAGGCCCACAGACGCGATTAGGACCTTCTTCGACTCAGTCGGTCGTCGCCTCTCCCGTCGTCCGGGTACTCCTGGATCCTGCGCGTTTGGAAAAGGTAGGCCACAGGGGGCTCCTCAGGGGCTCCTCATTCTCCTCCCCATCTCCCTCATGTATTAAATATAAAATTAAATATATTTAAAGATGAAATATGGGGAGATGGGATACATTAAAATAAGGGGGGAGGGGAGGATGGAATTAAATATATTTAATATTAAATAAAAATAAGGGGAGAGGGGAGGATGGAATTAAATATATTTAATATTAAATAAAAATAAGGGGGAGGGAGGATGGAATTAAATATATTTAATATTAAATAAAAATAAGGGGAGAGGGGAGGATGGAATTAAATATATTTAATATTAAATAAAAATAAGGGGGAGGGGAGGATGGAATTAAATATATTTAATATTAAATAAAAATAAGGGAGAGAGGGAGGATGGAATTAAATATATTTAATATTAAATAAAAATAAGGGGAGGAGGATGGAATTAAATATATTTAATATTAAATAAAAATAAGGGGGAGGAGGATGGAATTAAATATATTTAATATTAAATAAAAATAAGGGGAGGGGAGGATGGAATTAAATATATTTAATATTAAATAAAAATAAGGGGGAGGGAGGATGGAATTAAATATATTTAATATTAAATTAAAATAAGGGGAGAGGGAGGATGGAATTAAATACATTTAATATTAAATAAAAATAAAGGGGGGAGGGGAGGATGGAATTAAATATATTTAATATTAAATAAAAATAAGGGGAGAGGGGGGAGGATGGAATTAAATATATTTAATATTAAATAAAAATAAGGGGAGAGGGGAGGATGGAATTAAATATATTTAATATTAAATAAAAATAAGGGGAGAGGGGAGGATGGAATTAAATATATTTAATATTAAATAAAAATAAGGGGAGAGGGCGGAGCCGGGGGTGGGAAGGGGGTGGAGCCGGGGTGGGGACAGACCCTACGGCCCCCCAGGTCATCAGTGACCAGAATTCAGGCCCCTGGGCCGGTAGAAGTTGGACAGCCCTGATCTAGGAGATCTGTCAAGGCATTTGTAAGATGGATTTCAACTGTTTCAAAGTCTTTGGCTTGTGTTGTTAGGCCAAGGTCATCAGCCTATATAAAGCTCTTTGTGAGCGGTGGTTGTGGCTGATTGTTAGTAAAGATACTAAACAAGGTTGGTGCAAGGACGCTGCCTTGGGGCAAGCCCTTCTTTTGCCTCCTCCACCCACTTTTCCCGCCTTGAGACTTGATGAGATATTAATTGAAACAATGTGCTGCAGGACGATGTCCCTCCCGCAAAGACAGTTTGGGCAGTTGAATACACTTTCCCCATGTCTTTATGATAGAACCAATTAGGAAATGGCATTTATCAACCAGGAACAAAAAAAATGTGTTGCATCGTGTTATCCTAAGGCCCTTGTCACATATTAGCATTGCCAAGCCAAGGACCCTCTCCGCCCTATAAGCTTGCATTTTGGTTTTTGTAGCCTCCGTGTTGTGTTTTGGCCTCGGCTCTGTCCAATCTGCCATTCCGAAGCTCTTAGCCTTTGGCTGCAATGCTGGAGCCGAGAGTCCATCTGTCGCATCCGCCATACGGGTGCAGCTGCGCAATTTGGCCAAGGCGAAGCCAAGGGAGGTGGGTTTGCAAGGCCGAAGAGCAAAGGAGAGCAATCCAGCACAGCCACCAAAGAAGCCCTTCCCCTGGAAGGAAGCCCTTCCTCCGTTTCAGCCGCCTCTCGCCGCTTGGCAGGCAGCTGTGTCCAATTGGCCGGATTAGTTCATATTATTCACTGTGGAAGGAGAGGAGCGGCTGGGAGCCGGCGATAGGCACTTCAAAGGCCCAGGGACGTGGCCAGAGGCTTTGCGGCCTTGCAGAGATTGCAGAAATGGGCCATCCGTGGCAACGAGAGGCCGGGAAAACGACTGGGCTGGTAGTGAGCTTGGCTTTCCCTGTTGTTGTTGTTGTCATTCTTGTTATCCCACTTTTCCTTTCTAAAGGAGACTCAAAGTAATGAACAATACTAAAAACAACACAAGTCTTGAGGAGAGGTAGTTCACATTCTTGTTGTTGTTGTTGTTATATCACTATCAGGATTCCCACATTGGATTTCAGAATACTAGAGTTGGAAGGGGCATCCAAAGGCCATCTAGTCCAGCCCCTTTCTGCCAGGCAGCAAGTCAGAACCAAAGCCCTCCTGGCAGATGGCCACCAGACGTCCAGGGATCAGCTTGAACCAGTGTTTTTCAACCTTTTTTGAGCCGTGGCACACTTTTTACATTTACAAAATTCTGGGGCACACCACCAACCAAAATGACACAAAGTGACACTCTAACACAGTAATACATAGAGTTAATACGTTTTTAAATGTATTTATACACTCAGTGTGAAACCTGGGCCTGTTTCGATGGACACAACATAGATGTCCTGGCAGGAATGGCAGAAAGACACAAACTTCCCACACAGAACTCCCATAACCAAGAGAAAATACGATAAGAGTTTGGTGGGCATTGACCTTGGGTTTTGGAGTTGTAGTTCACCTATATCCAGAGAGCACTGTGGACTCAAACAATGTTGGATCAGGACCAAACTTGGCATGAATACTCAAAATGCCCAAATGTGAACACAGATGGAGTTTGGGGGAAATAGACATTTGGGAGTTACAGCTTCTGGGATTTATAGTTAACACACAATCAAAGAGCATCCTGAACTCTTGCAACAATGGAATTGAACCAAACTTGGCATCTTGAACTCTCATTACCAACAGAAAGTACTGAAAGGGTTTGCTTGGGAATTGACCTTGAGTTTGGAAATTGTAGTTCACCTACACCCAGAGAGCACTGTGGACTCAAACAATGTTATGTTATGTTGTTGTTTGTTTTCTACCCAGGCCTACCACCTGCTCCCTCGACCCGTGCCCCTCCTGGCTTGTTAGATCTTGCCTGGAGGGGTTACGTGGGCCTCTGTTGAATATCGTAAACAGCTCCCTTGAGCAAGGAGTCTTTCCAGAGTGCTTAAAAGAGGCGGTGGTAGCTCCATTACTGAAGAAACTGTCATTAGACCCTGCGGTTCCCTCCAACTACCGACCAGTGTCGAACCTTTCGTACCTGGGGAAGGTAGTTGAGAGGGCAGTAATGGAGCAGCTGCAATCCTTCCCAGATGATGCAACATGGCTAGACCCCTTCCAGTCCGGCTTCCGTTCGGGGCACGGGACGGAGAGGGTTCTGGTCTCCATCACAGACCAACTCCGCTGCCAGCTCGACCAAGGTGGGTCTGCGCTGCTCGTGTTATTGGACCTCACGGCAGCGTTTGACACGGTCGACCACAATCTATTGATCCACCGCCTGGCCATGGCTGGAGTGAGGGGGACAGCTCTTAAATGGCTGGCCTCCTTCCTCCACCAGCGGTCTCAGCGTGTGAAGAGGGGCGAGGTGGTCTCCGAGGGCTCCCCATTAGTCTGCGGGGTTCCCCAGGGGGCCATTCTCTCCCCTCTGTTATTTAACATCTACATGCAGCCGCTTGCACAGCTGGTGCGGAGTTATGGGCTGGAGTGTCACCAGTACGCTGACGACACTCATCTCATCCTGAGGATGGAGGGCAGGCCTGGATCCGTCCCCGATAATTTCCAACATTGCCTCGAGGCCGTTACTGGATGGCTGCGAGCCAGTAGGTTGAGGGTGAATCCAGCGAAGACGGAGATCTTGTGGTTGGGCCGCCCGGGAGATGCAGGTGCCCAGCTTCCAACCCTGGATGGTGTGGCGTTATGCCCATCGTCTTCCGTCAAGAGCCTGGGGGTCCATTTGGACTCCCAGCTGACCATGGAGGCCCAGGTATCCGCGGTCAGCAAGATTGCCTTCTTCCATCTGCAACAGGCAAGGAGCCTGGCCCCCTATATCCCCCGGAACGACCTGGCCACGGTGATCCAAGCCACGGTCATCTCAAGACTAGATTACTGCAACGCGCTCTGCGTTGGCCTTCCTTTGTCGGTGACCCGGAAGCTTAAGCTGGTGCAGAACACTGCCGCCCGGCTCCCGTCTGGCACCCCAGCAGGCTGCCACATAACACCTGTTTTGCAGGATCTGCACTGGCTGCCAATTGAGCAATCGGATCACCTTCAAAGTGTTGGTACTTACCTTTAAGGCCCTTGCACGGTCTGGGGCCAGCGTACCTGAGGGACCGTCTCACCCCATATTGCCCTTCGAGATCACTACGGTCCGAGGACTCTAACCTCTTGGAAATACCCTCGGCGAAGCTCGCAAGGTTGACATCTACCCTCCGGAGGACATTCTCTGTCATAGCTCCTACGCTGTGGAACGCCCTCCCGGCTGGGACCCGGGCCATGAAGGACTTGCCCCCGTTTCGGCGAGCTTGCAAAACTCATCTGTTCAAGCAGGCTAGGCCTTGGCTCATGCCCCGCCTCTGCCCACCCGCTCTGGGTCATTGTACTGCCCATTCTCGCATCCTGTTATTGTTTTATCATGTACTGCTGTTTTTAATTGTTTTATTGCTCTGTATTTTATTGTGCCTTCGGCTCCTGTAAGCCGCCGCGAGCCTCAGGGAGTCGGCGGCATAGAAGCCCCAATAATAAAATAAATAAATAAATAAATAAATAATCACAATGTTGGAAGGAGGCTCACCATTTTAAGGTCCCTCAAACAGGCACGGGAAAACTTCGGCCCTCTGGGTGCTTTGGACTCCAACTCCCACCATTCCTAACAGCCTGAGGCCCTTTCCTGCTTAAGTGGCTGAGGGGGAGGAAAAGGGCCTGAGGCTGCTAGGAATGGTGGGAGTTGGAGTCCAAAACACCTGGAAGTTTGCCCTTGCCAGCTTTCTAGAGAGACCCCTTCCTCCCCCTGCCCCTTCGCGCCCTTTCTTCTCCCTCCTGGCCAACACTTACTTTTTGTAATGGAGGTTCCAATTTCCCACGGCACACCTGATGATCACTCATGGCACACTAGTGTGCCACGGCACACTGGTTGGGAAACACTGGCTTGAACAGCTCTGACCGTCTTCCCAATGTTCATGACCTCTCCTCCCAGCCTTCTATCCTCCAAGCTAAACAGGCACAGCTCCTTCGGTCCTTCCTCACAGGGCTCGCTTTCCAAACCTTTGGTCATTTTGGTTGTCCTTCTCTGGACCCTTCCAGTTAGTCAACACCCTTCTTGAATTGTATTGCCAGAACCAGACACCCGGTGAGGTCTGAACAAGGCAGAACGGAATGGGATGAGGACTTCCCTCAACCTGGACACCGTACTCCCATTGATGCAGCCTAGAATCACATTGGCCTTTTGAGCTGCTGCATCACACTGTTGACTCGTATTCAGCTTGTGGTCCACGAAAACAGAAGGAAGGAAGGTAGGAGAGAAGGAAAGAAATGAATAAGGAAGGTAGGAGAGAAGGAAGAGAGGGAGGGAAGAAGGAAGGAAGGAAGGAAAGAAAGAAGGAAGGAAGGAAGGGAAAAAGAAAGAAGGAAAGGAGGAAGGAAAGATAGAGAGATGGAAGGAAGGAAGGAAGGAAGGAAGAGAATAAGGAAGGAAAGAAGGAATGGGAGATGGGAGGGAGGGAATAAGGAAGGAGAGAAAGAAGGAGAGATTGAAGGAAGGAAATAAGGAAGGAAGGAAGGCAGGCAGGCAGGCGGGCGGGCAGGCAGGCAGGCAGGCAGGAAGGCAGGAAGGCAGGAAGGAAGGAAGGAAGGAAGGAAGGAAGGAAGGAAGGAAGGAAGGAAGGAGAAAAGGAAGGAAAGTAGGAGAGAAGGAATGAAATGAATAATGAAGGTAAGAGAGAAGAAAGAGAGGGAGGGAAGAAGGAACGAAGGGAAGAAGGAACAAAGGAAAGGAAGAAGGGAAGAAGGAAAAAAAGATGGAAGTACGGGAATAAGTAAAGGAGGGAGGGAGGGAGGAGAGATGGAAGGAAGGTAGAAGGAAGGAAATGAATAAGGAAGGTAGGAGAGAAGGAGGAGAGAGGGGGAAATGAAGGAAGGAAGGAAGGAAAGGAAGAAGAAAAGATGGAAGGAAGGGAATAAGGAAAGGAGGGAGGGAAGGGAGGAGAGAAAGAAGGAAATGAATAAGGAAGGTAGGAGAGAAGGAAGAGAGGGAGGAAGAAGAAAGGAAGGGAATAAGGAAGGAAGGAAGGAAGGAAGGAAGGGAAGAAGAAAAGATGGAAGGAAGGGAATAAGGAAAGGAGGGAGGGAAGGGAGGAGAGAAAGAAGGAAATGAATAAGGAAGGTAGGAGAGAAGGAAGAGAGGGAGGAAGAAGGAAGGAAGGGAATAAGGAAGGGAGGAGAGACGGAAGGAAGGGAGGAGAGAAGGAAGGAAATGAATAAGGAAGGTAGGAGAGAAGGAAGAGAGGGAGGGAAGAAGGAAGGAAGGAAGGAAAGAAGGAAGGAAGGAAAGGAAGAATGGAACAAGGAGGGGAGGGAGGAAGAAGGGAGGAGGCCCCCTTCTCCTCTGAAACAAGAGCCCTCCTTCCTCCCCTCCCGGAGAGAAGGGATGAGAAGAGATGAGTGATGAGATTATCAGTGGCTCTAATCCAGGGCTCATTGTTGAGCATCCTCTCTGCCTTTGAGGAGCATCTGCGGGGCCTCCTCCTCTCTTGCGCAGGAAGACAATGCCTGCCATTGTGCCTTGCGCTAATCCATCTTGAGGAATGGGCCTCCCACACCAGCTCTTCAGGCCGCATGGGGAATCAAGGCGCAAACTCCAACAAACAATCTGCCGGCTGATCCTCCCGTTGAGAACCCAAGGAGTCAATCCACCTCCTTGTGTAACCGGGGACATCATGCCATTAAAGATGCGCTTCTTAATTTTCTTCTTTCCTCATTTTTTTGTGCCCAGACTCCTGGCAATACATTACGAAACTCTCTCTGGCCGAGGAAAAGGCACATGAGCATGGATTCTGGCAATATTGGTCCCCACTTCCTGCCGTGGCAAGGCTCAAAACCTGCAGATTATGGTGTTTAACCCAGATTGATGCGGGATTTCTTCCTCCGCATGAGATCTGGGGAATCACGGGAAACGTGGGTTTCTCCAGGTCTCATGCAGAGGGATATTATCCTGAATCCAATCTGCAGCCAATGAGGGGAATCCAACTCTAAAAGGGCAGAAATCCAATCTGAGCTCTTTTCGAAAATGGCGGCCGCGACTTCAAATTTGCAAAAACACTTCCAGGCTCTTGTTTCCTGAATAAATCTGAATAAACACACACTAGAGTTTACCAGGGCATTGTAATTGCAAACAATGGCAATTCACTACAATGGCACATGTATAGACGAGCTATATATACGAGATATATATACGAGAGATATATACTCACTCTCTCTCTCTCTCTCTCTCTCTCTCTCTCTATATATATATATATATATATACAGTATATAATGCTCATATATTAGGCATGGGCAATCCATGGTTCTAAATGGTTCTAAAGTACTTACAAAACTAAAGTTCCCTGGCGAACACTAGGTGGTGCTGGTGCTTTGTTTACAGTGTTGCTAAAGTTCTGGTGGTGAACATTTCAGAACTCTAACAAAACTTTCAAAAATTTCATTATAAATAGCTGTTCCTACTTGGTTCTATCATAAATATCACCAATAACTTTAGCAACACTGTAGAAGCAATACACCAGCGCCACCTAGTGGTCGCCACCAGAACTTTAGCAACACTGTAGAAGCAAAGCGCCAGCGCCACCTAGTGTTCCCCACCAGAACTTTAGGAACACTGTAGAAGCAAAGCGCCAGCGCCACCTAGTGTTAAACACCAGAACTTTAACAACACTGTAGAAGCAAAGCACCAGCACCACCTAGTGTTCACCACAAGGACTTTAGCAACACTGTAGAAGCAAAGCGCCAGAACTTTAACAACACTGTAGAAGCACCACCACCACCTAGTGTTAACCACCAGAACTTTAGCAACACTGTAGAAGCAAAGCACCAGCACCACCTAGTGTTCACCAAAGGACTTTAGCAACACTGTAGAAGCAAAGCCGCTAGTTAACACCAGAACTTTAACAACACTGTAGAAGCAAAGCACCAGCACCACCTAGTGTTCACCACAAAGGACTTTAGCAACACTGTACAAAGCGCCAACCTTTAAACACCAGAACAACACACTGTAGAAGCAAAGCACCAGCACCACCTAGTGTTCACCACAAGAACTTTAGCAACACTGTAGAAGCAAAGCGCCAGCACCACCAGAACTTTAACAACACTAGTGTTAGCACCACCTAGTGTTCACCACCAGAACTTTAGCAACACTGTAGAAGCAAAGCGCCAGCACCACCTAGTGTTAACCACCAGAACTTTAGCAACACTGTAGAAGCAAAGCACCAGCACCACCTAGTGTTCACCACCAGAACTTTAACAACACTGTAGAAGCAAAGCACCAGCACCACCTAGTGTTCACCACAAGAACTTTAGCAACACTGTAGAAGCAAAGCGCCAGCGCCACCTGGTGGTTAACAACACTGTAGAAGCAGACCAGCACCACCTAGTGTTCAACACAAGACCTTTAGAAGCAAAGCACCAGCACCACCTAGTGTTCACCACCAGAACTTTTAGCAACACTGTAGAAGGCAGAAGCAAAGCGCAGCGCCACCTAGTGTTCACCACCAGAACTTTAACAACACTGTAGAAGCAAAGCACCAGCACCACCTAGTGTTCACCACCAGAACTTTAGCAACACTGTAGAAGCAAAGCGCCAGCGCCACCTAGTGTTAACCACCAGAACTTTAACAACACTGTAGAAGCAAAGCACCAGCACCACCTAGTGTTAACCACCAGAACTTTAACAACACTGTAGAAGCAAAGCACCAGCACCACCTAGTGTTCACCACAAGAACTTTAGCCACACTGTAGAAGCAAAGCACCAGCGCCACCTAGTGTTAACCACCAGAACTTTAACAACACTGTAGAAGCAAAGCACCAGCACCACCTAGTGTTCACCACCAGAACTTTAGCCACACTGTAGAAGCAAAGCACCAGCACCACCTAGTGTTCACCACCAGAACTTTAGCAACAGCACCAGCACCACCTAGTGTTCACCACCAGAACTTTAACAACACTGTAGAAGCAAAGCACCAGCATCACCTAGTGTTCACCACCAGAACTTTAGCAACACTGTAGAAAAAGCACACTGTAGTGCAGCACCACTTTAACAGTGTTAAAGCACCAGCACCACCCAGTGTTAACCACCAGAACAGCACTGTAGAAGCCAAAGCACCAGCACCACCTAGTGTTCACCACCAGAACTTTAGCCACACTGTAGAAGCAAAAGCACCACCTAGTGTTAACCACCAGAACCAACACTGTAGAAGCCAGTGCGCCACCTAGTTCACCACACTGTAGAACTAGTGGTCACCACCAGCTTTAGCCACACTGTAGAAGCAAAGCGCCACCTAGTGTTAACCACCAGAAATTTAACAACACTGTAGAAGCAAAGCCACCTAGTGTTCACCACCAGAACTTTAGCCACACTGTAGAAGCAAAGCTTTACCACCAGAAATTTAACAACACTGTAGAAGCAAAGCACCAGCACCACCTAGTGTTCACCACCAGAACTTTAGCAACACTGTAGAAGCAAAGCACCAGCGCCACCTAGTGTTCACCACCAGAACTTTAGCAACACTGTAGAAGCACCAGCACCGCCAGCGCCACCAGTGTTCACCACCAGAACTTTAACAACACTGTAGAAGCAAAGCAGCAGCGCCACTTAGTGTTCACCACCAGAACTTTAACAGCACCAGAGCCACCTAGTGTTCACCACCAGAACTTTAACAACACTGTAGAAGCAAAGCACCAGCGCCACCTAGTGTTCACCACCAGAACTTTAGCAACACTGTAGCTAACCAGCACCACCTAGTGTTCACTTTAACAACACTGTAGAAGCAAAGCACCAGCACCACCTAGTGTTCACCACCAGAACTTTAGTGTTCACACCAGAACTTTAGCCACACTAGAAAGCGCCAGCGCCACCTAGTGTTAACCACCAGAACTTTAACAACACTGTAGAAGCAAAGCACCAGCACCACCTAGTGTTCACCACCAGAACTTTAACAACACTGTAGAATCAAAGCACCAGCACCACCTAGTGTTCACCACCAGAACTTTAGCCACACTGTAGAAAGCGCGCCAGCACACCTAGTGTTCACCACAGAACTTTAGTGTAGAAGCAAAGCACCAGAACTAGTGTTCACCACCAGAACTTTAAACACTGTAGAAGCAAAGCACCAGCACCACCTAGTGTTCACCACCAGAACTTTAACAACACTGTAGCCACCAGCACCACCTAGTGTTCACCACCAGAACTTTAAAGCACCAGCACCACCCACCTAGTGTTCACCACCAGAACTTTAACCACACTGTAGAAGCAAAGCACCAGCACCACCTAGTGTTCACCACCAGAACTTTAGCAACACTGTAGAAGCAAAGCACCAGCACCACCACCTAGTGTTCACCACCAGAACTTTAGCAACACACTGTAGAAGCAAAGCACCAGCACCACCTAGTGTTCACCACCAGAACTTTAGCAACACTGTAGAAGCAAAGCACCAGCACCACCTAGTGTTCACCACAAGAACTTTAGCAACACACTGTAGAAGCAAAGCGCCCAGCTTTAGCACCTAGTAGTGTTCACCACACAAGAACTTTAACCACCCAGACCTACTTTAACAACACTGTAGAAGCAAAGCACCAGCACCACCTAGTGTTCACCACAAGGACTTTAGCAACACTGTAGAAGCAAAGCGCCAGCGCCACCTAGTGTTAACCACCAGAACTTTAACAACACTGTAGAAGCAAAGCACCAGCTCCACCTAGTGTTCACCACCAGAACTTTAGCAACACTGTAGAAGCAAAGCACCAGCGCCACCTAGTGTTCACCACCAGAACTTTAGCAACACTGTAGAAGCAAAGCACCAGCACCACCTAGTGTTCACCACCAGAACTTTAGCCACACTGTGTAAGCAAAGCACCAGCACCACCTAGTGTTCGTCACCAGAACTTTAGCCACACTGTAGAAGCAAAGCAGCAGCGCCACCTAGTGTTCACCACCAGAACTTTAGCCACACTGTAGAAGCAAAGCACCAGCGCCACCTAGTGTTCACCACCAGAACTTTAGCAACACTGTAGAAGCAAAGCACCAGCGCCACCTAGTGTTTATCACCAGAACTTTAGCCACACTGTAGAAGCAAAGCAGCAGCGCCACCTAGTGTTCACCACCAGAACTTTAGCCACACTGTAGAAGCAAAGCACCAGCGCCACCTAGTGTTCACCACGAGAGCTTTAGCAACATTGTAGAAGCAAAGCACCAGCGCCACCTAGTGTAAACCACCAGAACTTTAGTTTTGTAAGTACTTTAGAACCATTTAGAACCATGGATTGCGCATGCCACATATATGTGTGTGTGTGTGTGTGTAAACACACACACATACACGCACACACATACACACAGCCTTCAATTGCAAGCCTTCTCCCTATTCTCCAAATGCCTCTTGCCGGTCAAGTTCTTAAGGCTCATTGTCTGCCCGGTGGTGTCACTTAGCATCCTTTCCACTTCAGTGACGTATAATCAGCTATTACACATAACAGGAGATGAGGGGAGCAACGGGTAAGAAGAGGATGCAAAGAACATATTCCCTTTCTCCACCCTTGAGAGGCCAGAGCCATTGCGCCAAGGGTTAATTCCCACTCATTTTCGGTGGATGTTGAGTCGGATCATCAGCCCCCTACAGCATAAGGAGAGATTGGCCTTGGTGCCTCCCGGAGCCAAGCTTGGGCCTCTGGAGGGGAAATCCACGTTATTTGCAGGTTGCTAAAAGCCCGAGTCTCCTTTTCAGGAAGAGCAAAGCAAAGCAATAATAGGCAAATAGGTGTCAGGCGTCCCTAAAAGGCCTTTGGGTTCCATAAGGGAAATGCATGGTCTGCAGGAAAGCCCTGTGCCCGTTCAATGTCAGACAAGGAGGCTGTCTCGGAGGCAGACATCTTTGTCGGGGATTCTTCTTTCAACCGATGAGTTCAAATCAATACATGAAATGATCTGCTCCTGCAGCCAGCGCATCGTCGGAGCCTGAGGGTGGGAGTTCTTCTATGGGGAGGGAAGCAACGGGTTTGTTTCCTCTCCTTGGCCCACGTCCTCCTCCTCCTCTCTTCCTCTACAGACTGAGTATTCCTCCTCCAAGGATGCTCGAGGGGCTTCCATGCGCTAAAGAGAACCGAAGCCCTGCTTGCAAGGCCAGTGCGCACCCTGCAGGACAAGAGCTCTCTCTCGGCATTACTTCGCGAACAAAGATTCAGGAAGGACTCATCCCACACTTTTTACAAGCACGTTGATGACTAAAAAGGCCAATCTGAGATAGGCAAGTTCGGTTGCAGAAAGCACAGCAGAAAGCCTCCTTGGGTGATGTTGTTTCCAAGTTGCGGTTCTTTCTGCGTTGTCGTTCTCGAGACCCGCTCGGGCGTGTCTTCTCGAAAGAGGCCGCAGCATTGTGGAGAGTGTGTCCCCATGCCTCCCGATCAATCAGGGTTGGTGATCAATCTGGCCGAGCCTGAGATGTTGTTTCAGGGAGTCCTTGTATCTCTTTTGGGGGGCACCTCTCTTGCGCTGACCCGTGGCAAGTCCACCATAGAGTGGTACCTTTGGGAGGTGGTGGTCCTCCATCCTATGGAAGTGCCCTGCCCAGCGCAGCTGTGTTCTCAATAGCACGGTCTCAATGCTGGTGATCCCTGCTTGCTCAAGGACAGCAACATTCGTCACATAGTCGGTCCAGTGTATATTTAGGATTGTGCGAAGACAGCGCTGATGAAAGCGTTCGAGGAGTCGTAGGTGTTGGCGATAGGTGACCCATGTTTCAGACCCATAGAGGGGAATAGACAGTATGATAGCTCTGTACACACTGATTTTGGTGCTTTGCTGTCAGATTATTGAATTTTTAATAGCAATTCATGAGTCAGCACAAGATATATTTTCGCAGTTTGAGATGACCTGCAGTGTGACATGTTTGACACCAGATGGCGCTGTCTCAAGACTGCTAAATGGAACCTTGAGGAATGTCAGTTACAAAGTGACAGTTGGGATGTGACAGTTGGGATTTAATATCTGTGAGGAAAGGATGTTTAGAAAGGTAGCTGTGATGGCTGTTGTTTTTCGATGTTTTGCCAGTTATTGTTAAATACAATTCAATACAAAGTTATATATTTACCTTGTGAATTGAATGAGAGTTTCATTATTCACTCGAACAGAGACTGGAGTTTTTGGGCCGATGGGGAATTAAACTTCTATATTTCTGTTGCCTATCCGCTGTGACATAAATACTCAACGCCGAAGATTTGCCTCAGGTGCTTGTTGCTCCAGACTCTTTTATGAAGCCTTCCGAATGCACTCTATGCCTTTCCTAATCTGTGATCTATCTCTTTATCAATCTTGGCGTCTGAAGAGATGATGCTTCCCAGGGAGGTGAACTGCTGAACGGACTTTAGCACAGATGTGGGGATGATGGTGTTCTTCCTTTGCTGCGGGCTGGTATAGGACTTCCGTTTCCTTCAGGCTGACTTCCAGCCCAAACAGCTCTGCAGCTGCTGCAAAGCAGGATGTGAGGCGCTGCAGGGCTGCTTCTGAATGGGTGACAAGGGCAGCATCGTCAGCAAAAAGCAGCTCACGGACTAGATAACTTAGAGTCTTAGTGCGAGCCCTCCGACGGCTTAAGTTGAAGAAGCAACCATCAGTACGATAGCGTCTTCTTCTTCGAGGTCTGCCGTAGCCCTTTGGAGCATCATGCTGAAGAAGATTGTAAATAGGGTTGGTGCAAGAACACAACCTTGTGTCACTCCATTAGTTATGAGAAAGGGCTCCGAGAGAGCACCATGTATCCTGAATGTACAGCTGAATGTAGTATCCTGAATGTACAGCTCTTAATAATCATACAATAATAATAATACACTTTATTTATATTCTGCTCTCTCTACCTGGGGGAACTCAGAGCGGATTAAAGTATACACAGATATAGGCAAATGCCTTGTATGCAGTGAACAATGACATACAACACACAAACAAAGGCAAATTTTTCAATTACCATTTCCGGCGTCTGGAGGCGATGCTCAACTCTGGCCATGGGGAGGTGATCTTGTTTCATTTTCCCACGCCAAGGAGCCTGTTGTCCATACACCTTCCTGGTCGTGTTAGAATAACAGAATGATAGAGTTCGAAGAGAACTCATGGGCCATCCAGTCCAACCCCCTTGCAAAACTACAACTCCCAGGACTCCATACCATTCAGCCATGGCAGTTCAAGTGGTGACAAACTGCATGAATACTGCAGCACAGATGCACCCTGGGTAATTGTGCTTTGATGGTTCACATATCATGCTTCATGATACCACCTTTGCAACACCACTAAGCCCCGTCGCAGACACCACAAGAGGGATCCCTACATCTCCTTCTCTAGCAACGCAAGCTGGATCTACCCGGTCATGGCATGCAGTTTGAAACACTTACAATGCAATTAAATGTCGTTAAACTACATTACGTGGGCCCACACTGACCGCATAATGCAGTTTTAAACTCCACAGAGGATCCAGTGGAGAGGCAAAGTCAGGAAGTGGCTGTAAAACAAGGCACAGCCACCATTTGAATTTTTAATTTCTAGTTAAGTTAAACACAAGGCCTTCCTTCCTGCGCATTGTCCTCAAACATTGTGATGTGTTTATGTCCGCACATCAAGGTGAGTTTAAAGCAAATATGCCGAGTTGGAAACACTGTTTGCTCATTATGGGATTCAGTTGTCTGGCTCGTAACTTTTATGGCCCGATGCGGCAGCGGCTGTTGCTGCTTTGTCTTGTGTGACTATTCAAGAGAAGGTCGGTTTAAGTACCTGCTCAGGATGGATCCTTGTACTGCAGACCAGACTCTCTCTGGCGGAACTGCCTGGTCAAGGCCGGTTCGTCCATTAGACGAACTACGCAGGCGCGTAGTGCGACGTCACCAGGGAGGCGGCGTCACCTGGGGGCGCCGCACCGGCTCCCGGTGCCCGCGCCGCCTGCACCGCCCACGCCGCCCGCGCCATACTGTCCGCCGCCGCACAGGCTGGGCCTCCACCGGTCGGCCCTGCAGCGCCTTTTTAGGCAACCCGGGGCTCGGCCATGCTCATGATGAGCTTTTTGCACCTCACGTGCTGGCTCCCGCTTTGGAGGCAGTGTGCGTACGCAGATTGGCATATGCGCACTGGGCCGCCAAAGCGGGAGGCGCGCTCTGGAGCCAGTCGCGCGTGCAGATTGGCCCATGCGCCCTGGGCGCGGAAATTTTTCCCGCGCCCCCGGGAACAGCTTGTCCGCCTGTGCCTGGTTAAAGAGGCTATAGGGCAGGGGTGCTCATTAGGTAGATCGCGATCTACTGGTAGATCGCGTAAAAAGGGCATCCTGGTATATCGCAGGCAGGGGTGAGGGGAAGGCTCAGTCCCGCCCCGCAGACTCCGACACCACCCAGGTGCTGCCATGGTGGCGGCGTGACCGGTGCTGCCGCCACTATGTCTCATATGGGAGCCATACCCACGGTGTGTATGGCTCCCATGCATTTCTGCCACCGCCATGACATCACGATGCCATTTTCCCTACCATTTCGTTGTCGCCAGAAGAAGCGTGGGGGAGGGCGTGGCCAGGCGGCTCAACTGTGGCAGCATGGACTGGGACTCAGAGCTGCCTGTTGGTAAGCCGGTGAAGGGGCTTCCTCTTTTCTCTGTCCTTCCCCCTTGCTCTCTTTCCTTCCTTCCTTCACTTTCTTCCCTTCCCTACTTCCATCCTTTCTTCCTTCCCTTCTTTCCCTCCCTCCCTCCCTTCTGTTCATCCTTTTTTCCCCTCCCTCCCTCCCTCTTTCATTCCTTCCTCACCTCTTTCCTTCCTGGCAGCAGAGGAAGGGCTCCTCCTCCTTCCTTTGGGAGGACGCGGCTCCTTCCTCCCCTCCCCTCCCCTCCGTTCTTCCTTTTTCCCTCCCTTCCTATTTCCTTCCTTCCATTCCTTCTTCCCTCTCTGTGACGCCCTCTTGAGGGCTGTTTCATCTGTGTTAGGATTACAATTTACCTGTATTGGTTCTTTGTTCTCTGCTTTGCCATGTGTTCCTTGGTCATGTGACCTTTGGCCCTATCATGTGGTCACTTAGGGATGAGCTACATCAGGGCTGTCCAACTGGTGGCCCTGGGGCCGTATACGGCCCCCCGGCCCTTCCCTCCGGCCCCCTAAGCTTTTAAATAAAAAATAAAAATGAAAAAATAAAATAAATAATAATTTTTTAAAAAAATACCTACTTCCGGGTTCGGGGCAGCTTTTGGGGAGGGAGGTTGGAATTAAATATATTTAATATTAAATTAAAATAAGGAGGGAGGATGGAATTAAATATATTTAATATTAAATTAAAATAAGGAGAGGAGGATGGAATTAAATATATTTAATATTAAAATAATATAGGGGAGGATGGAATTAAATATATTTAATATTAAATAAAAATAAGGGAGGGGAGGATGGAATTAAATATATTTAATAATAAATAAAAATACTGGGAGCGGGGACGATGGAATTAAATATATTTAATATTAAATTAAAATAAGGGGAGGGGAGGATGGAATTAAATATATTTAATATTAAATAAAAATAAGGGGAGAGGGGAGGATGGAATTAAATATATTTAATATTAAATAAAAATAAGGGGAGAGGGGAGGATGGAATTAAATATATTTAATATTAAATAAAAATAAGGGGAGAGGGGAGGATGGAATTAAATATATTTAATATTAAATAAAAATAAGGGGGGGGGGAGGATGGAATTAAATATATTTAATATTAAATAAAAATAAGGGGGGAGGGAAGGTTGAAATAAAAATATTTAAAAATAAATTAAAAATAAGGGGAGGGAGGATGGAATTACATATATTTAATATTAAATAAAAATAAGGGGAGAGGGGAGGATGGAATTAAATATATTTAATATTAAATAAAAATAAGGGGAGGGGAGGATGGAATTAAATATATTTAATATTAAATTAAAATAAGGGGGAGGGGAGGATGGAATTAAATATATTTAATATTAAATAAAAATAAGGGGAGAGGGGAGGATGGAATTAAATATATTTAATATTAAATTAAAATAAGGGAGAGGAGGATGGAATTAAATATATTTAATATTAAATTAAAATAATTTAATATTAAATATATTTAATATTAAATTAAAATAAGGGGAGGGGGAGGATGGAATTAAATATATTTAATATTAAATTAAAATAAGGGGAGGGAGGATGGAATTAAATATATTTAATATTAAATTAAAAATAAGGGGAGGGGAGGATGGAATTAAATATATTTAATATTAAATAAAAATAAGGGGAAAGGGAGGATGGAATTAAATATATTTAATATTAAATAAAAATAAGGGGAGGGGAGGATGGAATTAAATATATTTAATATTAAATAAAAATA
>JARBWK010000021.1:8019342-8183958 GCA_030556195.1 Anolis apletophallus
CACCTAGTGTTCACCACCAGAACTTTAGTTTGTAAGTACTTTAGGAACTCATTTGGAACCATCATTGCCCAGGCCCTGACCAACTGTTGGGAAGGTTTGGATGGTGTCTTCTCGAATGGCAGAATGGGTTAGGTGGATGGCCTTGGAGGGTCTCTTGTAGGAGAATACAAAGTGCCTGCGAGTCCATTGGAGTCTCTTTTTCTGGAGCTTTCCTAGCAGCGACTGGATAGCCATTTGCCAGCAGGGCTTGGATGGTGCCTTCTTCCCACGTGGCAGAATGGGAGTGAGACTGGATGGCCTTTGGGGGTCTCAATGGAGTCGCCTGGACATGGAACCCTTCCTTCCCGAATGTGATGGGATGGTCACCAGCAAAGCAGCGAGGCCGGACAGACTTCCCTGTCTCAGAGGCAGAGTCGTCTCCACTTTCCGTGAAGCAAAACATTCACAAGCTAGACCACATTTCATTTTAACAAGGAACCAGAAGATAAAATGGATAGATCAATGGCATATAATGGAATCAATATGCAATTAGAATGCAGCCTGCCTGCGCCTTTATGGAAACGTAACTAGATGTGACTCATCCCCTCCGTCTCCCTCCAAAAGTGGGGGTCTCCCTTAAGTGGTGCACAAACCAGGAAGGAGGATAACATCAAAGGCCGGAGATGGCCCCTGGCTTTCTCATCTGCATGGAAGGCCCTCTCTGCCTGCCAGGAGTTTGGGATAGGTAGGCTCAGGAGGAATGGGTCAGGCATGTAGAATAGAGTTGGAAGGGATCCCACAGGCCATCCAGTCTGCCCCCTTCTGCTGGGCAGGGAAGGCTGTCATGAACCCCAGACAGACAGACAGACAGACATCCAGCCTCTGTTGATAGAGACACTCCTTTGAGCGGCATATTCCACCATCAAACAGATTTCACCATCTTCCCAGGTAGAGCAGGTATGGGCCAACTTGGCCCCTCAGAGAGTTTTGGACCACAACTCCCAGAATTCCTCACAGCCGGTAGGAATGTGGGAGTTGTGGTCCAAAACACCTGGAAGGCCTAAGTTGGCCCATGCCTGAGGCCGACTCTCTTTTCCTGTACTTTCAATGGATTGCATTGTAGAGGAGCTGTCCAAAGTGCTGGGCTTCTCCTCCTCTCTCCTCATTTTACTTCCTCCTCACACTAGAGCAGTGTTTCCCAACCGGTGTTCCGTGGCACACTAGTGTGCCGAGAGTGATCACCTGGTGTGCCGCGGGAAAACTTCTCTTCCCCCTTTTCTTCCCCCTCCTGCTGCTGCTGCTTGGGGGAGGAGGAGGAGGAAGGGCCAGGCGCGAAGAAGAAGACAAAGAAGGGGTCGGGAGGCCGCCTCTTTTGGCCGTTCCCCTCCCCTTGGCGCCAGCCAGCCTCCAATTGAGGAAGAGGCAGGGAACGTAAGCGGAACAATGGAAGGAAGGCAGGCAACCGTGGGCCGAGTGAGTGCCTTCCCTTCTTTTTGGAACCGAGGAGGAGGCCAAGCGGACAGAGGTTGTTGCAAGAGTTCAGGATGCTCTTTGATTGTGTGTTAACTATAAATTGAGCAAGAACTTCGCGTGTGTCTTTCTGCCATTCCTGCCAGGATATCTATGTTCTGTTCATCGAAACAGGCCCAGGTTTCACACTGAGTGTATAAATACATTAAAAAACACATTACCTATATGTATTACTGTGTTAGAGTGTCATTTTGTGTCATTTTGGTTGGTGGTGTGCCCCAGGGTCTTGTAAATGTAAAAAATGTGCCACGGCTCAAAAAAGGTTGGGAAACACTGCACTAGAGGGAAAAATTCACTTAAAATCTGGGTTCTGCCTCCTGCAGAATTCTGGGGTTTGTAGTTTAGTGAATCTGTTAAAGGCTCCACCCTAAACTACAAATGGGGTGAGGGCAGGGGGCGGGGCCGGAGGAAGTCCCTGCCCTGCTTTGCAATGCCTCCCCCATAGCTGCTGACCCTTGAAGGCGATCCCCGGAGGGTCTCATTCCAGGACTTTCCGGAACGCTGCCTTCAGGCACGGGGTGCCTCTACCGGCTAACCTCCAATCTAGGAGGGTGGACAAGCTGCCGATGACGAGACATAGTCCACAGGCCGGCAACGACCGTCACTGTAGCGACCACCACTGCATGGACTTGGAGTCTTTGAGGACGCTCTTCGATCTCTGGGACCCTCCCCAGCTCCCCCCCCCCTTTCGATGGGCGTGCTTGATTGCTCCACCCGGGTGGCTCTGCCCTTTGGGCATGAGCTTGGCTCCCCCCCTCCCTTATCTGCTGTTGGTTGCCCTGTTGATGTTTTTACCCTGTGTATGCTCTGTATGTTTTATTTATGTACACTATGTACTCTGTGTTTGCCTTCGGTTCCTGTGAGCCGCCGCGAGCCTCAGGGAGTCGGCGGCATAGAAGTCCGAATAAATAAATAAATAAATAAATAAATAAATAAATAAATAAATAAAATAAACCCAGAGTAGTTTATTGTTAGAAGTGGCTGCTGCCCGGGAGACCAAGGGAGTCCCAGTGGAGTCCCTTTTTGGTGGTGGCTCCCTGTCTGTGGAATACACTCCCCAGTGAAATCAGGGCGACTCCTTGTCTCCTCTCATTCAGGAAGAAACTCAAGTCTTGGCCCTGGGACCAAGTATTTGGGCTGAACAACAACTGTAATGACTTGTGAGAATTGTCAACAAAGAGACCTTGGACTGGAACTCTGGACGTGGAGTAGGATTTGGGGACTCAGGCTTGGTTGGCATAATATTTTAAGAGCCAATATTTTTAATGTATTTTAATGTATTTTTACTGTTGTTGACCTGCTTACTTTAATTGCTGGGCTGTAATTGTTCTTTGTCGGCATCTAATGTAAGCTGCCCTGAGTCCCCCTTCGGGGGTTGAGAAGGACAGGATACAAATGCTCTAAATCAGTGTTTCCCAACCAGTGTGCTATGGCACACTAGTGTGCCGTGAGCGATCATCAGGTGTGCCGTGGGAAATTTGAACCCCCAATCCCCTTCCTTCCCCTCCCGCCCGAACCCTTTTACTTCTCCCCTCGGGCTCCCTTCGTCCCAGCCTCGCTCTGCTCGCTTTGCCTCACTTTGCTCTGAGGCGAGTCTGCGCAGTAGCGCCCGCACGGATCACGCCTTCCTCCCTCCCCCCTCCCCTCCTGAACACACGCACGCTGCCCCCTCGGATCAAAATGGCAGCAGAAGCGGCGGTGGAGAAGAAAAAGTAAGTCCTCGGCAGGAGGGGGAAGAAAGGGCGCGAAGGGGGAGGGGGAGGAAGAGGTCTCTGTCGGAAGCTGGCATGGGCAAACCTGGACCTTCCAGGTGTTTTGGACTCCAACTCCCATCATTCCTAGCAGCCTCAGGCCCTTTTCCTCCCCCCCTCAGCCACTTAAGCAGGAAAGGGCCTCAGGCTGTTAGGAAAGGACTCAGGGCGGATTCCAAGCATAAAAGGGCAACACACTCTCTCTCACACACACTCTCTCTCTCTGTCATGCGCGCCTTTGGAACGAGTATGCACCGGCTGCGCTCTCGCCAAGACCTTCAGAGCACAGCCAGTGGGAATGGGGACCTTGGAGGTGGCGGGATTCTCTTCTGCTCCGAAGGCACCATGGCGAAAGCCAGCCAAGTGTGGGTCTGAGTGGTGTGGGGGTGGGGGGAGGGTGGTAGAGGTTGGCTGGGCGCAAAAATGTGTTAATCCAGGCCTGGTGCTTTTACAAGGTTCTGCCCTTTTCCTGCCTACGCAGTGGGCGGGGAAAGGTTATTACCTCCTCACACGAAGGGAGACTATTGGTTCCTTGGCAATCTTCTGGGAGGGGGTGGAGGCTGCCTATTTTGGGGCAGCCTCCTGCTCCATTCCTGTCTGAGGTGTTGACCCACCACTCCCGCCCAGTTACAGTATAGTGGTCGCCTTAGGGGCCGGGTAGGAATTTTTTCCCCTTCTACGAAAGAAATAATAATAATTAAAAAAATAGGGGGGGGGGGGGTTGCCTACCCTGTACTGTTACTGGGACTTTCTGGGATGGTGGTTCTATAAATAGGACAGCGTAAATAGTTTAGGGTAATCCATAGACCCATATTCACTCATGCACTCTTCAAAGTTGTTTGGGCCAGTGCACAAATACACTCAGGTGGACGTCTGTTCAGGCTGAGGGGATGCCATTGGTCCAGAAATTTTGAGAGCCGGTTAAGTATTTCCAGAGAGGTTTTCTTGTGTTTTCCTTGAGAGGTTGCCCAGTTTTGTGTTGCTGGGGACTCAGGAGAGTTTCCCAGTGTTGCCGAGGGGCCGTTCGCTCGCGGACGATACCTCGGCTTAGCCACACCTTGTTCCCTTGACACCTGAGTTTAGTGAGGTTAAACTTAAATCGGTAACTTTAAAATAAATAAAGTTGCCCTAATTTAATCCAATTACTGTTGTCTGTCTCGTTATTTCGGGGGGTTGGAAGGTAATGTACCTTTATTAGTTCTTGTCGGTGTTTGAAACTGGCCTCTAATTTTCTGAGCGCTGGCTTGCTTTCCCCCCTTTTGCATGCTAGGAATCCTTATCAGCTCTGCCGGCTCCAGCCGAGTCCCAAAGGGAGAAGAAGGAGAGATACAAACGAGGAGGAGGAAGGCCACGGGGAGGGTTTTGCGCAAGTGTGTGCAGGGCCAGGAAAGAGATGACCCAGGAAGCAAACGCACCATGTGAGGACTCTGAATGTTATATGTTTGGTGCTGCTTTGCATTAGGCGGCCTGACTCTGTTGACGGATGCCTGGACGCCGGCTGTATATTTTTAGCCCACGGAAGAATCCCAACGGATCTGAGCAGGTGAGCTTTTTGAAGGAAGCTCACAGAGAACCAGAGCAGCATTCGAAGGAGGCTGCGTTTCTGCACCGGCACCAAAAGGGAGGCAGCCAAGAGTGGGGCCCATTGGGGGTGGCCCCTCTGGGGTGCAATTTGCATGGAGCCAGTGCATTCCTAATCAGAGGAGGCTATGGCCGCTCTATGGGTGATCAAACCATGCCCGGATTACCCATAAGGCCAATGAGGCCATGGCGCAACCCGGGGGGGGGGGGCGCAGATCATGGACCCAAAAAACCAAAACTGGTCTGCACCTCTCTTTCCCCCTTTCTCATGCCCTTCCTCGCTCCTTCTCCCGGCAAAGTCTCTGCTCTGTCCCCTCTGTCTCTGTCTCTCTCTCGCCCTCTCTCACACACACTCTCTCTATTGCGCTCTCTCTCTCACACGCTCTCTGTCTCTCGCTCGTGCTCTCTGTTTCTCATGCGATCTCTCTTTCTCGCTCTCTTTCACTCTCTCTCGCGCCCGCATGCGCTCTCTCTCGCTCTCTTTTGTGCGCGCGCTCTCTCTCTTGCGCACGCTCTCTCTTTCACGTGTGCTCTCTCGCGCTCCCTCTCTCTCGCTCTCTCACGTGCGCGTGCTCTCTGTCTCTCACTTGTGCTCTCTGTCTCTCATGCGATCTCTGTTTCTCGCTCTCTTTCGCTCTCTCTCTCTCACGTGTGTGCACTCTCTCTTGCTCTCTTTTGTGTGTGTGCGCGCTCTCTCTTGCGCCCATGCTCTCTCTTTCACATGTGCTCTCTCGCTCTCTCTCGCTCTCTCTCGCACGCTCTCTCTCACACGCGTGCTCTCTCTCGCGCGCGCTCTGTCTTTCTCGCTCTCTTTCTTGCTCTCTCATGTGCTCTCTCTCTCGTGCTCTCTCTCTTGTGCGTGTGCGCTCTCTCTCTTGCGCGCTCTCGTGCGTTCTCTCTCTCGTTCTCTCTCTCTCACGTGCTCTTTCTCTCACTCTCACTCTCTCATGTGCTCTCTCTCTCGCTCTTTCTCTCTTGCACCCTCTCTCTCCCTCTCTCTCTCTTGCTCTCTCTCTAGCTCTCTCTCTAGCTCTCTCTCTCTTGCACTCTCCCTCTCTCTCTCATGCGTGCCTTTGGAGCAAGTTTGCATCTGCTGCGCTCTCCCCAAGCCTCCCGACTCCTGAGGAGACCTTCAGAGCACAGCGGAGCTTTCCAGCCGGAGGGAATGCGTGGGGACCTTGAAGGTGGCATGACGTTGGCTTAAAGGAGGCGTAATTCCAAACTTTGGCCTAGGGCGCAAAAAAGTGTTTATCCGGACCTGGATCAAACACCAGGAGGTTGGCCATGAAGACACGAGAAGCCTAAACAGAAAGGCTTCTGTCCAGAGGAGGGTGACTGAAATGATCAAGGGTCTGGAGAACAAGCCCTATAAGGAGTGGCTTGAAGAGCTAGTCATGTTTGGCCTGCAGAAGAGAAGGCTGAGAGGAGACATGATAGCCATGTATCAATATGTGAAAGTCCTAGGGAAGAGAGAGCAGGCTTCCTTTCTGCTGCTCTGGAGACCAGGACGCAATGGAGGAATGGCTTCAAACTACAAGAAAGGAGATTCCATCCGAACATGAGGAAGAACTTCCTGACTGTGTGAGAGAGCTGTTCAGCAGTGGAACTCTCTGCTCCGAAGCGTGGTGGAGGCTCATTCTTTGGAGGCTTTGAAACAGAGGTTGGATGTCCATCTGTCAGGGGTGCTTTGGATGCAAGTCTCCTGCTTCTTGGCCGAATGGGGTTGGACTGGATGTCCCACCAGGTCTCTTCCCACTCTAGTATTCTAGGATTCTATGATTCTGAATCCAGAAAAATCCAAGGACATTCGGGCCTTGCCGTCGCCTGAGGGTTGCTCTCTGCGATTAGCGGTAGCAATCTGAAATGCAAGGCGGAGGTTCCGCCTGAGAAGCCTTTACTTGCTGCTTGCCTGCTAATTTCCCATTCTGGCTTAATGGCCGCTGTCTCAGGATCGGCTAAAGTCCCTCCAGTTCCTTGAGAGGATTTGACGCTATATCTCTGTGTTTCTCAACCTGGGGGTTGGGACCCCTGGGGGGGGGTCACGAGAAGGTGTCAGAGGGGTTGCCAAAAACCATCAGCAAACACAGTATTTTCTGTTGGTCATGGGGGTTCTGTATGGGAAGTTTGGCCCAATTCCATCATTGCTGGGGTTCAGAATGCCCTTTGATTGAAGGTGAACTATAAATCCCAGCAACTACAACTTCCAAATGTCAAGGTCTATTTCCCCCAAACTCCGACAGTGTTCACAGTTGGGCATATTGAGTATCTGTGCAAAGTTTGGTCCAGATCCATCACTGTTTGAGTCCGCAGTGCTCTCAGAATGTAGGTGCACTACAACTCCCAAACTCAACGTCAACGCCCACCAAACTCTTATAGTATTTTCTCTTGGTTTTGCGAGGTCTGTGTGGGAAGTTTGTGTCTTTCTGCCATTCCTGCCAGGATATCTATGTTGAGTTCATTGAAACAGGCCCAGGTTTCACATGGGTATAAATACATTTAAAACTACTAGCTGTACCCAGCACGCGTTGCTGTGCCCTATTTAGGAGATGCGAGAAACTCTGAGTATGTAAGGGTTGGAATTGATGTTACTTATGGTGTTGTTGGGGCCATGGCTGTGTCGTTGTGGGTTGTTCTGGTGGGTGGGATGTTGAAGTCCTGGGAGTTGTCGGTGTGTGGTGTTGCTGGCGTTCTGCAGAGCTTTTGGATATACAATGTTTTTGTCTTTCCGTCTGCTGTGTTGATGTAGAGGTTGATGCTTGTGGGTGGGGTACTTTGGAAGTGAGTGGAGGTACTTGAAATCCCATCATCCATGCTGTGCCCTCCTCTAAACTGCAGTCGGATGGAGTGTGGGTCATGGGGGCACTGTGTGCCAAGTTGGGTCTTTATCGGTCTTGGTTCTGGGCCACAGTGGTCTGTGGGGAATGAAGGGTTTGAAAGTACTACAAATCCCATTATCCATGGAGGTACATCAAATCCCATCATCCATGGTCCACCCTCCTCCAAACTGCAGTAGAATGTAGCGTGGGTCATAGGGGCTCTGTGTGCTGAGGTAGGTTACTGTAAATTCAGGCCATACACAATATCCCATGAGCTGAGGCCTATTCAGGAAAATCAAGTTAATTAAGCCTTACTGTCAATTCAGAGCGTAAACAGCATCCCATTAAGTGAGGCCTAGTCAGGGAAATCAAGTTAATGAAGCCTTACTGTCAATTCAGAGCGTAAACAGCATCCCATTAAGTGAGGCCTAGTCAGGGAAATCAAGTTAATGAAGGCTTACTGTTAATTTTGGGCGTGGTCTGTGATTTGTAGGGGTTTAAATTTTCTGTGGGAAGTGAATTGGGTGTTCGTGTTGGCGACTGCCTCAGGCCTTTGCCTTATCCTCTTCTGCCAGTTTATTATGGGTCGGAATGTTCATGTTGGCTGGCCAATAGAGGCGTTATGCAAATGCTCCCTCATTGGCAGCCAATCATGTTGTCAGAATGTAGAGGCAGGGAGATCCGTTGGCAGCCGCGGAGGACGCTGGGAAATGTAGGGGTTTTTTTGTATCATTGTTTTGGGGGCCTTCTAGGTTTTTTGGGGGGGAAAGTGTATTTGCTAAAAACCTACCTTGCCTGAGGCCTATTTTTGTTGCCAAGTTTGGTGTCTCTGCCTTGTAAGGTTTCTCTGCCTAGGACGGTCGTTCCATGACGGGACCTCCTTTATATAATAGATATGTATTACTGTGTTAGAGTGTCGTTTTGTGTCATTTTGGTTGGTGGTGTGCCCCAGGATTTTGTAAATGTAAAAAGTGTGCCACGGCTCAAAAAGGGTTGGGAAACACTGGTGTAAAGTAAATCATCTGAGGCCGTCATTTCTGCCTTCCTAAGATTTAATGGCTGGCTTCACTTTTGCGCTTTCTTCCACGGCTTTTGTCCGTGATGATTATTCCAAACTCTGTGGTTTTCTATAAATACGATGGTGTCATCTGCAAATAATTACTGTTGAGAACAAATATACAATGAATTACGTGCAGAGGAGGAATTTTGATTTTGGGAATAAGTCCGAGTCCCGATGGTATGGACAGCAGGTGTTTCAAGGTATGGATCCCGTCCAAAATCAAGACACAAGTTCCTCACTTTGCGAAAGACGGCTTGGTTGGCAGAGAAAAATGGGACAGGTTTCCAAAACACTCTCCGGCTGAAGTGACAGGAACAGCTGCAAAAGACTATCATTCCTTTCTGCTTCAGGAAAAAATAATAATAATAACATGTGTTCTTTTTTGAAAAAAATCAACACAAGCAATCTCATATATATTATTTATCCAAAGGTATAATTTATTTGCAGACAAATAGCAAGTCTTTCTTCAAAGCTGTCTAAACGCAGGGTGGAAATTGGCATCATTTTCAGACGCCTCGATGGAATCGTCCCGACACGTGCCACGCTTTAAAGAATTTCGCATGGCTTTTTGGTTTTAAAATATGAATAATAATTAGGGAAGGGGGAGGGGGGAGAAAAGCCTCGCTCCGAAATGACACATTAGAGACAACCGCAAAGCTGCCGTTCACAGAAATGAACTGACAGGTCGCTGCTGGCGACACGTTGGCGCAGGAGCCGTCCTTCAAGACCCGCAACACGTGGCTCCTCCTCATCCCCCCTTTGCATGGCTCTGGCAGGACGTCAGCACTGGCTTTCCATTGCATGTGGAAGGGTGATACACCTCGCGCCATGAACAATACTGCAAAGACAAGTGGTTGGATGAAAATGGCCACAACTCATTGATTGAAAACAGGAACAAGGATTGGCGGCCACGCATGGGTCCTGGATCAGGGGTCGGACAGCCCACGTATGTCCTAAGGCGCTTGCAACCCTGGGTGCCACTGGCCCAATACCAGTCCACGGACACTCGGCACCCCAGGGGGCCAGGGCATTATCCCCCCCTCATAACCAAGGGGGCGATAAGACAGCCCAATCCAGAGCCCATGCGAAACGCCAGACACAGAGTTGTGACAAAGAACATTTATTTATTTACTAGCTTGGGGACCCGGCAGTGCCTGGGTCATTTGAGAAGTGTAGCAGGATGTAGAGTGGGTCATGGGGGCTCTGTGTGGCAAGTGTGGTCTGTATTGGTGAATGGATGAGGGTTGCATGGTTTTGAGGAAATGAGTGAAGGTACTTCAAGTCCCATCATCCATGGTCCGGCCTCCTTCAAACTTGGATGAGGGTCGCAGCGGTCTTGGGAAGTGAGTGTAGGTACTTCAAGTCCCATCATCCATGGTCCGGCCTCCTTCAAACTGCAGCAGGATGTAGAGTGGGTCATGGGGGCTCTGTGTGCCAAGTGTGGTCTTGATCAGTCATTGGATGAGGGTCGCAGCGGTCTTGGGAAGTGAGTGTAGGTACTTCAAGTCCCATCATCCATGGTCCGGCCTCCTTCAAACTGCAGCAGGATGTAGAGTGGGTCATGGGGGCTCTGTGTGCCAAGTTTGGTCTTTATCGGTCTTTGTTGCGGGCCGCAGTGATCCGTGGGAACCAAAGGGATTTAAAGTACTATAAATCCCATAATCTGTGGTCCATCTCCCCCAAACCGCACCAGGACGTAAAGGGAGTCAGGGGGTTATGTGTGCCAAGTTTGGTGCAGGTCCATCAACCACGCCGGTCGCTGTGGCCTGTGAAAGGGGCAGCCAATCAGAACGCTGGCACATATCCACAAACCCACAAACCCACAAACAAACAAACCCACATACAAACTTTCAGCTTTATTAATGTATAGAGATTATTTATTTATTCTTTCGACTTGTTGGTCGCCCCTTCCGTTTGGCTCAGGGCGACTCACAGAGGTTGAAAACACAGTAAAACATAATAAAAACACAGTTAGCAAAATAAAATACATTAAAACACAATAAAATCACTTTAAAAACTAATACTCATAATTAGGAGCTGCATGGTAATGGCCATGCACTACATGGAACCCCCAAATTATTCTTGACCAAATGCCCGTGTGAACAGAAAGGTTTTACAAGCCTTCCGGAAGGCGAACAAATTGGGCAGCACCCGTATAGTAGGAGGGAGAGCGTTCCATAATGCTGGAGCAACGGCGCTGAAGGCTCTCCTCCGTGTCGAAGTCAGGTGGTGGGTTGTATGACTCGGAATCGTGAGCAGATTCTAGGACTCGAATCTCAGTGGTCTTATGGGACTATATGGGGAGAGGCGGTCCCTTAGGTACACCGGCCCCAGACTGTTCAAGGCCTTGAAGGTCAAGACCAACACTTTGAAAGTGATCCGGTGCTCTATTGGAAGCCAGTGCAGTTCGCGCAGAACAGGCGTAATGTGGCGGCGAGATGGTAAGCCTGCTACCAGCCGAGCTGCAGCGTTCTGCACCAGCTTAAGCCTCCGGATCACTGACAGAGGAAGGCCAACGTAAAGAGCATTACAGTAGTCCAATCTTGAGATGACCATGGCTTGGACCACTGTGGCTAGGTCGTGACGGGACAGGTAGGGAGCCAGCTTCCTCGCCTGCCGGAGGTGGTGAAAAGCTACTCCGCTGACGGTGGAGATGTGTTTCTCCATCGACACTTGGGAGTCAAGAGTGACTCCCAGGCTTTTGACTGATGGCGACGGGCGAAGTATTGCACAGTCCAGGGTTGGGAGCCGGATCCCACCCGTGCCCGGATGACCCAGCCACAGGATCTCCGTCTTATCCGGATTCACCTTCAACCTACTGGCTCGCAGCCATCCAGTGACGGCTTCAAGGCAACGATGGAAATTATCGGGTACGGAGTGGGGCTGGCCTTCCATCCCCAGAACGAGCTGGGTGTCATCCGCGTATTGGCGACACTCCAGCCCGAAACTGCGTACCAACCGCACAAGTGGTCGAACATAGATGTTAAATAATAAAGGAGAGAGGATTTCCCCCTGAGGCACCCCACAAAGAAGCAACAAACAGTGACAAATGCAACAAAGAAAATAAATATATAAACAATGTGGAACAACCCAACATGCAATAAATGAAGTAGGGAGGGTGGGAGGAAAAAACCGTCTCTGGCCCCCTCGTGCTACACGGAAGTCCCCGGTAGCCTTAAATGAGCTGCCCGGGCGGAAGTGAGGGCCGGCCGGCTGATGTCAGGGAGCAGGGCAGGGCCAAACCTGCCATTGGTCGGCCCGCGCGGGTGGCGGGAAATCTTCCCGCCACCTCCCGGTGCTTCTGGGAAGAAGAAGACCCCCTCCCATCTAACAAGATGGCGGCGAGGACAACCACCACCCCGCAACCTGCCCGGCCGGTAAGTTGGCCAAGCCCTGTGTCCTTGGGGTGTCATTGAGGAGGAAGGGAGCAAGCTTGTTTCCTGCTGCTCTGGAAAACAAGGCACAAGGGATCTTGGATTCAAGTTACACAAAAAGAGATTTCATCTCAACATTAGGAAGACCATCCTGATGGGTTGCTGTGACATTAAGCGGCTGAGGGGGGACAGGAAGGGGCCTGAGGTGCAGACGAAACATCAGGAGAGAATGCTACTGCAACATGGCCATACAGCCCCAAAAGCTCACAACAACCCAGCATTAAAGCCTTCTACACGCTGATTCGAGCTTGCATGGAGGGGTTACGAGACCCTCTGTTGAATATAGTCAACTGCTCCCTTGAGCAAGGAGCTTTTCCAGAGGAGTTAAAAGAGGCGGTGGTCAGTCCATTGCTGAAGAAGCCCGGGTTAGATTCCGCGGCTCCAATTACCGCCCAGTGTCCAATCTTCGGTACCTGGGCAAGGTAATTGAGCCGCGGAATCTAACCCGGGCTTCTTCAGCAATGGACTAGCTGCAGGCATTCTTGGATGAGACAACCTGGCTAGACCCCTTCCAGTCGGGCTTCCGTTCAGGCCATGGGATGGAGACTGTCCTGGTCTCCATCACAGACCTACTCCGCTGCCATTTGGACCGAGGCGGATCGGCGCTGCTCGTGTTATTGGACCTCACGTCAGCGTTTGATACTGTCGATTACCAACTTTGACACACCGCCTGGTGGTGGCGGGTGAGGGGACAGCCCTCAACTGGCTGTCCTCCTTCCTCCCAAAACCGCCGGCAGCGAGTGAAGGGGAGGGGTGGCCTCCGAGGGCTCCCCCTTATGCTGTGGGGTCCCTCAGGGGGCCATTCTCTCCCCGCTGTTATTTAACATCTATATGCGACCACTCGCCCAACTGGTGCGGAGTTTTGGGCTGGAGTGCCATCAGTACGCTGATGACACCCAGCTCTTTCTGAGGATGGACCCCGGGGTGGACTCTGTACCCGATAATTTCCATCTTTGCCTGGAGGCCGTCACTGGATGGCTGCGAGCCAGTAAGTTGAAGGTGAACCCGGCGAAGACAGAGATCTTGTGGCTGGGCCGCCCGGAGGGGGTAGAGACCCAGTTGCCGACGTTTGACGGTGCGGCCCTTCGCCCGCAACCGTCTGTAAAAAGTTTGGGGGTTCGGCTGGACGCCCAGTTATCTATGGAGGAGCAGATTGCCTGCGCCTGCAAGACAGCCTTCTTTCATCTACGTCAGGCAAAACGTCTGGCTCCTTACCTCTCCCGTTGCGACCTGGCCACGGTGATCCAAGCCACGGTCATCTCAAGGCTCGATTACTGTAATGCGCTGTACATTGGCCTACCCTTGTCGGCAATTCGGAAACTTAAGCTGGTGCAGAACGCTGCAGCGCGTCTGCTCTCGGGAGCCTTAAGATCCGACCATGTGACTCCACTCCTGCGCGAACTGCACTGGCTTCCAGTTGAATTCTGGGTAATCTTCAAGGTGTTAGTTCTAACTTTTAAGGCCTTATATGGTTTGGGGCCAGTGTACCTGAAGGAGCGGCTTACCCCTTATGTGCCCAGGAGATCACTGCGCTCAGAAGGGCTCAACCTTTTGGATGTGCCTAATATCAGGGTTTGCAGACTGGCTACTACACGCCGGAGGGCGTTTATCGTAGCAGCGCCAGCTCTGTGGAACGGCCTCCCGAAGAGATCCGGGCCATCCGGATTCTTCTGCCGTTCGCAGAGCAGTAAAAACATGGCTATTCAGGCAGGCATTCGGCCCATAGCCAACTGCCACTATCTGTACCTCGTGGTTCGCTGCTAGCATGCCATTGCTAATTACTGCTATTGGCTGGCAATATGTTTTAATTCGGGTGTTTTAACTGTTTTACTGTATTTTATGTATTTTACTTGTTTTTACTTGCACTAATCTGTGAACCGCTCTGGGCGCCAGAGAGAGCGGTATATTAAGTTGAACTAAATAAATAAATAAATAAATAAATAAATAAATACAACACACCTTCCTGAAGCTGAAGAGCTGTTCTGTTCCGCAGTGCACTCTGCTGCTGCCTGGAAGTCTGGCGGAGACTCCTTCTCTGGAGGTCATTATGCAGAGGCAGGGTGGCCATCTGTCGGGAGGGCCTGGATAGTGTCTTCTTGTCTGGCAGAAGGAGGTTGGACTGGATGGCCCTTGGGGTCCCTTCCAGCTCCATGGTTCTGATACTACAACTCTACGACGAGAACTCAGGAAGTTTGGCAGACCGCTTGGACCCCGAGTTGCATGATAGGAAACAGGATGGGGACCCTGTACTTTGTGGCAAAGAGAGGATTTCAAGGGCTGGAGCTTGCATTACCAACCTCCTCTTGTTGTTACACCCTCCTCGTTGCATGTCCCACAAAACACAGGAGGTGTCAGTTCTAGAATGTATGACAAAATGAGTTTAAAATGTTTTCTGTTAAATGTGTCTATTTTCTAAGCTGTGTGATATAGTTAGGCCATTATAGAGTTAACTGGAGAAGGAGAGTTCTTGTCTGTGACAAAAGCAAAGTTCCCGTATGTTCAACCTTTGGAATGTAAACAGTTGTAGATAAGAAAACCGCTCCAGTCGCCATGATTTATGTGCAGTGTGAGCCACGTGATGGGAAAGCTCCGGCAGTATGTTTTTGCCTCTTTAACTAATAAAAGGACTATTTATAGTTCCAACCCGGCTCTGCATGATTTATCCTTGACAGGAGGCGTGTCCAATTTCAACATGGCAACATGGCATTCACCGCCCTGAGTTGCTTTTGGGCTGATATGGGTGGGGTAGAAATATCGTAAATAAATAAATAAACTCTACTGATATTGAGCCTAATTTAGGGGTCTGACCATGAAAGCAGACCAGTCAGACCCACCAAAGAGGATCCAATATAGCCCTGGCGAGATAGGAAGCAGCCAACCCCAATTTCCCTAAATTTCCCCAAATAAGAATATCTCCAAGTTGAAGAAATGCCACTGAGTTCTTTATTTCGTTCCAGCTGGAGCGAATGCCAAACTGTAATCGCTTGCCCAAAACCAACATAAAGCACAAGGCAAAACATTATATTTTGTATAGAAATACAGAGCTGTCAAGGTTCAAATTCCCCGCCCTCCGCCCCCTTCCCGGCTTCATGCTGACTGGTTGGAGTCATCAGTTGGCTGGGAGGCGCTGCCGGCTTAGCCACGCCTTAGCCAATCGGAAAGCCAGCGCTGCTCTGGGCTCTCGTCCAATGAGAGCGAAGGAGGCGGTCCAAGTGGGAAACAATGGACCAGGAAGGAAAGATTGAGTGGGTTGAGTAACAAACACCAGCGATTACTTCAAAAGCCCTCAAGCTAGCTGTCATATTGGAGTCGAGCCAGACAGGTTCTGGCTGAGAGCCTGCAGCAGGGAGTTCCACAGATCCCTACTGCCTTCTGGGCCAGGCTGAGAGGGGGGTGAGGCCAGCCAGAAGCAGCTTCTCCCTCTTACATTTCCCCTCATGCATAGTAACAACAAAGAAAGCACCCTCTTCAAAGTTGCAACACTAGTTTTCCCTCCGCAATCGTGATCAGCTGGAGTGAGGGTGGGGGGCCAAAACAGAGCAATGGACTTTGACCTGATTTCCCTGGAATCACTGTTTATTTTCAAATGTAAACAATAGCCAGGCTTGCTTGAAGGACCTGCAGTAGTCTTCGTTTGCCCTTAGGTCATACCAAGCCCACCTGAAACTCATCACCACAAGCCAGTTTCACTGTTTTCGCCTTTGTCCCGCCTCCCTGGTTTCCTCATTGGCTGGATTGCACGGTGTGCTAGCTTGCAATTGGCTGGGGGGTCTCCAGTTGGCTTTCTGAAGCTCAGTTGTTTACCGCATTCCATCCAAGCAGCTGGGAGCACACGTAGCCAAGGCGGGCGCTAAATTTGAATCTGTATGGACTCTGAAAGTATAAATGCTTTGTATCTTTGCCAAATAAACTATGTCAGCTTTGCAGAAAACTCAGGACTTTGTTGCTGTCATCCTTTCCAGCTGGTAAAGATTCCTTCTCTCGGTGGGCACGCTTCCAGGACTTGGTGAGACAATTGATTGGGTTTTTTTGGGGAAATTCTAGCGTTTTAAAAAATGTCTGCCAAGTTCTACTAAGGCAGTGTTTCTCAACCTTCCTACTGCTGTGACCCCTTAATACAGTTCCTCATGTTGTGGTGACCCCTAACCATTATTTTCATTGCTACTTCATAACTGTATTTTGTAAACTGGGTGATTTTGTCATTTGGAAGTTGTAGTTGCTGGGATTTATAGTTCACCCACAATCAAATAACATTCTGAACTCACTAACAATTGAATTGAACCAAACTTGGCACGAAAAACTCCCATGGTCAACAGCAAATACTGGAAGTTTTTGGTGGGCATTGACCTTGAGTTTGGGAGTTGTAGTTCACCTACATGCAGAGAGCACTATAGACTTAACAATAATGGATCTGGGCCACACTTGACACTAATCCTCAATATACCCAAATGTGAACACTGGTGGAGTTTGGGGAAAATAGATCTTGACATTGGGGAGTTGTAGTTGCTGGGATTTATAGTTCACCTACAATCAAAGAGCCCTATGCACCCCACCAATGATAGAATTGGGTCAAACTTCCTACACAGAACCCTCATGCCTTGAAGGAACTAGCTGTCGTGAGCCTCCGTCCCACCTCACACACTCTCCTTCACCCACACATGCGCATCATGTTGCCATGTGCCAAGCACGCCTGCTCTCCCCTCCCCACTGGGAGTCTCAGAAACAGCCCTCCCCTTGGTTGGGAGGCCTGCCAATCACAGCAGAGGAGGGCTTTAGGTGGGAGAATTCGCAGTCTGTTTCCAAAAAGAAAGAGAAGGACAAGCAGAGAGATCTTCAGCCTTCTCTGCCAAAGGGCTTCCTAAGACCATCATAAATATCTGTTTTCTGATGGTCTATGGCAGGGGTGCTCACACTTTTTCAGCATGCAAGCTACTCTTAAAGCAACCAAGTCCCAAAGATCTACCTGCCCCCGCCGCCGTGCGCTCCCGCCGCACGCTCCCTCCAGAGCCCCCGCCTCGTGCTTCCTTCTTCCTGCAATGCCCCGCAGGCGAAAGAAGCACCGCAAGAGCGGAAGCCAACAGCAGGAGCGCGCATGCACGCAGGGTGTGCACGCGCATGGCAGGAGCCCCCCATCCAGCTAGTGATGCCCGAAGATCACCTGGAAGAGGGCCAAAGATCTACTAGTAGCTCATGAGCTACCTAATGAGCACCTCTGGTCTATGGCGACCCCTCTGAAACTCTCGTGACCCCCTGGGGGTCCCGACCCCCAGGTTGAGAAACACTCTACGAAGGGATCCTCGCTTTTAGGGGAAATTTGGGCCCTTGGCCCTACCTGGGCAGGGCCCCTTTTCTATTGTCCGGCAACAGTATTATCCAAGGAAATAAACATTTTTTGGTCTGACACGGACACTGACAGCTGTCACTCCCATGGCTAGTCACGGGTTGCATTTGATCTCCTGTTTGGAAAGCTAAAGTTAAAGCGAAAGCTACTTTCGCTGTTTGGAAAAACTCAGGTTTTTGGTTCTCGTCACATAGCAAGCAAATCCGTCCCCAAGAGCAGCGCTGGTATTGCCTTTGGGAGCAGGAAAGCCGTGTTGGTAGTGTTTGCAAGGGGCCCGGGGCCGTTCAGTGGGGGATTTCCTCCTCCTCAGCAATGCGCAGATTCCCTCTCTATCTCTCTCTCTTTCTCGGCTCCTCTTCCAGATATTACTTATTCAAAACCTCCTTGGCTGGGGAGTCCCTATTCCCAGTCGGAGTGATTTGGTGTTTTGTTCAGGGGCATAAATTACCTACCGAAACAATCCCTGTGATTTTTCATTTTGGAGAACCTGTGGCACAAAAGGATGCTCATTAACTCAGGCGCCCGGGAGGAGAAGCAGCCCATGCGCAAGCAAGGAAGAGACAAGCCGAGGAGCAGCTGTTGTCCGGAGGAGAAAACAAGGCCGGCTGGAAATGGAAATGCAGCCGCTCCAAGTAAACACCAGTGTTCGTGTTTGCGTATATATAGAGATACATATCTGAGGTTGATTGTGTAGTTCTGCCCAGAGCATAGCCTTTGCATCAGTGAGATTTACCTGTGGATTGAGTCACCATTCAACAGTCCAGGCCTATAGGTCTGCTCTGGCTGGGATTTAGCATCACCCCCACATCAGCATAGGCACATCTGTGCTTAAGTCCGTTCAGCAGTCACCTACCTGGGAAGCATCATCTCTTCAGATGCCAAGACTGATAAAGAGATAGATCACAGATTAGCAAAGGCACAGAGTGCGTTCGGAAGGCTTCACAAAAGAGTCTGGAGCTACAAGCACCTGAGACAAAGCACCAAAATCAGTGTGCACAGAGCTATCGTACTGTCTATTCTCCTCTATGGGTCTGAAACATGGGTCACCTATCGCCAACACCTATGACTCCTCGAACGCATTACTGAAGCCATTCCGAAATTTCGGAATTGATTCGGGAAATTCCGAAAATTTTCCGGAAAATTCCGGAAGTCATTCAGATTCAAAGCGCTAGCGCCCCCTACATCCGGAACGGGTTTTGAACATTTTTTTTCAAAAAATCAAACAGACCTAGTGTATAGCTAGCCAGCCCTGTTGTCCATACAGTAAAACACATTCCTAGCTGGACTGCAGTTACCTGAAACCATAGATAACACCAAACGGTATTAAATTGTGGTAGATATACACCCAAATTTGAATACTGGTGGGGTTGATTTTGTCATTTGGGAGTTGTAGTTGCTGGGATTTATAGTTCACCTACAACCAAAGAGCATTCTGAACTCCACCAAGAATAGATTTGGGCCAAATTTCCCACACAAAACCCCCACGACCAACAGAAAACACTGTTTTCTGATGGTCTTGCGACCTCTCTAACACCCCCTCATGACCCACTCAGTGTCCTGACCCCAGGTTGAGAAACACCGTCCTAGAGGGAGGGGGGTGGGAAACAGGGCAAAATGGGCGTGGCTGACTTACCAGCCACGACGGGGTGCGGAGCAGCATTGCCCTCCCGCCATCTTGGGGCCCGGGGGACCTGCTTGCTCCCAGAAGCCCCGGATGGCGGGAAGGTCTCCGCCATACAGGCCAGCAGGCCAATGAGGGGGCTGGCTTCGCCCTGCCCCCTCCCTGTTCCGGCTGGCTCAGATTTCCGCCCGGGCAGGTTTCTTGTGCCCGGGACTGCCTGGCCTCATTCGGAGGCAGGCTGTTTTGCCGCCCACCCTCCCTACTCATTGCATTGTTGGTTTTGCTCTGTTTGTGTATCTGTTCTTTTTTGTACCATGTTTAGGGCATTATATTGTGTTATGTTATTGTCGCAGCTCCGTGTCCGGCGTGTGGCGTGTGGCTTGGCCCCTGGATCAGGTTGGCTTATCACCCTTGGTTGTTAGGGGATAACGCCCAGGCCCACCGGGTGCTGAGTTTCCGTGGACAGGCATTGGCCGCTCGCACCCCTGGCTTGCTATCACCTCAAGGCATTTGTGGGGGCCGTCTACCATGATCCAGGACCCAGGCATGGCCGCCAACCCCTCGTTCCTGCTTTCAATAAATGAGTTGTGGCCAATATTATCCAACCACTTATCCAACCAATGTGTCTGCATGTTTCTTGGCGCGAGGTGTGTCACGCTTGCACACGCAATAACAAGTGAAATCAAGGGCTGCTCTAGAAAGTATTCCAGGGAATCCTCCGCCTGGTGCCCTTCCGTGTGCCATCCACCATCCGCCAGCAGGTTTCACACTGTTGTGCCTGCTTCCGATAATGAACTGGGAGCTGGACTGCCTGGCCCGACTTCTTCTTCTCTGCCAAGGCCGGCCCTGCTCTGCTTTGAAACGGAGCCTCTCTCATAAATGCAGAGCCAGGGACAAGTGAGCAGCCGCCGTCCAGGACAAAGAGGAAATGGAAGAAGCGAGAGTTGTAGCGTCAGAAGAGACCCCCAAAGGCGATTCAGCCCAAACTCTCTTAGCAGGTAGCCATTCAGTCGCTGTTTGAAGGAAGGGGGCTCCACTGGCCTCCCGGGCAGCAGCAAAGAGCTCCGACCTGCAGGAAGTGCTTCCTAAGGGTCAACTGGGGTCTCTTTTCCTGGAGTTTGTCCCAGTCTCTGGAGGTCGAGAATACACCGAGACATTTAGGATGGAAACAACGTTCAAGCTCTTGACCTTCCCAGGTGGCTTTCAATTTCCTGTTGGCTTCACGGTTGCGTAGGTGGAAAGCACACGCTTGTGTCTTGGCAGGGTTAGGCTTCATGTGGTTATCTTTGGAGTATCTGGAGAGATCTTTCAAGACATTAATATTATTTATTTATTTATTTGAAACTTTTGTATCCCGGCCTTCTCACCTCTATCGAGGGACTCAGACCGGCATAACAGCAAAATGCAATGCTATACAATTTAAAAACAACTACAACAACATATTAAAATACATAAAAACCCAGCATAAAACCACATCGCCACTAAAACAATTCCACTCGGTCTGTAAACGTGGTCATACATTCAGACAATAGCCAATCTCAGCCTATTCTGGGAAGGCCTGGTTCCACATCCAGGTCTTCACCGGCCTCCTAAAGGACAACAGAGGGGGCAGATCTAGCATCACTTGGGAGAGAGTTCCACAGCCGAGGGGCCACCACAGAGAAGGCCCTGGCTCCCGTCCCCACCAGCCGCAATTGCAAAGCCGGCGGGACCAAGAGCAGGGCCTCTCCGGAGGATCTTAATGTCCTTGATGGTTCAAAGGGGAGAATCCGTTCGGACAGGTAAACTGGGACAGAACCGTATAGGGTTTTGTAGTTAAAACCAGCACTTTGAATTGTGCCCGGAAGCTATTTGGCAGCCAGTGGAGCTGGTGCAGCAATGGAGTTGTATGCTCCCTGTGCCCCGCTCCTGTTAGTAACCTGGCTGCCGAACGTTGGACTAATTGCAGCTTCCGAGCAGTCTTCAGAGGCAACCCCACATACAGAGCATTGCAGTAGTCTATATGAGATGTAACCAGAGCGTGGACCACCATGGCAACGTCTGACTTCCCAAGGTGCGGGCGCATCTGGCGCACAAGCTTTAACTGTGCAAAGGCTCTCCCGGTCACCTCCGAGACCTTGGGCTCCGGGCTCAGCGATGATCACACCCAAACTGCGAACCTGCGTCTTCAGGGGGAGTGTAACCCCAACTAACACAGGCTGTGACCCTATGCCCTGTTTGGCCTTTCGACTGACCAGGAGTGCCTCTGTCTTGTCTGGATTCAATTTCAATTTGTTCGCCCTCATCCAGTCCGACACAGCAGCCAAGCACCGGTTCAGGACTTGAACAGCCGCCTTAGTAGCAGGTGGGAAGGAGTGACAGAGTTGGACGTCATCTGCGTACAGATGACACCGCACCCCGAAACTCCGGATGACCTCCCCCAGCGGCTTCATGTAGATGTTAAACAACATGGGAGATAGTATTGAACCCTGGGGAACCCCACAAGACAATGGTTGTGGGGTTGAACAGGTATCTCCCAATAACACCTTCTGAGATCGGCCCTCCAGAAAGGACCGGAGCCACTGCAAAACAGTACCTCCAAGGCCCATTTCCGTGAGGCGTCCCAGAAGGATACCATGGTCAATGGTATCGAAGGCCGCTGAGAGGTCCAGCAGAACCAATAGGGACATACTCTCCCTGTCGAGCTCCCGGCGTACATCATCCACTAAGGCGACCAAGGCTGTCTCGGTATCATGCCCTGGCCTAAAACTAGACTGTGCCGGATCCAGATAATCCGTGTCTTCCAAGAATACCTGGAGTTGTGAGGCCACCACACGTTCCAGGACTTTGCCCAAAAAGGGAAGATTGGAAACAGGCCAATGGTTGATGAATTGAGTGGGGTCCAGGGATGGTTTCTTCAACAGCGGTTTTATCACAGCTTGTTTTGAGCTGGCTGGAATGTGTCCTTCCCGAAGGGTCTTGGCAGGGTTAGGCTTCAGGTGGTTATCTTTGGAGTATCTAGGAGATCTGTCAAGGCATTCGTAAGCTGGATTTCAACTGTTTCAAGGTCTTTGGCTTGTGTTGTTAGGCCAAGGTCATCAGCCTATATAAAGCTCTTTGTGAGTGGTGGTTGTGACTGATTGTTAGTAAAGGTATTAAACAAGGTCGGTGCAAGGACGGTGCCTTGGGGCAATAGGCCCTTCTTTTGCCTCCTCCATCCACTTTTCCTGCCTTGAGCCTTGATGAGATATTAATTGAAAAAATGTGCTGCAGGACAATGTCCCTCCCGCAAAGACATTTTGGGCAGTTTAATAAATTTTTCCCATGTTTTTATTTTATTTATTTTTATTTATTTGTCGAATTTCTAGGCCGCCACTCCCGGGAGGCTCGGGGCGGTTCACAACAAGACGATACATAATAAAACACATTACACACTCTAAAATATCCAGAGGTTAAAACACAGTATGCTGTACGAAACACGAATGCACAGCATAATACAGTATGAAACAATAGAATCAACAAGCAGGCTGAGGCGCTGATGGCGCCCTTGGAGGGCTCGTGTCTCGGCCGGGAGAGCGTTCCATAGAGTTGGAGCTATCACTGAGAACGCTCTCTTTCGGGTCGCAGTCAGCCTGAGCGTCTTGACAGGGGGAATTGCCAATAGATTGATGTTCTCTGACCGCAGTGATCTCGTAGGGCAATATGGGGTAAGCCGGTCCCTCGGATACGCTGGCCCCAGGCCGTGCAAGGCCTTAAAGGTAAGCACTAACACTTTGAAGGTGATCCAGTGCTCAATTGGAAGCCAGTGCAGATCCTGCAAAACCGGTGTATTATGGCAACCTGCTGGGGTACCAGACAGGAGCTGGGCAGCAGTGTTCTGCACCAGCTTGACCTTCCGGGTCACCGACAGAGGAAGGCCGACGTAGAGTGCGTTACAGTAGTCTAGTCTCGAGATGACCGTGGCTTGGATCACCGTGGCCAGGTCGTCCTGGGATAGATAGGGGGCCACCGCCTTGCCTGTCTTAGATGGAAAAAAGCTGTTTTACTGGCCATGGAGATTTGGGTCTCCATGGTCAGTTGGGAGTCCAGATGAACTCCCAGGCTCTTTACAGAAGGTGATGGGCATAGCACCACACCGTCCAGGGTCGGAAGCTGGACCTCCCCATCACCTGGACGGCCCAGCCGCAAGATTTCCATCTTTGCTGGATTCACCTTCAACCTACTGGCTCGCAGCCATCCAGTAACGGCCTCGAAGCAGCGTTGGAAATTATCAGGTACAGATCCAGGCCTGCCCTCCATCCTCAAAATGAGCTGAGTGTCTGATGACACTCCAGCCCATAACTCTGCACCAGCTGTGATAGAACCAATTAGAAAATGACATTTATCACCCAGGAACAAAAAAATGTGTTGCATCGTGTTATCCTAAGGCCCTTGTCACATATTAGCATTGCCAGGCCAAGGACCCTCTCCGCCCTATAAGCTTGCATTTTGGTTTTTGTAGCCTCCGTGTTGTGTTTTGGCCTCGGCTCTGTCCAATCTGCCATTCCGAAGCTCTTAGCCTTTGGCTGCAATGCTGGAGCCGAGAGTCCATCTGCCGCATCCGCCATACGGGTGCAGCTGCGCAATTTGGCCAAGGCGAAGCCAAGGGAGGTGGGTTTGCAAGGCCGAAGAGCAAAGGAGAGCAATCCAGCACAGCCACCAAAGAAGCCCTTCCCCTGGAAGGAAGCCCTTCCTCCGTTTCAGCCGCCTCTCGCCGCTTGGCAGGCAGCTGTGTCCAATTGGCCGGATTAGTTCATATTATTCACTGTGGAAGGAGAGGAGCGACTGGGAGCCGGCGATAGGCACTTCAAAGGCCCAGGGACGTGGCCAGAGGCTTTGCGGCCTTGCAGAGATTGCAGAAATGTGCCATCCGTGGCAACGAGAGGCCGGGAAAATGACTGGGCTGGTAGTGAGCTTGGCTTTTCCTGTTGTTGTTGTTGTTGTCATTCTTGTTATCCCACTTTTCCTTTCTAAAGGAGACTCAAAGTAATGAACAACAACACAAGTCTTGAGGAGAGGTAGTTCACATTCTTGTTGTTGTTGTTGTTGTTGTTATATCACTATCAGGATTCCCACATTGGATTTCAGAATACTAGAGTTGGAAGGGGCATCCAAAGGCCATCTAGTCCAGCCCCTTTCTGCCAGGCAGGAAGTCAGAATCAAACCCCTCCTGGCAGATGGCCACCAGATGTCCAGGCATCAGCTTGAACCAATGTTTTTCAACCTTTTTTTGAGCCGCGGCACATTTTTTACATTTACAAAATCCTGGGGCACACCACCAACCAAAATGACACTCTAACACAGTCATACATGTAGTTAGTATGTTTGTAAATGTATTTATACACTCAGTGTGAAACCTGGGCCTGTTTCGATGAACACAGCATAGATATCCTGGCAGGAATGGCAGAAAGACACAAACTTCCCACACAGAACTCCCATAACCAAGAGAAATACTATAAGAGTTTGGTGGGCATTGACCTTGGGTTTTGGAGTTATAGATCACCTATATCCAGAGAGCACTGTGGACTCAAACAATGTTGGATCAGGACCAAACTTGGCATGAATACTCAAAATGCCCAAATGTGAACACAGATGGAGTTTGGGGGAAATAGACCTTGACATTTGGGAGTTACAGTTTCTGTGATTTATAGTTGACACACAATCAAAGAGCTTCCTGAACTCTTGCAACAATGGAATTGAACCAAACTTGGCATATTGAACTCTCATTACCAACAGAAAGTACTTAAAGGGTTTGCTTGGGAATTGACCTTGAGTTTGGAAGTTGTAGTTCACCTACACCCAGAGAGCACTGTGGACTCAAACAATGTTATCTTATGTTGTTGTTTGTTTTGTATCCAGAATCACAATGTTGGAAGGAGGCTCACCACTTTAAGGTCCCTAAAACAGGCATGGGAAAACTTCGGCCTCTGGGTGCTTTGGACTCCAACTCCACCCATCCTAACAGCCCGGGGCCCTTTCCTGCTTAAGTGGCTGAGGGGGGGGGGGAAGGAAAAGGGCCCGAGGCTGCTAGGAATGGTGGGAGTTGGAGTCCAAAACACCTGGAAGTTTGCCCTTGCCAGCTTTCGAGAGAGACCCCTTCCTCCCCCTTCCCCTTCGCGCCCTTTCTTCCCCCTCCTGCCCAACACTTACTTTTTGTATTGGAGGTTCCAATTTCCCACGGCACACCTGATGATCACTCACGGCACACTAGTGTGCCACGGCACACTGGTTGGGAAACACTGGCTTGAACAGCCCTGACCGTCTTCCCAATGTTCATGACCTCTCCTCCCAGCCTTCTATCTTCCAAGCTAAACAGGCCCCACTCCTTTGGTCCTTCCTCACAGGGCTCGCTTTCCAAACCTTTGGTCATTTTGGTTGTCCTTCTCTGGACCCTTCCAGTTAGTCAACATCCTTCTTGAATTGTATTGCCAGAACCAGACACCCGGTGAGGTCTGAACAAGGCAGAACGGCATGGGATGAGGACTTCCCTCAACCTGGACACTGTACTCCCATTGACGCAGCCTAGAATCACATTGGCCTTTTGAGCTGCTGCATCACACTGTTGACTCGTATTCAGCTTGTGGTCCACGAAAACAGAAGGAAGGAAGGTAGGAGAGAAGGAAAGAAATGAATAAGGAAGGTAGGAGAGAAGGAAAAGAGGGAGGGAAGAAGGAAGGAAGGAAAGAAAGAAAGAAAGAAGGAAGGAAGGGAAAAAGAAAGAAGGAAAGGAGGAAGGAAAGATAGAGGGATGGAAGGAAGGAAGGAAGGAAGGAAGGAAGAGAATAAGGAAGGAAAGAAGGAATGGGAGATGGGAGGGAGGGAATAAGGAAGGAGAGAAAGAAGGAGAGATTGAAGGAAGGGAATAAGGCAGGCAGGCAGGCAGGCAGGCAGGCAGGCAGGCAGGCAGGCAGGCAGGCAGGCAGGCAGGCAGGCAGGCAGGCAGGCAGGAAGGAAGGAAGGAAGGAAGGAAGGAAGGAAGGAAGGAAGGAAGGAAGGAAGGAAGGAGAAAAGGAAGGAAAGTAGGAGAGAAGGAATGAAATGAATAATGAAGGTAAGAGAGAAGAAAGAGAGGGAGGGAAGAAGGAACGAAGGGAAGAAGGAACAAAGGAAAGGAAGAAGGGAAGAAGGAAAAAAAGATGGAAGAACGGGAATAAGTAAAGGAGGGAAGGAGGAGAGATGGAAGGAAGGTAGAAGGAAGGAAATGAATAAGGAAGGTAGGAGAGAAGGAGGAGAGAGGGGGAAATGAAAGAAGGAAGGAAGGAAGGAAGGAAGGAGAGATGGAAGGAGAAAAGGAAGGAAAGTAGGAGAGAAGGAATGAAATGAATAATGAAGGTAAGAGAGAAGAAAGAGAGGGAGGGAAGAAGGAATGAAGGGAAGAAGGAACAAAGGAAAGGAAGAAGGGAAGAAGGAAAAAAAGATGGAAGAACGGGAATAAGTAAAGGAGGGAGGGAGGGAGGAGAGATGGAAGGAAGGTAGAAGGAAGGAAATGAATAAGGAAGGTAGGAGAGAAGGAGGAGAGAGGGGGAAATGAAGGAAGGAAGGAAGGAAGGGAAGAAGAAAAGATGGAAGGAAGGGAATAAGGAAAGGAGGGAGGGAAGGGAGGAGAGAAAGAAGGAAATGAATAAGGAAGGTAGGAGAGAAGGAAGAGAGGGAGGAAGAAGGAAGGAAGGGAATAAGGAAGGGAGGAGAGACGGAAGGAAGGGAGGAGAGAAGGAAGGAAATGAATAAGGAAGGTAGGAGAGAAGGAATGAAATGAATAATGAAGGTAAGAGAGAAGAAAGAGAGGGAGGGAAGAAGGAATGAAGGGAAGAAGGAACAAAGGAAAGGAAGAAGGGAAGAAGGAAAAAAAAGATGGAAGAACGGGAATAAGTAAAGGAGGGAGGGAGGGAGGAGAGATGGAAGGAAGGTAGAAGGAAGGAAATGAATAAGGAAGGTAGGAGAGAAGGAGGAGAGAGGGGGAAATGAAGGAAGGAAGGAAGGGAAGAAGAAAAGATGGAAGGAAGGGAATAAGGAAAGGAGGGAGGGAAGGGAGGAGAGAAAGAAGGAAATGAATAAGGAAGGTAGGAGAGAAGGAAGAGAGGGAGGAAGAAGGAAGGAAGGGAATAAGGAAGGGAGGAGAGACGGAAGGAAGGGAGGAGAGAAGGAAGGAAATGAATAAGGAAGGTAGGAGAGAAGGAAGAGAGGGAGGGAAGAAGGAAGGAAGGAAAGAAGGAAGGAAGGAAGGAAAGGAAGAAGGGAATAAGGAGGGGAGGGAGGAAGAAGGGAGGAGGCCCCCTTCTCCTCTGAAGCAAGAGCCCTCCTTCCTCCCCTCCCGGAGAGAAGAGATGAGAAGAGATGAGTGATGAGATTATCAGTGGCTCTAATCCAGGGCTCATTGTTGAGCATCCTCTCTGCCTTTGAGGAGCATCTGCGGGGCCTCCTCCTCCTCTTGCGCAGGAAGACAATGCCTGCCATTGTGCCTTGCGCTAATCCATCTTGGAGGGAATGGGCCTCCCACCAGCTCTTCAGGCCGCATGGGGAATCAAGGCGCAAACTCCAACAAACACAATCTGCCGGCTGATCCTCCCGTTGAGAACCCAAGGAGTCAATCCACCTCCTTGTGTAACCGGGGACATCATGCCATTAAAGATGCGCTTCTTAATTTTCTTTTCCTCATTTTTTTGTGCTCAGACTCCTGGCAATACATTACGAAACTCTCTCTGGCCGAGGAAAAGGCACATGAGCATGGATTCTGGCAATATTGGTCCCCACTTCCTGCCGTGGCAAGGCTCAAAACCTGCAGATCATGGTGTTTAACCCAGATTGGATGCGGGATTTCTTCCCTCCGCATGAGATCTGGGGGAATCACGGGAAACGTGGGTTTCCTCCAGGTCTCATGCAGAGGGATATTATCCTGAATCCAATCTGCAGCCAATGAGGGGAATCCAACTCTAAAAGGGCAGAAATCCGATCCGAGCTCTTTTCGAAAATCGCGGCCGCGACTTCAAATTTGCAAAAACACTTCCAGGCTCTTGTTTCCTGAATAAATCTGAATAAACACACACTAGAGTTTACCGGGGCATTGTAATTGAAAACAATGGCAATTCACTACAATGGCACATGTATAGACGAGCTATATATACGAGATATATATACGAGAGATATATACTCTCACTCTCTCTCTCTCTCTCTCTCTCTCTCTCTCTCTCTCTCTATATATATATATATATATATATATATATACAGTATATAATGCTCATATATTAGGCATGGGCAATCCATGGTTCTAAATGGTTCTAAAGTACTTACAAAACTAAAGTTCTGGTGGCGAACACTAGGTGGCGCTGGTGCTTTGCTTCTACAGTGTTGCTAAAGTTCTGGTGGTGAACATTTCAGAACTCTAACAAAACTTTCAAAATTTCATTATAAATAGCAGTTCCTAATTGGTTCTGTCATAAATATCACCAATAACTTTAGCAACACTGTAGAAGCAAAACACCAGCGCCACCTAGTGGTCGCCACCAGAACTTTAGCAACACTGTAGAAGCAAAGCACCAGTGCCACCCAGTGATCACCACCAGAACTTTAGCAACACTGTTGAAGCAAAGCACCAGCGCCACCTAGTGTTCACCACCAGAACTTTAGCAACACTGTAGAAGCAAAGCACCAGCGCCACCTAGTGTTCACCCCCAGAACTTTAGCAACACTGTAGAAGCAAAGCACCAGCGCCACCTAGTGTTCACCACCAGAACATTAGCAACACTGTAGAAGCAAAGCACCAGCACCACCTAGTGTTCACCACCAGAACTTTATCAACACTGTAGAAGCAAAGCACCAGCGCCACCTAGTGTTCACCACAAGAACTTTAGTAACACTGTAGAAGCAAAGCAACAGCGCCACCTAGTGTTCACCACCAGAACTTTAGCAACACTGTAGAAGCAAAGCACCAGCGCCACCTAGTGTTCACCACAAGAACTTTAGCAACACTGTAGAAGCAAAGCACCAGCGCCACCTAGTGTTAACCACCAGAACTTTAACAACACTGTAGAAGCAAAGCACCAGCACCACCTAGTGTTCACCACCAGAACTTTAGCCACACTGTAGAAGGAAAGCACTACCGTCACCTAGTGTTCACCACCAGAACTTTAGCCACACTGTAGAAGCAAAGCACCAGCGCCACCTAGTGTTCACCACCAGAGCTTTAGCAACATTGTAGAAGCAAAGCACCAGCGCCACCTAGTGTTCATCACCAGAGCTTTAGCAACATTGTAGAAGCAAAGCACCAGCGCCACCTAGTGTTCACCACCAGAGCTTTAGCAACATTGTAGAAGCAAAGCACCAGCGCCACCTAGTGTAAACCACCAGAACTTTAGTTTTGTAAGTACTTTAGAACCATTTAGAACCATGGATTGCGCATGCCACTGTCTGCCCGGTGGTGTCACTTCGCATCCTTTCCACTTCAGTGACGTATAATCAGCTATTACACACAACAGGAGATGAGGGGAGCAACAGGTAAGAAGAGGATGCAAAGAACATATTCCCTTTCTCCATCCTTGAGAGGCCAGAGCCATTGCGCCAAAGGTTAATTCCCACTCATTTTGGGTGGATGTTGAGTCGGATCATCAGCACCCTACAGCATAAGGAGAGATTGGCCTTGGTGCCTCCCGGAGCCAAGCTTGGGCCTCTGCGGAGCCAGTCCCAAAAGGATGGAGGGGAAATCCACGTTATTTGCAGGTTGCTAAAAGCCCGAGTCTCCTTTTCAGGGAGAGCAAAGCAAAGCAATAATAGGCAAATAGGTTTCAGGCCTCCCTAAAAGGCCTTTGGGTTCCATAAGGGAAATGCATGGTCTGCAGGAAAGCCCTGTGCCCGTTCAATGTCAGACAAGGAGGCTGTCTCGGCAGCAGACATCTTTGTCGGGGATTCTTCTTTCAACCAATGAGTTCAAATCAATACATGAAATGATCTGCTCCTGCAGCCAGCACATCGTTGGAGCCTGAGGGTGGGAGTTCTTCTATGGGGAGGGAAGCAACGGGTTTGTTTCCTCTCCCCTTGGCCCACGTCCTCCTCCTCTTCCTCTACAGACTGATTATTCCTCCTCCAAGGATGCTCGAGGGGCTTCCATGCGCTAAAGAGAACCGAAGCCCTGCTTGCAAGGCCAGTGCGCACCCTGCAGGACAAGAGCTCTCTCTCGGCATTACTTCACGAACGAAGATTCAGGAAGGACTCATCCCACACTTTTTACAAGCACGTTGATGACTAAAAAGGCCAATCTGAGATAGGCAAATTTGGTTGCAGAAAGCACAGCAGAAAGTCTCCTTGGATGATGTCGTTTCCAAGTTGCGGTTCTTTCTGCGTTGTCGAGACCCATTCGGCGTGTCCTCTCGAAAGGCCGCAGCATTGTGGATAGTGCGTCTCCATGCCTCCCGATGTGAGGCCAGGGTGAACCATTGTTGGTGATCAATCTGGCCGAGCCTGAGATGTTGTTTCAAGGAGTCCTTGTATCTCTTTTGGGGGGCGCCTCTCTTGCGCTGACCCGTGGCAAGTCCACCATAGAGTGGTACCTTTGGGAGGCGGTGGTCCTCCATTCTATGGAAGTGCCCTGTCCAGCGCAGCCGTGTTCTCAATAGCGTGGCCTCAATGCTGGTGATCCCTGCTTGCTCAAGGACAGCAACATTCGTCACATAGTCGGTCCAGTGTATATTTAGGATTGTGCGAAGACAGCGCTGATGAAAGCGTTTGAGGAGTTGTAGGTGTTGGCGATAGGTGACCCATGTTTCAGACCCATAGAGGGGAATAGACAGTACGATAGCTCTGTACACACTGATTTTGGTGCTTTGCCTCGTGTAACGACTCTTCAATACTCGGTAAGGATCACGCGTAGATTGTATCACGGTCCAACACGATTTTATTGTAGGTACGACACATGTGAAGCAAAAGCACCGTCCCGCCACCCAAACACACCTTATATACCCCGAGCCCCTCCCCATTGCCCATGCAATGTCCAAGCAGGGTTGCACCATATCTGGTGATTCAGCATATCCCATAGTCCGAAGGGATGTGACCTCATGGCCCCATGAGTCAGCGTTATGAGTCCAATTGTCCAATGTCCAGGCTCGGAGGAGTTACCTCACTTCCCTCCGGAGCCACACACACATCTGGAAGTTACGTCACTCCCACTTGACTCAGCACAGGCTCTATGCAGCTGGAGCCAAGGTCACCAAATAACTGGGGCAAAGGTCGGTGCAATCTCATGGCAGGTTGGGAGCCTGAACTTCTCCTAAGCTCAGGTCTCCCAATCCTGACACCTCGGGTGCTTGTTGCTCCAGACTCTTTTGTGAAGCCTTCCGAATGCACTCTATGCCTTTCCTAATCTGTGATCTATCTCTTTATCAATCTTGGCGTCTGAAGAGATGATGCTTCCTAGGGAGGTGAACTGCTGAACGGACTTTAGCACAGATGTGGGGATGATGGTGTTCTTCCTGTGGTGCGGGCTGGTAGAGGACTTCCGTTTCCTTCAGGCTGACTTCCAGCCCAAACAGCTCTGCAGCTGCTGCAAAGCAGGATGTGAGGCGCTGCAGGGCTGCTTCTGGATGGGTGACAAGGGCAGCATCGTCAGCAAAAAGCAGCTCACAGAATAGATAACTTAGAGTCTTCGTGCGAGCCCTCCGACGGCTTAAGTTGAAGAAGCAACCATCAGTACGATAGCGTCTTCTTCTTCGAGGTCTGCTGTAGCCCTTTGGAGCATCATGCTGAAGCAGATTGTAAATAGGGTTGGTGCAAGAACACAACCTTGTTTCACTCCATTAGTTATGAGAAAGGGCTCCGAGAGAGCACCGTGTATCCTGAATGTACAGCTGAATGTAGTATCCTGAATGTACAGCTCTTAATAATCATACAATAATAATAATACACTTTATTTATATTCTGCTCTCTCTACCTGGGGGAACTCAGAGCGGATTAAAGTATACACAGATATAGGCAAATGCAGTGAACAATGACATACAACACACAAACAAAGGCAAATTTTTCAATTACCATTTCCGGCGTCTGGAGGCGATGCTCAACTCTGGCCATGGGGAGGTGATCTTGATTCATTTTCCCACACCAAGGAGCCTGTTGTCCATACACCTTCCTGGTCGTGTTAGAATAACAGAATGATAGAGTTCGAAGAGAACTCATGGGCCATCCAGTCCAACCCCCTTGCAAAACTACAACTCCCAGGACTCCATACCATTCAGCCATGGCAGTTCAAGTGGTGACACACTGCATGAATACTGCAGCACAGATGCACCCTGGGTAATTGTGCTTTGATGGTTCACATATCATGCTTCATGATACCACCTTTGCAACACCACTAAGCCCCGCGTCTTGTGACACCACAAGAGGGATCCCTACATCTCCTTCTCTAGCAACGCAAGCTGGATCTACCCGGTCATGGCATGCAGTTTGAAACACTTATAATGCAATTAAATGTTGTTAAACTACATTACGTGGGCCCACACTGACCGCATAATGCAGTTTTAAACCCCACAGAGGATCCAGTGGGGAGGCAAAGTCAGGAAGTGGCTGTGAAACAAGGCACAGCCACCATTTGAATTTTTAATTTCTAGTTAAGTTAAACACAAGGCCTTCATTCCTGCGCATTGTCCTCAAACATCGTGATGTGTTTATGTCTGCACATCAAGGTGAGTTACAAAGCAACATGCCGAGTTTGGAAACACTGTTTGCTCATTATGGGTTCGGTTGTCTGGCTCTCGTAACTTTTTATGGCCCGATTGCGGCAGCGGCTGTTGCTGCTTTGTCTTGTGACTATTCAAGATAAGGTCGGTTTAAGTACCTGCTCAGGATGGATCCTTGTACTGCAGACCAGACTCTCTCTGGCGGAACTGCCTGGTCAAGGCCGGTTCGTCCATTAGACGAACTACGCAGGCGCGTAGGGCGACGTCACCAGGGAGGGGCGACGTCACCCGGGAGGTCTGCAGCGCCTTTTTTAGGCAGCCCGGGGTGCTCCGGCCATGCTTCCGCATGCGCGGAGCTTTTTGCGCATGCGTGCTGGCTCCCGCTTTGGAGGCAGTGTGCGTGCGCAGATTGGCGCATGCGCACTGGCCGCCAAAGCGGGAGGCGCGCTCTGGAGCCAGTGCGCATGCAGATTGGCCCATGCGCCCTGGGGGGGGCGCGGAAATTTTTTCCCGCGTACCCCCCGGGAACAGCTTGGTCCGCCCCTGTGCCTGGTTAAAGAGGCTATAGGGCAGGGGTGCTCATTAGGTAGATCGCGATCTACTGGTAGATCGCGTAGGGCATCCTGGTATATCGCAGGCAGGGTGAGGGGAAGGCTCAGTCCCGCCCCGCAGACTTCCGACACCACCCAGGTGCTGCCATGGTGGCGGCGTGACCGGTGCTGCCGCCACTATGTCTCATATGGGAGCCATACACGGTGTGTATGGCTCCCATGCCATTTCTGCCACCGCCATGACATCACACGTGCCATTTTCCCTACCATTTCGTTGTCTCGCCAGAAGAAGGGCGTGGGGGAGGGACGTGGCCAGAGGCGGCTCCAACTGTGGCAGCATGGACTGGGACTCAGAGCTGCCTGTTGGTAAGCCGGTGAAGGGGCTTCCTCTTTTCTCCCTGTCCCTCCCCCTCGCTCTCTTTCCTTCCTTCCTTCTTCCCTTTCTTCCTTCCCTACTTCCCATCCTTTCTTCCTTCCCTTCTTTCCCTCCCTCCCTTCTGTTCTTCCTTTTTTTTCCTCCCTCCCTCTTTCATTCCTTTCTCACCTCTTTCCTTCCTGGCAGCAGAGGAAGGGCTCCTCCTCCTTCCTTTGGGAGGACGCGGCTCCTTCCTCCCCTCCCCTCTCCGTTCTTCCTTTTTCCCTCCCTTCCTATTTCCTTCCTTCCATTCCTTCTTCCTCTCCTTGTGACGCCCTCTTGAGGGCTGTTTCATCTGTGTTGGGATTACAATTTACCTGTATTGGTTCTTTGTTCTCTGCTTTGCCATGTGTTCCTTGGTCATGTGACCTTTGGCCCTATCATGTGGTCACTTAGGGATGAGCTACATCAGGGCTGTCCAACTGGTGGCCCTGGGGCCGTATACGGCCCCCCCGCCCCTTCCCTCCGGCCCCCTAAGCTTTTAAATAAAAAATAAAAATGAAAAAAATAAAATAAATAATAAAAAATTTAAAAATTACCTACTTCCGGGTTCGAGCAACTTTGAAGAATACGCAACCATACGGGATTTCGCTGTCAACGCGAGATCACGCCGCGTTGACAGCGAAATCCCCTGTGGATTGCGTATTCTCGCGATACTCTTCGGCTACTCTACTACTGGATCGCTGAGGCCCACAGACGCGATTGGGACCTTCTTCGACTCAGTCGGTCGTGGCCTCTCATTGTCCGGGTACTCCTGGATCCTTTGCGTTTGGAAAAGGTAGGCGAAGCAGGGGGGCTCCTCAGGGGCTCCTCATTCCCTCCCCCATCTCCCCTCATTGTATTAAATATAAAATTAAATATATTTAAAGATGAAATAAGGGGAGATGGGATACATTAAAATAAGGGGAGAGGGAGGATGGAATTAAATATATTTAATATTAAATTAAAATAAGGGGAGGGAGGATGGAATTAAATATATTTAATATTAAATTAAAATAAGGGGGAGGGAGGATGGAATTAAATATATTTAATATTAAATTAAAATAAGGGGAGGAGGATGGAATTAAATATATTTAATCTTAAATTAAAATATGGGGGGACGGGAGGATGGAATTAAATATATTTAATATTAAATTAAAATAAGGGGAGAAGGGAGGATGGAATTAAATATATTTAATATTAAATTAAGGGGAGGATGGAATTAAATATATTTAATATTAAATTAAAATAAGGGGAGAAGGGAGGATGGAATTAAATATATTTAATATTAAATTAAAATAAGGGGAGAAGGGAGGATGGAATTAAATATATTTAATATTAAATTAAAATAATTTAATATTTTATCCTTGCATTTTATCTCAGTAAAAGATTATATTTGACTGTATGGATGCCCCTTTTGAATTCCCACCCTGCATTTAATGTTAGTAAAAGATTATATTTGATTGTATGGATGCCCCTTATGAATTGTAAGTAAATTGGAGCCGGGGGAGGGGCGGGGCAGGGGTGGAGCTGGGGCGGGGCGGGGGCGGAGCCGGGGCGGAGTCATCAGTGACCGGAATTCAGGCCCCTGGGCCGGTAGAAGTTGGACAGCCCTGAGCTACATCATAGCCCTTACCTGGTGACCTGCTTCCACCCCACCCCCCTTTTCAGAGTCTATTTAAGGGGCCGCATGGCCCTCCCACTTCCTCTTTGCCAAGCCACATCAGGACAATCAAGGTCTGTAAGCCAGGCGGCTGCAAAGGGCAACCGCTTTTACCTGCTGGTTTAACCACGTCCTCAACCAGAATCTTCAGCATACAGGAAGATCCATCTTCAACAGAGGCTGGGATTTTGGGGCTTGCTACAGAACTTCGGATCTGCAGCCCAGAGGACAGCGGAACGCCTTTGACTTTAACAGAGGTACCATCACCGCGCTCTTTCTGGCACTGCGATAGGCTCCCTTTCTTACAAGGACTTTGCAATCAACCCAAGCGTTTTTGTGCCACCAGATTCCTTTACTGGTTGTATTCAATAAATCCTGTTTTAGTTCACCCTATTCTGAGTTTCGCACTCTTTTTATAGAGGTCCAATGCTTTCTTGTATGTGGGGAAACCTTAATTCTGTCCCCAGGGTCAAAGCTTGTTTTGTCCTATCTCTAAAGTCCCTTTTTTTGGGCCCTGGGAAAATAGAAGACTCCTTCCTTCCTTCCTTCCTTCCTTCCTTCCTTCCTTCCTTCCTTCCTCACCTCTTTCCTGCCTGCCTGCCTGGCTTTCCTCCCTCCCTCTCTCCCTCATTCTTTTCCCGCCTCTCTGCCTTTTGGTTGTGTGCTGTTGGTTGTGGGGGTTTTGTGTTGGAAGTTTGCCCCAATTCTGTTGTTGGCGGGGTTCAGAATGCTTTTTGATTGTAGGTGAACTATAAATCCCAGCAACTACAACTCCCAAATGACAAAATATTTTTTTTTAGTGATGGTCACTCCTTGTAGGTGTCTTGTGGCCAAATTTGGCAGCAATTCGTCCAGTAGTAAGAAATCAGTTTGTGTGTGTCAACTGTCAAAAAGGATGTGTGGAAGGGCCCTGGGTTACCTGAGGTCCTTTCCACACAGTTGAATAACATCCTATGATATCTGCTTTGAATCAGATTATATGGGAGTGTGGACTCAGAAAACCCAGTCCAAAGCAGATATTGTGTTATATGTTTCACATTTTTGTAGTGGGGAGGTAGATCATTTTGACTTGGTTGTGTTGTAAGTAGCTCGCATGCCGAAAAAGTGTGAGCACCCCTGCTGTAGGGTCTTTTCCTGAACCCTAAGGACCAACCTGCCTGCCACCTTCTCCAAGGTGAGTCTTCTACAGAACTGCTGTGTTGTTCAAGGCAACTATGAAGCTTCACAACCAAGTAGGAGTAGCAATGTTAGCGCATGGAAACTCTTGTGTACAAAAATGACTGCATCTCCCATATGCTTTATGCTTGTACATTTTGGCATCCGTTGTGGTACATAGCATCCCTTCTGCAGATTGAATAAAGCTTCTGACATTTGCCTTCAAATTGGTGAGATCGTGATTTCTGATCCGGAACATTCGCGGTTAGCGGGACTCGCCAGGCAGCCCTCAGTATCCGCGAGTCACAGAAAACACAAATATTCAGATTCACTCTCACCTCCCTTGCTGCAATATACCAATGTGGATCTCTGGATGGCTTATCTTTTGATCAGATCACCCTTGGCTTGAAAATAGTCCATGTGAAATGTCTCTGTAGGCCACAAATTGAGGGTGAGTCAACAGTGTGATGTAGCAGATCACACTCCCCAGCGTCGGTGGGAGTATATATCAAGAGAAGCTATAGTCCCACTCTGTTCTGCTTTGGTCAAACCCCTTCTTTGCCATTGGTCAGACCTCACCTGGAATAATAATTCTGTGTCCAGTTTTGGGCAAAGAAATTCAAGGAGGAGAAGGGCCATCAAAATGGTGAAAGGTCTGGAAACAATGAATCCCTCTGAGGAGCAGCTGAGGGGGCCAAGGCTGATTAGGATCCCCATGCCCCAGGGAGGGAGAGTAGTGGGGAGAGGTCTGGGGGGCCTTCCTTCCTTCCAGGGGGGGGCTCCCTGGAAATAGAGAGAGAGACACCCACCCATCTCCGTCTCCTTCAGGGCCGCTCCTCCTCCTCCCCCTCGGTTGCAATCCGTGGCTCAGGGAGAACCCCCCTCTGTGGACTTCCACCTCCAAGCAGGCCCCTCGCCTTCTTATTGGCCGAGTCCATGGAGCCACGCCCACCCGAGAAGGAGGGAGGCTCCCCGATTGGCCGGCTGTCGCTCTTCAGCTTTGATCGATGGGTGTCACAAGGCAGGAGGAGGGGCCAGGATCCAAGCTCGGAGGAGTCATTCCTGGCCCCGCCCACTCCCCGCCTCCCAGGGAGGGAGGGAAGGAGTGACGTTACCCTGGGAGGCAACGGAGCAAACAAGGAAGGCGGGCCTGGCGGCGGAGGAGGGAGCGAGTGATGTCACCCTGGGAGGCCCCGCCCTCGGCTGAGTAGTGGGGGGGAGGGAGGGAAGCCGCCGCCGCTGCTGCTCCTCGCCCTGCGTTTCCTGCCTTGAGACCAGGCTCGACCCTCCCTCCCTCCGGGGCCTTTGTGCTTCATCTCCCGCCATTCCCAAGGGCTGGCCACAGAGGGGTTTTTTTTAATTAACTTTTTTTTTTGGCCCGTGAATTGCGCCCCCCCTCGGCTTGCGCCCCTAGGCCATGGCCTAGGTTGGCCTTATGGGTAATCCAGGCCTGCCCATTGAGGAGGGGGAGAGCTTGTTTTCTGATTCTCCAGAGACATGGATTCCAATTGCAAGATCAAAGATGACTCCTAAACTTCCTGATGGTCAGAGGTGTCGGGCAGCAGAATATGCTTCCTTGTAGCATGACGGAGACTCCTTCCCTGGAGCCTTTCAAACAGGAGCTATTAATTTATTCATTAATGACCTGGATGTAGGAGTGAATTCTGAGGTAGCAAAGTTTGCAGACGACACTAAACTGTTCAGGGTAGTTAAAAATGAAACTGACTGTAAAGAGCTCCAGAAAGATCTCTCGAAATTGAGTGAATGGGCAACCAAGTGGCAAATGCATTTTAACCTAAACAAGTGTAAAGTCATGCACATCGGGGCAAAGAACCCCAAATACACTTATCAACTGATGGGATCAAAGCTTTCTGAGACAAACCAGGAAAGGGATCTTGGGGTCTTGGTGGACAGCTCAATGAAGATGTCAACCCAGTGCGCAGCAGCAGTGAAAAAAGCAAATTCTATGCTTGGCATGATCAGGAAGGGAATCGAAAATAGGTCGGCAAATGTTGTATTGCCTCTCTACAAATCTATGGTGAGGCCACTTTTGGAGTACTGTGTACAATTCTGGTCACCGCACCTCAAGAAGGATATAACGGAACTGGAAAAGGTACAAAGAAGGGCAACAAGAATGATCCAAGGGATGGAGCGGCTCCCTTACGAAACCAGGTTGCAACGCCTTGGTCTTTTCAGCCTTGAAAGACGGCGTCTAAGAGGTGACTTGATCGAAGTGTATGAAATCATGCATGGGATAGAAAAGGTGAATAAAGAAAAACTATTTTCTCTGTCACAAAACACTAGGACTAGGGGGCACTCCCTGAAGCTCCAAGGTAGGAAAATCAGGACTAATAAAGGGAAATATTTCTTCACCCAGAGGGTCATTGGGTCATGGAACTCACTTCCAGAGGAGGTTGTGACAGCGGTCAGCCTGGACAGCTTCAAGGCAGGATTAGACAGATTCATGGATACCAAGTGTATCGGTAGTTACTGAAAAGGACATTCAAGTGCCACCTCGGAGTTGGTTGAGGTAGGCAGGATTTCCCTGGGTGCTGGTTGTGGGGGGTCGGGAGCAGGTCAGGGTTTTGCCCTCCCTTCTGCTCGAGATCCCCGTGTACCACTGGGGGCCACTGTGTGATACAGAATGCTGGACTAGATGGGCTGAGGTCCGATTCAGCATGGCTCTTCTTATGTTCTTATGTTCTAGGAGCTGGATGATGACGACGATACTTTGTTTGTATCCCACCACCATCTCCTCTCAGGGACTTGGCGCAACAGATGGATGGCCAGGGATTGTATTTTTCCACATGGCAGAAAGAGTTGGACTGGGTGGCCCTTGTGCTTTGTTTGAAGAGTTCTAGGATTCTGTGTGGACTGGTATGCTTCCCTCAAGTGCCCACGAAACGTGTTCCTGGGGACGCCTGGCGCTTTCCCCACGCGCGGCTTTGCCCCAGAGAACACCCGAGAGCAGGGAAGAGGCTCTGCTTTCCCCGTCCTCCCAGGAGGGCAAAGAGCCTCCTGCCAAAATGCTCCAAATGTAATCAACTCCGCGTTCCCTCGAACACTGTGTGGGTTTTCCCTCCTGCTCAGCCCGCCACTTACGGCACACATGTGCCCACTTCACCGCTTTCCCAGACAACCCAAGAGCCTTTGCCGGCAACGCCGCTCTTCCATGGCAAGAGCTCTCCAGAAGAAGGCAGTTCTGCCAAAACACTCTCCGCAGAATAATAATACCATTCACAAGCAAACAGTCTCTATTTCAAAGATGGTCTGGACTCTCCGTTTGCAAAGGGAATAGCAATGTTCGTGCATGGAAACTCTTGTGTGCAAAAATGCAGGCCCGGATTAACCGCTTTTGGCGTCCTAGGCTACACTTTGGAATTACGCCCCCAAACCAACCTCTACCGCACCCCCCCCCCATTCCTTCTTGAGTCAAGGAAGTAGGGCGCGAAGAGGAGGAGGAAGGGAAGCCCCTGGGGTGGGGCCGCTGCCGGGCATGCGCGGCAGCGGCCCCGGGGACGGGGCTTCCCTCCACCTCCTCCTCTTCGTGCCCTCCTTCCTTGACTCCAGGAAGGAGGGCACGAGGAGGAGGAAGGAAGGGAAGCCCTGGGGGCAGGGCCACTGCCGGGAATGCGCGGCAGTGGCCCCGCCCCCAGGGCTTCCCTCCGCCTCCTCTTCCTCGCGCCCTCCTTCTTTGACTCAAGGAAGGAGGGCACGAGGAGGAGGAGGAAGGAAGGGAAGCCCCCGGGGTGGGGCCACTGCCGGGCATGCGCGGCAGGAAGACGCAAGCACCTCTGACTCCTCCGCCATGTTCCTGGGTGCCGCGCATGCCCAGCAGCGGCCTCGAGGGCTTCCCTCCGCCTCCTTCTCCTTGTGCCCTCCTACCTTGACAAGGGGGTGGGGGTGATAATGAGGGGGGCATAATTCCCTCCCCCCCACCCTCTCGCAGCTCTCCCCCACCCTCCCCTGAGAGAGAGTCATCTCCATGCCGCACGTTGTGGGTTTTATGTTTCAACTTTTTTTGTGGTCCGTGTGAACTGCGCCCCCCTCAGCTTGCACCCATAGGCCATGGCCTAGGGTGGCCTTATGGGTAATCCGAGCCTGCAAAAATGACTGCATCTCCCATATGTTTTATGCTTGTACATTTTGGCATCTGTTGTGGTACACAGCATCCCTTCTGCAGATGGAGTAAAGCCCAGGCCTGGATTACCCATAAGGCCATGGCCTAGGGCAGCAGCCATGGGGTGGCAGCAGGTCCGGAATCCCCCCCCCCAAATATTTAAAAATTCAAAAAGCATATTAAAAAATATTCAAAAAATATTCAAAAAATATTCCAAAAAAAGTGTGCATGCGCGCGGCCGCCCCCCCTGCTCTGCTCCCCTCGGCTCTGCCCCTGCCCCCGGTTCCACCCTGGCTCCTCCCCCGCCACCCTGCCGGCCTCAGAAGGGGCCCCTTTTCAGGCGGGCATGGTGGCTTAAGGAGGGCTCCTCCCTCCCTCCTAAAGTGCGGCATCAGCTCCGGGGGTCCTGCTTTCCTTCGTCCTCCTCCTCTCCTCATGCCGGCAGGAGGTGGGGGCGGAGCCGGGGGCAGGGCGGGGGCGGAGCTGGGGGTGCTGCTTTCCTTCCTCCTCTCCTCACGCCGGCAAGAGGTGGAGCCGGGGGCGGGGCAGGGGCGGGGGCGGAGCCGGGGGTGCTGCTTTCCCTCTTTCTTGCGCTGACAGGAGCTGGGGTGGGGCAGGGGCGGAGCCGGGGTGGGGCGGAGCCAGGGGGGAGGGCCTTTGGCCTAGGGCACCAAAAGGCCATGATCCGGGCCTGGTAAAGCCTTTGAACTGGTGAGATCCTGATTTTTGATCCGGAACAGCGGGCGGGAGGAGTGTCACCCATCCACACGCAAATGTCCTTTGACCAGTAGCTGGCCACTTGGAGTGCCTCTGGTGTTGCTATAAGAAGGTCCTCCATGGTGCATGGGGCAGGTCTCAGGCTCCATTGCATTGCAGTCGGTAGCCTGGGGTTGGCTCTTCTCCACACTCGCATGTCATGGATTCCACTTGGTGACCCCATTTCTTAAGGCTGGCCCTGCCTCCCTTGGTGCCGGAGAGCAGCCTGTACAGAGCCTTCCAAGTCACCCAGTTTTCTGTGTGCCCAGGAAGGAGTCTCTCATGTGGTATTAGCTATTGATTGAGGTTCCGGGTTTTCGCCTGCCACTTTTGGACTCTCGCTTGCTGAGCTGTTCCAGCGAGTGTCTCTTTAGATCTTAGAAAACTATTTCTTGATTTAAGGCGTTGGCATGCTTGCTGATACCCAAACAGGAGATGGGCCGGAGATGTCACTGCCTTGGTCCCTTTCACTATTGGTTGCTACTTCCCAGCGGAAAGTAGCAACCAATAGTTATGTTATTTCTATCCTGCTCTTCTCACCCCTGCAGGGGGATCTCTTCCTTCCCAGATCATCCTCAGAGCTCAAGGTGCTTGTCTCCTTTTTCCCCCTTCCTTTTCTTCCTCTCCTCCTCCTCTCTCTCTCTCTCTCTCTCTCTCTCTCTCTCTCTTCTTTCTTTTCTTCTTCTTCTTCTTCATCTTCTTCTTCTCCTGCCTCCTCTATTTCTTCCTTTTCTTCTCTGCTTTCTCCTTCTCCTCTTCTTCCTCCTCCCCTTCCTTCCTATCTTCTTCTTCCTCCACCTCCGCCTCTTTTTCTTCCTTTTCTTCCTCTCCTTTTGTCTTCCTCCTCTTCTCCCTTCTCTTCCTTCCTGTCTTCTTCTTCTTCTTCCTTTTCTTCCTTTTCTTCCTCTCCTCTTGGTCTTCCTCCTCCTCCTCTTCTCCCTTCTCTTCCTTCCTGTCTCCTTCTTCTTCTGCCTCTTCTTTTTCTTCCTTTGCTTCCTCTCCTCTTTGTCTTCCTCCTTCTCCTCTTCTCCCTTCTCTTCCTTCCTGTCTCCTTCTTCTTCTGCCTCTTCTTTTTCTTCCTTTGCTTCCTCTCCTCTTCCTCTTCCGCCTCTTCCTCCTCCTTCTCCCCATTGCCAACCCCTGCCATTCAAGGCATGGCGCAAGATCACTTGGTATTCTGCGGCCGCCTCCAAGGGCAAGCTTCCTTTCGGCACGCTGCCTCTCCACTCGGAGCCGCCTGCACATTCTCTTTCCAGAAGTGATTGCAATTAAAAAATGTGATTAACATTAATGCACCGGGGCTCTCAGCGCTCTCAAGCACTCCACGAGCACCTCTTGCCTCCAAGCAGCCCTTCCAACTTGCTGCTCCTGAGAAAATAGGGGCTTCACCTGTTCCCTGCCACAAAAATGTGTGCGCACCAAGAGAGGGCCGAGAGGCAGGCGCGGAAGGTTTGGCCTCAATCCTTGGCCAGGATTGCGCATCAAGGAGGCAGGACACAACTTTGTATGCACGCAATTGCCCGATGTACAGAATTGGTCTGCTCTACCATGAAAAGGTGCACAACACACAGGCGAAGCCGTGCATGATGTATAGCCGCATCCATATCCAATGGCACCCCGCCGAGACTGAGACAGCATGAACTGCGCCGTGAGTTTTCATAACTGAGCAGGAATCACACCTTAGGCCGTTTCTATACTGTATAATTAATGCAGTTTGAGACCCATTTAACTTCAACGGTTCCTTCTGCTCGTGCATGCTACTGCAAAGTAAATGAATAGCGCATGTATACAAGCGCAACGTGAATTGACATTGTAGAACGGCTGCAGTTTGGCGCCTCTTGAACTGCCCGGGCTCCATGTTATGACATCCTGGCAGTTGTAGTTTGGTAAGGCCCAGCACTCTTTGGCAAAGAAGGCTCAAGACCTCTTTTCCACCCGATTCCAAGGAAGCCCCTCGGACGCTGGACCAGTGCCTGGCCGCTGTGATGTCCGGATGAGGAGGAACAAGCTGAGGACCAATCCTGACAAGACGGAGGTCCTCCAGGCAGGCCCGGATTATCCATAAGGCCACACTAGGTCACGGCCTAGGGGCACAGCCATGGGGGGGCGCCAGATCCAGACCCCCTAAAAAAGTTTTTCCCAGAAATGTCGATCTTCAGCCGCTTCTGCGCCTGCTCGCGGGGCGCCATAGACTCTCAGAGGCCGTTCCACTGCATCGGAGAGTCTATGGCGCCCTGCATGCATGCGCAGAAGCGGCCAAAGATTGCCCTTTTTTTCTCAGGCGTGGTGGCTTAGGAAGGAGGGAGGAGCCACGGGGAGGCTCCCCTGAGAAAAAAAGAGCAATCTTCGGTCGCTTCTGCGCCTGCGCACAGGGTGCCATAGACTCTCAGAGGCCGTTCAAGGAAGGAGGGGCCGGCGCGAGGAGGACGGGGCGGAGCCACAAAGGGAAGCCCCACCCTCGGGGCCGCTGCCGCGCATGCACAGCATCGGCTTCGGGGGTGGGGCTTTTTCTTCCTCCTCCTCCTCGCGCCGGCAAGGAGGAAGAGGCAGAGCCGCGGAGAGGAAGAGGCGGAGCCACGAGGAGGAAGAGGCAGAGCCGCAGACAGGAAGAGGCGGAGCCCGTGAGGAGGAAGAGGCGGAGCCACGGAGGCAGAGCCTTTGGCCTAATGCGCCAAAAGGACTTAATCCGGGCCTGCGTCCAGGTCAGTCGTTCGTCTGATCGGGGTGTTGGGTGGCAACCTGTGCTGGACGGGGTGGCACTCCCCCTGAGGTCCGCAGTTTGGGGGTCCTCCTGGACTCAGCACTGACACTTGATGTTCAGGTGTCGGCGGTGGCCGGGAGGGCCTTCGCACAGTTAAAACTCATGCGCCAACTGCGACCATTCCTCGTGAAGTCTGATTTGACTACGGTGATCCACGCCTTGGTTACCTCTAGACTGGATTACTGCAATGCACTCTACATGGGGCTACCCTTGAAGACGTCCCAGAAACTTCAACTTGTCCAGCGATCAGCAGCCAGATTAATAACTGGGGCAAGTTACAGGGAGCGGTCAACCCCCCTGTTTAAAGAGCTTCACTGCCTGTTGTTTATTTTCCGGTCCCAATTCAAGGTGCAGGTATCACCTATAAAGCCCTAAGCCAGAGCTGCCCAGGAAGTCAATCGCAATCATCCAGTCGATCCCAGGACCGAAGGAGGTCGATCCCAGCCGTATGGGGCGCTTCTCAGAGGGGGCAGAGCCAGGCTGCACCAAGCCCCGCCCCCTCCCTGGCTTTGGCACTCCCAGCAGCTGCTCCAGGTTTGTGGAGGGCAGGGCCAAGCCAGCCTTGTGCTAGTTATGCCACCACTGGCTTGGCATTGCCATCCTCAAGCCTGGAGAAGCTGCTGGGAGCTTCAAAGCCAGAGGGGAGGGGAGGGGCGGGGCTTGGCATGGACTGGCTCCACCCCCCTCTGGCTTCAGCTCTACCAGCAGCTTCTCCAGGCTTGAGGATGGCAATGCCAAGCCAGCCTTGTGCTAGCTATGTGGGGAGGGGCGGGGCTTGGCATGGACTGGCTCCACCCCCCTCTGGCTTCAGCTCTACCAGCAGCTTCTCCAGGCTTGAGGATGGCAATGCCAAGCCAGCCTTGTGCTAGCTATGTCAACACTGGCTTGGCATTGCCATCTTCAAGCCTGGAGAAGCTGCTGGGAGCTTCAAAGCCAGAGGGGAGGGGAGGGGAGGGGGGAGAGTCTAGTGTGTTGAAGTACAAAAACCTTAAGAAACCTACCTCGATAAAGGCACTCCATGTGTGTTCATAGTTGGGCATATTGAGTATTCATTTCAAGTGTGGCCCAGATCCATCATTATTTCAGTCCACAGTGCTCCCTGGATGTAGGTGAACTACAACTTCCAAACTCAAGGTCAATTCCCAAGCAAACCCTTTCAGTACTTTCTGTTGGTAATGAGAGTTCAATAGGCCAAGTTTGCTTCAATTCCATGGTTCCAAGAGTTCAGGATGCTCTTTGATTGTGTGTTAACTATAAATCCCAGAAACTGTAACTCCCAAATGTCAAGGTCTATTTTCCCCAAACTCCGTCCATGTTCACATTTGGGCATATTGAGTATTCATGCCAATTTTGGTCCTGATCCAACATTGTTTGAGTCCACAGTGCTCTCTGGATATAGGTGAACTACAACTCCAAAACTCAAGGTCAACGCCCACTAAACTCTTATAGTATTTTCTCTTGGTTATGGGAGTTCTGTGTGGGAAGTTTGTGTCTTTCTGCCATTCTTGCCAGGATATCTATGTTGTGTTCATCGAAATAGGGACAGTTTTCACAATGGGTGTATAAATACATTTTAAAACATATTAACTATATGTATTACTGTGTTAGAGTGTCATTTTGTGTCATTTTGGTTGGTGGTGTGCCCCAGGATTTTGAAAATGTAAAAAGTGTGCCGCGGCTCAAAAAAGGTTGGGAAACACTGCCTTATGGGTTGCAAAGGGATTTATGATTTCCCAACCTTTCACCATTTTGGTCACCCTTCCATGGATGCCTTTCATCTTTTCCATCTCTGCCCTGAATTGCCTTTCCTAGAGCTGCCCACAATCCTGTTCCAGGTAAAGAGGTCTGACCAAAGCAGAAGAGAGTGGAATTAATATGACTTTCCTCCATCTAAATCCTACGCTCCTATGGTTGCAGCTTACAACCATAATGGCTTTTCTAGCTGCCATATCACTAGTTTGTGTGTGCGAACTGCTCCTGTGCCTGGAGAAGTTGGATCTAGCCATGATGGTGTACGCCTTAGTTACATCCAATCTGGATTTATTTATTTATTTATTTATTGTTCATTCTTGTATACCTTCCAGCAGGCTCGGGGCGGTTTACATCTATTATATAAATGGGTTCACGTCATGTGATGTATACCTCAAACAAAGAAACCATACAACGCAGAAACACAATACTTGCCAACAGAAATAGGCCTCAAGCAAGGTACGTTTGTAGCAAAGAAACTCCCCCCCCCAAAACCTAAAAGGCCCCCAAAACAACGAGTAAAAATAAAACTACATTTACCAGCATCCTCCGGGGCAGCCAAAGACTCACCCAGCCTCTACATTCTGAACAACATGATTGGCTGCCAAGAAGGGCGGATTTGCATAACTGCTGCACTGGCCAGCCAACATGAAAATTCCGATCCATAATAAACTGCCAAAACAGAAAAAGGAAAAGGCCTAAGCCAATCCCCAACACAAACACCCAAATCACTTCCAACCAAAAATTTACACCCAAAAAATCACAGACCACTTGCCTAAAATTGACAGTAAGGCTTCATTAACTTGATTTCCCTAACTAGATTTCCCTAACTAGCCCTCACTTACTGGGAAGCTGTTTACGCTCTGAATTGACAGTAAGACTTCATTAACTTGATTCTCCCGACTAGGCCTCAGCTCATTGGACATTGTGTATGGCCTGAATTGACAGTAAGGCTTCATTAACTTGCTGTTCCTAACTAGGCCCAGCTCATGGGACATTGTGTATGGCCTGAATTTACAGTAACCTACCTTGGCACACAGAGCCCCGACCATGCATGATGGGACTTGAAGTACCACCATGGAAAATGGGATTTGTAGTACTTCAAAACCCATCATTCCCCACAGACCACTGTGGCCCAGAACCAAGACCAATAAAGACCCAACTTGGCACACCATGCCCCCCATGACCCACACTCCATCCAACTGCAGTTTAGAGGAGGGCACACCGTGGATGATTGAACTTTCTCGCATCTCCTAAAAAGGGCACAGCAACGCGTGCCAGGTACAGCTAGTAAAATATATAAAAACATCGACAATCAATTTAATATAGCAATACTAAAAGCATAAAACATAAAACTACACAACAGCCAGCATCTACAAGTAACTACAATTAAGAGTTCTAGACTTGACATCAATGCTTAAGAGCCAATAAGAGTAAAAGCTTGTCGGAACAGTGATGTTTTGCAACCTCTCCGGAACGGGGCCAGTTCCTTGGTGGCGCGGACTTCTTCCGGCATAGAGTTCCATAAGGATGGTGCTGCCACAAAGAAGGCTCTCAATCCCGTAGTGGAGAGCCGGCAGGAATGAATTGAGGGGACTGAACATATTGATCTTGAGGGAGCATATGGGGTGAAGCGGTCCCTCAGGTACGCTGGCCCTAGACCAGGGCTGTCCAACTTCTACCGGCCCAGGGGCCTGAATTCTGGTCACTGATGACCTGGGGGGCCGTAGGGTCTGCCCGCGCCCCGGCTCTTCCCCCAGCTCTGCCCTCTCCCCCGGCCCCCGCCCCCGCCCCGCCCCTGCATGCATACAGTCAAATATAATCTTTTACTAACATTAAATGCAGGGATAAGATATTAAATTATTTTACTTTAATATTAAATATATTTAATTCCATCCTCCCCTCCCCCTTATTTTAATGTATCCCATCTCCCCTTATTTCATCTTTAAATATATTTAATTTTATATTTAATACATGAGGGGAGATGGGGGAGGGAATGAGGAGCCCCCTGAGGAGCCCCCTGCTTCGGCCTACCTTTTCCAAACGCGCAGGATCCAGGAGTACCCGGACGCCGAGAGAGGCGACGACCGACTGAGTCGAAGAAGGTCCTAATCGCGTCTGTGGGCCTCAGCGATCCAGTAGTAGAGTAGCCGAAGAGTATCGCGAGAATACGCAATCCACACGGGATTTCGCTGTCAACGCCAGCGTGATCTCGCGTTGACAGCAAAATCCGGTGTGGATTGCGTATTCTCGCAATACTTGCTCCAAAACCAGAAGTAGGTTTTAAAAAAAAAAAAAATTATTTATTTTATATTTCAATTATTATTTTTTTATTAAAAAGCTTAGGGGGGCGTAGGGAAGGGGCTGGGGGGCCGTATACGGGCCTCGGGCCGCCAGTTGGACAGCCCTGCCCTAGACCATACAAGGCCTTAAAGGTCAATACCAGCACCCAGGGGCGGTCCGTCCATGTAAGCAAACTACGTGGCCACGTGGCGCGCCATGTTGGATGGGCGCCGCCACGCCAGCCGCACCGCCGTAAAAAACCTCCCTGCTGCTGTCTGCAGCAGCTTCTGAGCATGCGCGGGCATTTTCGCGCATGCCCAGAACCTCCGGAGCTGAACTTCAGCTCTGGCAGTTCTGGGAATGCGCGAAAATGTCCGCGCATGCTCAGAAGCTCCTGCAGGCAGCAGGCTAGCAGCAGGGAGGTCTGCTATGGCAGCGCGGCGGCGTGGCGGCGCGGCCGGCGCAGCCGGCGCAGCAGCGCCCATGCAAGTAGGCAGGGGGCGGAGGCAAAGGTTAGGGGGCGGAGACAAGGGGGCGCCAAATAATGTTTGCTTATTATATAAAATAACCTTAGACCGCCCCTGCCAGCACCTTGAAGACAATTCGGTACTCTATTGGCAGCCAGTGCAGTTGCTGCAGGATAGGTGTAATATGCTCTCGTACCGATGCTCCCATCAGTAGTCGGGCAGCAACATTCTGCACCAGCTTGAGTTTCCGGATTGCTGACAAGGGAAGGCCAATGTAGAGGGCATTACAGTAGTCCAGTCTCGAGATGACCGTTGCCTGGATCACCGTAGCCAGATCGCCTCTGGACAAGTAGGGAGCCAGCCGCCTAGCTTGCCGCAGATGGAAAAATGCGGTCCTGCATACCGAGGAGATTGGCAGCTCCATCGATAGCAGTGAGTGGACCCCCAAGCTCTTTACAGAGGACGACGGGCTTAATGGCTCGCCGTCCAGGGTAGGTAGCCGGCATCCACTCAATCCAGGGCGACCCAGCCATAGGATCTCCATCTTCAACGGGTTCACCTTCAACCGGCTGGCCCGCAGCCATCCAGTCACGGCTTCAAGGCATTGATGGAAACAATTGTGTACGGTCTCCGGCCTGCCATCCATTCTCAGCACCAGCTTGGTGTCATCTGCGTACTGATGGCACTCCAGACCAAAGTCGCGAACCAGCTGGGCCAGGGGGCGAATGTAGATATTGAACAATAGTGGGGAAAGGATGGTCCCCTGAGGGACCCCGCAAGTTAATGGGAGTCTCTCGGACACCATCCCTCCCACCTCCACTCGTGGATGACTATAATCCACTCTCCTTGGGGCTGCCCACGAAGCGTGCTGGGAAACTTCAACTGGTCCAATAACATCCCTGGTCAGCAGATCTAGGGGAAACTCGGGTTTCTCCCAGATCTCCTGAGGAGGCAGGCATGTAGCCAGGAGGGGGGGCTTGGGGGCTTTAGCCCCCCCCCCCCGAAATTCTCAGGTGGTCCGTGATAAGGCCTTATTGGTACATTAGTTAAACTGTTATGTGTATTTATATCATGATCTGATCACCATGCTCAATATATCCCATATACATGGGGGTATTGGGATAACAATACAAAAGGTTTTCTAGGGAAGACCCTCTCCCACTCAGATTCAGCCCCCCCCAATCAAACTCAGCCCCTCCCGAATCAAAATCCTGGCTATGGCCCTGTGCGAAGGGTTTCCCCTTCGAGTTTCGAGTTTCCCCCAGATCTGCTGGGGAGGGATGTGTCAAGGATAAATCATTCAGAGCCAGGTTGGAACTATAAAAGACCTTTTATTTGTAAAGAAAGCAAAGCTTTTTTACCGGCGCTTTCTACAGCCTGTGTCTCAAAGCGCATCCTTCATGGCGACTGAAGCGTGTCGCTTTCTTCAAAAGTTTACATTCCAAACATCCGGGACCTTTTTCTTTCGTCACAGACATAAGCTTTTCTTCCCAAGTTAACCCTGTAATTACCTAACCAAAAACACAGTTCAGAAAATAGACACTTTTTACAGAAAGCATTTTAAACTCATCTATGTCATACAAATAGCACTGACAGGATGTAGCCCGCATTAGTTCCCAGCTGGTGAGGAGGAGTGGAGGCGATGCCCTCCACCCCTCCTCGCCACCTGGGAACTAAGGCGCGTTAGCTGTAACCCGCGTTGGTTCCCGGCTAGCAAGGAGGAGCGGGGAGCCTCCCCTCCACTCCTCCTCGCCACCTGGGAACTAACGCGCGTTAGCTTTAACGCTTGGAATCCCATGCCTTACCCCCGGATCTGAACGGGGCCGTTCTCAGGCGAGGCCGTTCTAAGATGGTGGAAGGGTAAAGCCAGGGAAGGGCAAACCCTTTCCGAAAATGGCGATTTCCTTACGAAAAATGGCGGCGTTGGCTTCGATTTTGGTAATTCACTTCCGGGTTGCTTGCAGCTGTCCAAATACATATTGTAAGTACTTTATAAACGAATTTCTAACGAGTTTCATAGGGAAACGAAAACCCTAACCAGGCCTCCTACCTATCTATTGATCTATCTATCTATCTCTGTATGTCTCTATCTCCAGCCTCCTTCCAGCTGGACGGGGGCTCCAGTGCAGTCAGGTCCATCAAGCTAATTGGAGCAGAAAGCCTTCCCCGAAGGCCACCGTTTTAAGTAAACTGCAAAATATAACCCCCTAAATTTCTGCCAAAGTAAATTATTAGATGGAGCTAATTTGCATAATGAATCCTGAGCTCCAAATTGGTCGTCTCACTTGGGCTATTAGCTGCAAAAGGTAAACAGAAGGGTCTCGGTCGCAAGGCTGGGAGGCCTGTCAACACCAGGAACGGACGGGTTTCGTGGGGATTGCTCCGGTCCATCCGTTGCTGGAAACACATTTGGGTCCGGCCCTGGGAGGGAGGCCAAATAATACAAAAATATATATTGCGAGGAGCTGTTGTGAGGAGCAGGAAGCACTCTGCATGGGCTCAGAGACCCATGTTCATGTTTACTAACATTTCCCTGAGATAAAAGGCCCTGCACAACGGGTGCCTCCACCCCAGTTAAGGCAGGTATGGGCAGGGGTGGTCTAAGGTAATTTTAAATGGTAAGCAAATATTATTTTGGTGCCCCCCCCAAAAAAACATTATTTTGCCCCCCCCCGCGCATGCCCAGAAGCTCCTGTGCGCAGGCGCAGAAGCCTGTAAACACAGCACTCCCTATTCAGCATGCGACCCCCCCCCCCGCGCATGCCCAGAAGCTCCTGTGCGCAGGCACAGAAGCCTGTAAACACAGCACTCCCTATTCAGCATCAGCATCGACCCCCCTCCCGCGCATGCCCAGAAGCTCTTGTGCGCAGGTGCAGAGGCCTGTAAACACAGCACTCCCTATTCAGCATGCGACCCCCCCGCGCATGCCCAGAAGCTCCTGTGCGCAGGCGCAGAAGCCTGTAAACACAGCACATGCCCCCCCAGCGCAGGCGCAGCATAAACACAGACGGCCCCTCGCGCATGCCCAGAAGCTCCTGTGCGCAGGCGCATCACATTCGGCATGCAGGGAGGTTTGCTACAATGCGGCGTCGGAGCGCACAAGGCCCAGAAGCAGAACATCGGCCGGACGCTGTCTGGCGGGTGGGGGAATGCGCCCTTTACCCAGATGGAGCCCCGCGCAGCGGTGTCCTTTGCCTACCGGTAGGACCGCCCCTGGGTGTGGGCAAACTTGGGCCCTCCAGGTCTTTCGGGCTTCAGCTCCCGCCATTCCTCGCAGCCTCAGGCCTCTTCCTTCCTATTTACTTACGCAAGGAACCCTCCCTCAGAGGTGCTTCTGCCAATTCTTTCCTGTGAAATAGAAGCTACGACACCTTCTTGTGCCTGGATGTGCCTTCAAGTCGCCCGCTGACCTACTATGTACGGTGGCCCCATGGGTTTGTAGGGTTTTGTTGTCACCAACTCGTAACAGCGATGACAGCAACAGCCACACGTTATTATGCTTTGGCTCCGGCTTCCCATTTCTCTCTCTCTCCCTCCCTCTTTTTCTTTCCCAGCCGAAGGCAGAGGCGTGCGATTTGACCATGATTTAAGAACCATTTCCAAGCAGCCCAAGGGAGTCCATGACTTTGCGGGAGCGCAATGTAATGTCTAGTAAAACTCCAAATTACCCATTGCCAAGAAAGCCCGTATCCCGCATCTCCTTATCGGCAGCAAACAGCAATAAAATTAGCGGCGTGGAAATGCGCTGCGCATACTAATGGCCACGCAAGCAGCAGGAAGCCCCAAAGAAGGGTACCGGGAAAACCTGGGCATTGAAGAAACAGGCAGAAGCTCCGTGCCACGGCCTAGAGAGTCATAGGAACTCAGAACCACAGAGGGGAGAAAGACCCCAAAGGGCAGAGAGGCAGGAACACACCACCCAAAGACTCCTGGAGATACTGAGCAGAATTTTGGGGTCTTGCTGTGAAGGCAGACCAGCCAGGCCCGGAATACCCATAAGGCCACCCTAGGCCATGGCCTAGGGCGGCAGCCATGGGGGTGGCAGGTTCAGACCCCCCAAAATTTAAATTTTTTAAAAAACAAGTTTGATCTTCGGACGCTCCTGCGCCTGGAGCGCCATAGGCCCTAGGGCAGGGGTGGGCAAACTGCGGCCCGAAGTGGGCCTTTGGCTGATTCTATCCGGCCCGCCTAAGGGCCCCTGGCCCTCCATAATATTTTTTGGCTCTCGTGTGGCCCCTTGGAAAAAATAGTTGCCCACCCCTGCCCTAGGGCCTCTGATGCGGCTTCCCGCCGCCCGCTCCTTGCTTGCTTCGGCCCCGCCCCTCCTTCCTTCAGTGAAGGAAGGAGGGGTGGGGCCGACGCGAGCGAGGAGGAGGTAGAGGAAAGTCCACCACCCCCTCCTCGCTCGCGTCGGCCCCGCCCCTCCTTCCTTCAATGAGGAGGAAAGAGTGCCCCTCTGCAAGCGGCCCCACCCCTCCGCAAGTGGCCCCGCCCCTGCAACCAGCCCCGCCCCCCACAACCGGCCCTGCCCCCCACAACCGACCCCATCCCATACAACCCGCCCCCCGCAACCGGCCCCGTTCCCCGCAACTGGCCCTGCCCCCCAGGGCGGGGGCGGCGCTTCCAGAGTGTGGCCTAGGGCGCCACAAACAGTTAATCCGGGCCTGAGACCAGCCAGACCCACCGAAGAGGGTCTAATACAGCCCTGGAAAGATAGGAAGCAGCCAATCCCGTTTTCCCTGAATTTCCCAAATAAAGATCTCACCAAGTTGAAGAAACACCACCGAGATGTTTATTTCGTTCCAGCTGGAGCTGAGGTCAAGCCGCAATCGTTTGCCCACAGCTGACATCAAGCGCAAGGTAATACAGTACATTTTTTTTAGTAAAACAGAGCTGTCAAAGTTTAAATTCCCTGCCCTCTGCCCCCTTGCCAGCTTTGCGCTGATTGGTTGGAGTCATCAGCTGGCTGGGAGACACTGCGCCTCAGCCAATCAGAAAGTCAGTGCCGCTTCGGGCTGTCGTCCAATGAGAGCAAAGGAGGCGGTCCAAGAAAGGAACAATGAACCAGGAAAGGCTAACGAGTGGATTATAATGACTAATAATGCTTGTCCAAATGCCAGTGAATACTTCAAACAAGTCCTCGAGCTAGCTGTTGTATTGTCCAAGCGGAGAAAATAAACATTTTTGGTCTGGCACGGATCCCGAACCCCAGTGGTCCTTTATCCTAGATTTAGATCTGTTGATGGTATCTGTCGTTGGCTTTGGTCAAGGGGGGATGAGAACACAGGGTGAGTCAGATGGGATCATCCATAGCTTTCCGAAGGCAGAATGCCCCTCTTTATGAGAAATGACCAATTCCGAAGTTTGAGGAAGTGCCCTTTGTTATTGTCCATGCAAGCACAGTTTCTTTAAGTCCTTTTGTTCTGGGATTACTAGTCCAGGACTAAGACTCTAAACTATCTAGTCCGTGAGCTGCCTTTTGCTGAGCTGCTTTTTGCTGACGATGCTGCCCTTGTCGCCCATTCAGAAGCAGCCCTGCAGCGCCTCACATCCTGCTTTGCAACAGCTGCAGAGCTGTTTGGGCTGGAAGTCAGCCTGAAGGAAACGGAAGTCCTCTACCAGCCCGCACCACAGGAAGAACACCATCATCCCCACGTCAGCATAGGCACATCTGTGCTTAAGCCCGTTCAGCATTTCACCTCCCTGGGAAGCATCATCTCTTCAGGCGCCAAGATTGATAAAGAGAGAGATCACAGATTAGCAAAGGCATAGAGTGCATTCGGAAGGCTTCACAAAAGAGTCTGGAGCAACAAGCACCTGAGGCAAAGCACCAAAATCAGTGTGTACAGAGCTATCGTACTGTCTATTCTCCTCTATGGGTCTGAAACATGGGTCACCTCATAAGTCTCCATTGTGCATTGCGCAGGGGAGTGTGCCGCACACATTTGGTTGCGTCATGTTGCTGCCTGGCTCCATTCATGCACAGGTTTCATCCAGGTGGGGATTCACACATGCTTTAATCTCAGTCAATATATTTTGAACGAACTTGCTTTGATTCTTTTTGTATTTTCACACAGATATATAATTTTTCCCTCTTTAATGTAATTTGTCTTTTTTAAGACAGGGAACTGTGTTTAGATCGCTACGGCGACAGTTTCTCTGGCTTGTCAAAATGAACCGGGGGTGGGAGGATGGATGGCGACGCGTGGCTTCGTTACGTTTAATATAAACGACGCTTTATAAAAATCACATAAAAATAAATGGAAAGGAGGCATATATTACCCCCCTCTCCGTCCTTTCCCCTCAACTGAAGGGAAAGGTGTGTTTGAAAAACAGGGCCAAGAGAGCCACTGCAGCTCTCTAGGCTTGGCCTGGGATCTCTAGTTTTCAAAGGTCACCTCCAGGGATGCAAATTCTCCAATTTTGGGAGACTTCGCCTAAGGACACAGGAGAGCGCTGCATGCAGATCTTGGGCAGAATCAACTTCAGATGCAGCTACATGGCAGAATTCATTCCCTTTGACCCCATTCAGTTAAACGGCCATGGCTACTTTCCAGGCCCGGATTAACCCTTTTTGGCGCCCTAGGCCACACTTTGGAATGACGCCCCCAAACCAACCTCTACCGCGCACCCCCCCCCACACACACACACATTCCTTCTTTCCACTGCCCACACTTTGCTCCCAAAAAGGAAAAAGGAGCAAGGAAAGGCACCGAGCCCTTCTTCCCGCGCTCACGTTGAGGCCGAATCGGAGGCCCCCAGACCCAAGATCAAGCAGCAGAGAGTCCCCAGTATCCCTTTTGGCCCATGGCCCAAGTTGCACCCCACAATACCAACTCCATCCCTCCCAGCAAGCCCAACCACCTTTGTCTCCCATTACAACATTTTGCACAGCCAAACAGCACATGAAAGTACAATTTAAAACCCACCACATGGCAATGGATAAGGACATTTTTCCCACGCATCCACCCAGCCCCACACATGGCAACAGCAGCACTTCCAACCCTATGAGCAGACCACATCATAACAATAGAAAATACATCCCCCTTCCTCCAAGCCACAACCGCCAGGCGACCTCCCACAGGCCTACACTAGGCCGCTGCAGTACCTCAACTCTATTTTTCGATAACAATGTGACCTTTCAGCATGAAGGCTGCTGCGGGGCGGCAACTGCACCGGGATTCAAGCCGCCTCTGCCTCCTCCACCATGTTCCTAGGTGCCGCGCATGCCCGGCAGCGGCCCCGAGGGCGGGGCTTCCCTCCCCCCTCCTCCTCCTCGCGCCCTCCTTCCTTGAGTCAAGGCATGAGGAGGAGGAGGGGGAGGGAAGCCCCGCCCCCGGGGCCGCTGCCGGGCATGCGCAGCACCCCTTGTCAAGGAAGGAGCGCCTCTGCCTCCTCTGCCATGTTCCTGGGTGGCGCGCATGCCCAGCAGTGGCCCGGGGGGGCAGGGCTTCCCTCCTCCTCCTCCTCACACCCTCCTTCCTTGACTCAAGGAAGGAGGGCGCGAGGAGGAGGCGGAGGGAAGCCCTGCCCCCAGGGCCGCTGCCGGGCATGAGCAGCCCCCCTTGTCAACGAAGGAGGGCGCGAGCGCCTCTGCCTCCTCCGCCATGTTCCTAGGTGCCTCCTCCTTGCGCCCTCCTTCCTTGACAAGTACTTCATCAATGGCGCAGATGGACGGTGAAGCAACAGCTCCCCTTGTGGCCAGAAAAAAGTTAAATAGCCTCTGATTGTCTGTCTATAAGTGTTGTGTGTCTATGGCATTGAATGTTTGCCATGTATGTGTACATTGTAATCCGCTCTGAGTAACCTGCGGGGTGAGAAGGACGGAATATAAATACTGTAAATAAATAAATATATAAATAAGTTTATTACGATCAACAGATCAGACGAAACAAGTAGAACCGAACAAACAATATCAAGAACAAGATTAAACAAATAATAAATATTATGTAATGCAATAGCTTCAGCTTCTGCCAACCTAGCAGTTCAAAAACATGCAAGTGTGAGTAGAGCAATAGGTGCCACTTCTGCGGGAAGGTCACGGCACTCCATGCACTCATGCCAGTGGCCACGTGATCTTGGAGGCGTCTACGGACAACGCCAGCTCTTCAGCTTGGAAATGGAGATGAGCACCAGAGTCATGGCTAGACTTAATGTCAGGGGAAACCTTTACCTTTACATTACAAGTAACAATTCCCTTAAGCTTATGGTGTCATTTTTTTTACCGTCAAGCGAGTGGTGCAGCACAAAAGGGAGTTGCTACTTTGCGCATGATGCTTACTTAATAGCACAACTCACAAGGGCACTGGTTCAGAGCACAGTCAACACAAAAGCTGAACTAAACAATATAAAGACATATACAGGTACAGTCAACACAACGGTGGTGTGGTGAATGAGCATGAACTCAACCGCTATCCCCCACGCAGTTGGACACCCAAGGAGGGGGGCAAAGAGGGCTGCCAGGAAACACCTAGTGGCAGGATGTGCCCAAGGAGTAGCCGCCCCCGGGAGAGCGTGTCTCCCTCCAATCTCAGTAAGGACCTAATGGGTGCAATGTGCCAGCCAGAGGGAGGAGGCACAGGGCGCTCCGTGGATACAGCAGAGAGCACAGACAATAAACAATGGGCATAAGGCATCAAACCGCAAAGGTCCGCTGTGGAAGCCCCGTTCCTGGGGGTGGATTCAAATCAGGTCCCGCCGAATATCCAAGGCAAAGCTCACAAGTCCGCTGGACTCCTGTGGGGAGAAGTGAGGGGGAACAGATGGACAAGCTCCCCCCTGTCGAGCGGAGAGGAGCGAGGAACCGAGGGAGCCGGGCTGATGGCAATGTCGTCCGGGCGATCCCGGCGTGTAGAAATTCGAGGCGCGTCAGACGGAAGCCATTTGGTCCTACTGAGGCACACAGTTATGCCTGTGGCCTGAATAAACTGCACTATTTGCATTTTTGAATCAACACGTCCTGGTGTGTGCTGTACATTGTTTATTTTTGCTCCTGCTTCCGCCCACACACATTTGGATCCCTCCGGGGTGCTTGAGCGGCTTCCAAGCCTGGGTTCCAGGGGGGCCATCCCCCCAGGACCGAGGCGCCACCCCTCAGCCATTTGGCATTGCACACTCCCCCTGTGGATCCGTACCAGGGGCTGCCCAGCCTGGTTGGGGGCTACGGCACGGGGTAGTTCCCCTTTAATTTCGGGGCCTCCGCCTCCTTGCAGACGAGTCCGCACCCACTTGGATACCTACGTCAGCACGCCTGCCTGTGGTCCCCGCCCCCTGCCTCCGCCACATCCAGCGCCCGCGACGTCATCCAGGAGCGCTGTGTTTACGTCTCCATCGACCACGAGACGCGGGAGGGGCGGGCGCTTTCTTCTGACGCGCCTCGAATTTCTACACGCCGGGATCGCCCGGACGACATTGCCATCAGCCCGGCTCCCTCGGTTCCTCGCTCCTCTCCGCTCGACAGGGGGGAGCTTGTCCATCTGTTCCCCCTCACTTCTCCCCACAGGAGTCCAGCGGACTTGTGAGCTTTGCCTTGGATATTCGGCGGGACCTGATTTGAATCCACCCCCAGGAACGGGGCTTCCACAGCGGACCTTTGCGGTTTGATGCCTTATGCCCATTGTTTATTGTCTGTGCTCTCTGCTGTATCCACGGAGCGCCCTGTGCCTCCTCCCTCTGGCTGGCACATTGCACCCATTAGGTCCTTACTGAGATTGGAGGGAGACACGCTCTCCCGGGGGCGGCTACTCCTTGGGCACATCCTGCCACTAGGTGTTTCCTGGCTTACTTAATAGCACCACCAAAGATATTCCATTGGTCTCAGGTTTTGGCCCAGAAACTTCCCCTCTGGGAAGACTTTTACAACATATTTTATTAGTATTATTATTTAAATTAAATATCCACCTTGTGTACAATTTCACGTTCCAGTAACACATCACTATCTCACATTTTGCCCGTTCTCCTTCTCCCCCCCCTTCCCCAAGTCATAGGCGTTTACAAACTGCTTCCCGGCCAGCCTCTTACTGATTAATTACCCCTTCCTCTATTGACTAATTTTCTTAATGATAGGCATATCTCTTCCGCCTGTCATTTAGCCGAAATTTCACTTGACTTGACAGTGGTGTAAGTCTACTATTGCTGAGACACCTCTAGCTAATAAATGGTGTCCATATAACGTCAAACAAATGCTTTTTTCTTTCTCCTTTCTCTAATCTTAATTTTTCTGGAAAAGCTATGACCTGTATTGATCATTTATAACCATGTCGTCGTCGATAAATTCCCTGTGTTTTCCCGCCCTTTGCCTATCTCCGTCCTTGCAGCACGCGCCAGAAACACGGCCAGGCCTTTGTTCAGGAGGGGCTCATGATATCGAGGATCCCAGAGGCCTGTGCCTCACGTGGGTTCGCCTTGTGCAAATTCCAGGGAACCCCACAAAGGCAAGATGGCCTCGCCTGGCCCAGGACAGCTCAGGATCTATAGTTCATTTCTACCTCCAAGGACTCATCTTCATGAACTTTTCCCATACCATATGAACTGACATTCTTAACCAGACTCTTGCCAAAGAAAAATGCCCTTATATGAAATAGAAACCCCAGGACTGAACTTTTGATTGTAAACATATATCTCTAAGGACTTTCTTTGCTCCATTAAAGAATTAACCTCTGCCTGGCTCTCTCTCCCAAAAGGGAGATCCTGTTATTTTCTCTTATAAAATGATGAAGGTATCTCTCTGAGTTTGTTACTTTATGTAGCTGTATGTAATACCAAAGCTGTGAGAAAGTCAAGCGTGATATTTTCCTATATTTTCCTATATTTCTGTGTAAGTTCTCCCTTTGCATGCCCCAACCTCCAGGAAATGTATTTTTAGAAAGATAAATTATACTGACTGTAAGAAAAACCAGAATAAGCCTTTGTGAGGCTTATAGAAACCAATCAACTATTTCAAAAGACGGGAAAGGCCACCCATCAACACCTATGAATTGACCAGGGGTTCTTCTATGACTCAGCAAGAGCCCTGTCTGCCAGACCCAGTTTTTTTTCCTCACATAGGAAATCCCACAATCTCTCACATTTCTAAAACAAAGAAAAACCTGTCAGAAGAGCATGCTACTGCCAGGAACCAATTATTTTTCATCACCACACAAAGGTAGCCAAACATCACCAGATTTAGGATTTCCACCTTATCAATGAAACTTCATCAACACATCTTAATCTTCAAACCCATGACTCAATATTCCATTCATTCCCCCTCTTTCATCCCATTGGCTTAGACCCACAGCCAATTGAGGCAAGCAGGCAGGAGTTTTGAAAACTGTTCTGTTTTGGGAAAAGTATAAAAATGTATGTATTACATGTATGCTTTGTACTAGCATTGCCGAAGGATCGCGGTTAGTACCTCATTTCCAGCTGGATGAATAAAAAACTCAGTGGCTTTTCTTCAACCTGGTGAGATTTTTTATTGGGAAATTTAGGGGAAAGGGGATTGATTGGTTGGCTTCCTTCCTCACCAGGCCATTTTAGACCCTCTTTGGTGAGTCTAACTGGTCTGCCTTCAAGGCAAGACCCCCAAATTTCTGTTCGCTATCACTCATTGTTGTCTTCAAATCAGGAGAATAAGAGCCAACCCTCCTCCAAAGTGGACCTTTTGCTCCTCGTATTTGGCTTATCCATGTTTTGCCAGAATAGGCTTTAAAGGGATAGACATGCAAGCTATGGCCCTGAAGGTAGAGAAAAAGGCTTTCCCACGTACAGGGAGACCTGGAAATAGCTTTAAGAATGAGTGCAAACCGCCCTGTTGAGGAAGAGGAGATAAAAGAGGCAATAAAAAGCTCTCAAGCAACAAGACCCCAGGCCCAGATGGGATGACTGCACTTTACTATAAGCTCTTCCAGAAAGAACTACTCCCGCATCTGAAAGATCTGATGAACCAAGCCATGTCCCAAGCATTGATACCCAACTCATGGAGGGAAGCGAATATTACTTTTATTTATAAAGAGGGAACAGATCCATCAAGTGTTAAAAACTATCATCCTATTTCCCTCTTAAATAATGATTATAAACTTTTTGCTTTGGTGATCGCTACGAGATTGAAGCCTTTCTTAAACAGGTCGATACATGAGGATCAAGCTGGATTTCTGCCAGGTAGACATTTGAGAAATAATATAAGAACTATGATTAATACGATCGAACACTATGAGAAGAACAACCAAAAAGAAGTCGGTCTGCTCTTCCTGGATGCCGAAAAGGCGTTCGACAACGCAAGTTGGGATTTTTTAATGCAGATAATGAAGGAAAAGGACATGGGATTTCAATTCCTTAATGCGATACAAGCGATATATTCCAACCAGTCAGCGACTCTATTAATTAATGGCCAGGAGGCAGGTAAAATTAAGATACAGAAAGGCACAAGGCAGGGGTGCCCACTGTCACCCCTGCTATTCATATTAACACTGGAACCCCTCCTGGAAGCCATACGAAAGGATATAAACCTAAAAGGGTTGAGAATCCGAAAAGAGGAATACAAGGTGAAAGCCTTTGCCGACGATATTGCATGTATCATCGAGAATCCCATAGACACAATAATAAAATGGATTGAGAAAATTGAAGAATTTGGATCAGTGGCAGGTCTAAAAATAAATAAAGACAAAACTAAAATATTAACTAAGAACATGAGAGAGGAAAGAAGGGAAATGCTCCAGAAGATAGCGAACATTGAAGTGACAAAGAAAGTAAAATATTTGGGAATTGTACTAACATCTAACAACAACCAACTTCTAAAAAACAATTACGAGAAAGTATGGAATGATATCAAGAAAAAATTGCAAGAGTGGAAGCATCTAGGCCTGAGTCTAACAGGCAGAATAGCAATAATTAAAATGGAGGTGCTCCCTAGAATGCTGTTTCTTTTCCAAACTATCCCAATAATTAGAACGAATTTTTACTTTAGAATGTGGAAAGCTGACATACTTAAGTTTGTGTGGGAGGAAAAGAAGGCAAGAATTAAATATAAAGTATTAACAAATAAAAAAGACAGAGGAGGACTTGCGCTCCCAAACCTTCAATTATATTTTGAAGCTTCGGCCCTAATTTGGGTGACCGACTGGGCATCCCTAGAGAGGAAAAAAATCATTACGTTGGAAGGGGCAGACTTACGAAGGGGCTGGCACGCATACCTTTGGTATGACAAATCAGGAATCGAGAAAAACTTCTCTAATCATTTTACGAGAGCCGCCCTGATCAAAGTGTGGAAGAAATATAAAGATCGTTTATATCAGAAAACGCCCCAATGGATATCCCCGATGGAAGCCCAACATGTGAGAGAGGTCCCGCCTGAAAAATGGTATACCTATAAACAACTTATTAGTAAGCAGAGAGAAGGTTGGAGGCTTAAATCACTAGAGGAATTGCGAGATCAAGGAAGGGAGTTAACTTGGTTTCAGTATGCTCAGATAAAAGAAGCTTTTAAACAAGATGAGAAAAAAGATTTTGAAACGAAAGCCAATACCTGGGATAAAGTGCTGGTGATGGAAAAGAAACAAATAACCCACTTGTATAATAAGTTGCTGGAGTGGGACACAGAAGAAGAACTGATCAAAGACACGATGATAAAGTGGGCCCAGGATTTGGGGCACTCGATATTACTAAAGGATTGGGAACTCCTTTGGAGGAAAAAACTTAGATAGTCGGGCTTCACCAATATAGAGGAGAGCTGGTACAAGATGTTCTTCCACTGGTACCTTACCCCGGCGAAACTGGCACGCTTCTATAAGAATTTAAAAGACCGCTGCTGGAAGTGTGGAGAAGAAAAGGGAACCTTCCTCCACTGTTGGTGGAGATGTAAGAAGATTAAAAAATTTTGGAGAGAAGTGCACTCCCATGTACAAGGAATGCTGAAGAAAAAATTTGATCTGAAACCCGAGTACTACCTTTTAAATATATTAGATTTTGAAATAGGAGATAATGATGACAAGGTCCTGTTTTGTATTTCAGCTGCGGCGAGGATAGAGATAGCTAGAAAGTGGAAGAGCACAGATACCACAGTGAGCACAGAATGGTTGTTAAAAGTAAGGGAACTAATGGACTTAGATACTTTGAAAGGCCTGGTGTTGAATCAGAGCTATAACCAGAGAACGGACTGGAGCCAAATTGGAGCCTATATTAAGGACTTCAGCCCAACAAAACAAAAGCGCAGGAAGTGATAGGGAAAGAAATCGCGCAGGCGAAAAAACCGTGTGGGCATATTGATGCGTGTTTACATGGATATGGACAAATAGGAAGTCCAAAGGATCAAGTAATGATTGGAACCCCCATCCCGAACTGGAAGACACGGGCCTAGGCCATTAAGACATCGCTTTCATCTTTCTACCCCCCCCCCCTTCCCTACCCAAATCTCCCTACCTTTCCATTCCCAGCCCCCCTCCCCCTCTAAATCCTACCCAAAATCCTACCCATTACCCACTACCCCCGTTTCTTTTAAATATATGTACAAAAATCCTGCAATAAAAACTATTAAAAAAAAAGAATGAGTGCACACTATCCTGTTGCAGGAATGGGAAAAAGCATGGAAAGAAATCATCAAAATTCTGGGCTCCACATCTCCAGCGGAGAACTGGTACAAAATGTTTTTTAGATGGCACATGACCCCGCAGAAAATTGCAAGATTTTACCCAAATGCCAACAGTAATTGTTGGAAGTGTAAGACCCAATTGGGGACGTTATTTCACTGCTGGTGGTCATGCGGCAAAAGTCAGATTCTGGAAGGCAATCCACAAACATACCGGACTGGAAGCCAGTGCAGAGCTACTTGGAAGAAATCAGTAGTTACAAATAAAGTTATGAAAAGGGAAGCTCGGGAGGCGAGAATATTTACTTATTATCTGTACAAAAGGCAAGAACAGCGACATCTCCGACTTCCGAACTGGAAGACATGTTGTAATGTACCCATTGTGTCTATCCCCTGTCCAGCACTGCCCCGCCCCTCCCCTTCCTTTCTCCTCCCCCCCCCCCCCAATCTATGTCTTATACAAATCTGTAAAAACTCAATAAAGATTAATGAAAAAAAAGGAATGAGTGCTAGACTCAAAAATAGTGAACTCAGAACTGGGGTGACAGCCATGGATGCGGATGCCTTCCCTCCACGTCAGAATGCAGAGGGAAGGCATCGGCATCCAAACTGGGTTCTAACACGGAGGGAAGGCATCTGAGTCAGAACCTTCCCTCCGCGTCAGAACTGTGGCAACTGCCGTTGACGTGGATGCCTTTCCTCTGCGTCAGAACTGGGGCGACAGCCATGGACGCGGATGCCTTCTCTCCGCGTCAGAACTGGGGCAACAGCCCGGGACACAGATGCCTTCCCTCCATGTCAGAACTGGGGCAACAGCCCGAGACACAGATGCCTTCCCTCCATGTCAGAACTGGGGCAACAGCCCGGGACACAGATGCCTTCCCTCCGCGTCAGAACTGGGGCAACAGCCTGGGACACAGATGCCTTCTCTCCGTGTCAGAACTGGGGCAACAGCCCGGGACACAGATACCTTCCCTCCATGTCAGAACTGGGGCAACAGCCCTGGACACAGATGCCTTCCCTCTGCGTCAGAACTGGGGCAACAGCCTGGGACACAGATGCCTTCTCTCCGTGTCAGAACTGGGGCAACAGCCCGGGACACAGATGCCTTCACTCCATGTCAGAAATAGTGCAACAGCCAGGGACACAGATGCCTTCCCTCCGTGTCAGAACTGGGGCAACAGCCTGGGACACAGATGCCTTCCCTCCGCGTCAGAACTGGGGCAACAGCCCGGGACACAGATGCCTTCTCTCCGTGTCAGAACTGGGGCAACAGCCCGGGACACAGATGCCTTCCCTCCATGTCAGAACTGGGGCAACAGCCCGGGACACAGATGCCTTCTCTCCGTGTCAGAACTGGGGCAACAGCCCGGGACACAGATGCCTTCCCTCCGTGTCAGAACTGGGGCAACAGCCCGGGACACAGATGCCTTCCCTCCATGTCAGAACTGGGGCAACAGCCCGGGACACAGATGCCTTCCCTCCATGTCAGAACTGGGGCAACAGCCCGGGACACAGATGCCTTCCCTCCATGTCAGAACTGGGGCAACAGCCCGGGACACAGATGCCTTCCCTCCGTGTCAGAACTGGGGCAACAGCCCGGGACACAGATGCCTTCCCTCCATGTCAGAACTGGGGCAACAGCCCGAGACACAGATGCCTTCCCCTCTGCGTCAGAACTGGGGCAACAGCCTGGGACACAGATGCCTTCTCTCCGTGTCAGAACTGGGGCAACAGCCCGGGACACAGATGCCTTCTCTCCGTGTCAGAACTGGGGCAACAGCCCAGGACACAGATGCCTTCCCTCCGTGTCAGAACTGGGGCAACAGCCCGGGACACAGATGCCTTCCCTCCACGTCAGAACTGGGGCAACAGCCCGGGACACAGATGCCTTCCCTCCATGTCAGAACTGGGGCAACAGCCCTGGACACAGATGCCTTCCCTCTGCGTCAGAACTGGGGCAACAGCCTGGGACACAGATGCCTTCTCTCCGTGTCAGAACTGGGGCAACAGCCCGGGACACAGATGCCTTCTCTCCATGTCAGAACTGGGGCAACAGCCCGGGACACAGATGCCTTCCCTCCGTGTCAGAACTGGGGCAACAGCCTGGGACACAGATGCCTTCCCTCCGCGTCAGAACTGGGGCAACAGCCCGGGACACAGATGCCTTCTCTCCGCATCAGAACTGGGGCAACAGCCCGGGACACAGATGCCTTCCCTCCATGTCAGAACTGGGGCAACAGCCCGGGACACAGATGCGCTCAGAACTGGGGCAACAGCCTGGGACACAGATGCCTTCCCTCCGTGTCAGAACTGGGGCAACAGCCCGGGACACAGATGCCTTCCCTCCACGTCAGAACTGGGGCAACAGCTCGGGACACAGATGCCTTCCCTCCATGTCAGAACTGGGGCAACAGCCCGGGACACAGATGCCTTCCCTCCATGTCAGAACTGGGGCAACAGCCCGGGACACAGATGCCTTCCCTCCGTGTCAGAACTGGGGCAACAGCCCGGGACACAGATGCCTTCCCTCCATGTCAGAACTGGGGCAACAGCCCGAGACACAGATGCCTTCCCTCTGCGTCAGAACTGGGGCAACAGCCTGGGACACAGATGCCTTCTCTCCGTGTCAGAACTGGGGCAACAGCCCGGGACACAGATGCCTTCTCTCCGTGTCAGAACTGGGGCAACAGCCCAGGACACAGATGCCTTCCCTCCGTGTCAGAACTGGGGCAACAGCCCGGGACACAGATGCCTTCCCCCCACGTCAGAACTGGGGCAACAGCCCGGGACACAGATGCCTTCCCTCCATGTCAGAACTGGGGCAACAGCCCTGGACACAGATGCCTTCCCTCTGCGTCAGAACTGGGGCAACAGCCTGGGACACAGATGCCTTCTCTCCGTGTCAGAACTGGTGCAACAGCCCAGGACACAGATGCCTTCTCTCCATGTCAGAACTGGGGCAACAGCCCGGGACACAGATGCCTTCCCTCCGTGTCAGAACTGGGGCAACAGCCTGGGACACAGATGCCTTCCCTCCGCGTCAGAACTGGGGCAACAGCCCGGGACACAGATGCCTTCTCTCCGCGTCAGAACTGGGGCAACAGCCCGGGACACAGATGCCTTCCCTCCATGTCAGAACTGGGGCAACAGCCCGGGACACAGATGCCTTCTCTCCGCGTCAGAACTGGGGCAACAGCCCGGGACACAGATGCCTTCCCTCCGTGTCAGAACTGGGGCAACAGCCCGGGACACAGATGCCTTCCCTCCGTGTCAGAACTGGGGCAACAGCCCGAGATACAGATGCCTTCCCTCTGCGTCAGAACTGGGGCAACAGCCTGGGACACAGATGCCTTCTCTCCGTGTCAGAACTGGGGCAACAGCCTGGGACACAGATGCCTTCCCTCCGTGTCAGAACTGGGGCAACAGCCCGGGACACAGATGCCTTCCCTCCACGTCAGAACTGGGGCAACAGCCCAGGACACAGATGCCTTCCCTCCGTGTCAGAACTGGGGCAACAGCCCGGGACACAGATGCCTTCCCTCCACGTCAGAACTGGGGCAACAGCCCGGGACACAGATGCCTTCCCTCCACGTCAGAACTGGGGCAACAGCCCGGGACACAGATGCCTTCCCTCCACGTCAGAACTGGAGCAACAGCCCGGGACACAGATGCCTTCCCTCCACATCAGAACTGAGGCAACAGCCCGGGACACAGATGCCTTCTCTCCATGTCAGAACTGGGGCAACAGCCCGGGACACCGATGCCTTCCCTCTGTGTCAGAACTGGGGCAACAGCCCGGGACACAGATGCCTTCCCTCCGTGTCAGAACTGGGGCAACAGCCCGGGACACAGATGCCTTCTCTCCGTGTCAGAACTGGGGCAACAGCCCGGGACACAGATGCCTTCTCTCCGTGTCATAACTGGGGCAACAGCCCGGGACACAGATGCCTTCCCTCCGCGTCAGAACTGGGGCAACAGCCCGGGGCACAGATGCCTTCCCTCCGTGTCAGAACTGGGGCAACAGCCCGGGACACAGATGCCTTCCCTCCGTGTCAGAACTGGGGCAACAGCCCGGGGCACAGATGCCTTCCCTCCGTGTCAGAACTGGGGCAACAGCCGTGGACGCGGATTCCTTCCCTTCACGTCAGAACTGCACATGGAAGGGACAGCCGGGGAAGGGAAACCTACCAATTCCTTTCCAAAAATGGCTGTACCTCCAGTTGCTCAGCATTGTCATCCATCAGAAGAGCTGCATAGCACCATCAATGGGTAATTGTGGAGAGGGCCGTGCCTGCCGCCCTAGCGTAGGGTCTTGCTCATTGATTCAAATGGTCTATTCTAACTCTCATCAACAGTTAGGTTCAGTTCCTTTCCAGGATTGGCACAAATAGAGAACCGGAAGAAGGATTTTCTCTGTGTCCTCAAAATCCGGCTAAAGCAAACTGATGGGTTTCCTTTGCTCCCCTCTTTGTTTGGGTCTCCCCTCTCTTCCATTGGCGCATTACGAGGGCAAATGAGCAGCGGGGGTGCCTCCTGAGGCCACCCCAATGGATCGCCCTTTCCGAAGTAATGGCCACATCCTTCAGCCGCTAAGGAGGATAATGAGTCCCTCGGCCCTTAACAGTGACTGGAAAATGATTTTCCCTTTGCAAAATCGTGCTCTTTTCCCCCAAATGTATTGGTTTTCTCGGCATGTTTTAGGAGTTTTTATGATAACGGCTGTTTTGCTAAACCTGATCTAAGCCGCCTGATATTACTGGAAATAATACAGAGCATTAATGTTGCATCTCAACCCGAAAGGCAATCCGGGTTTCGGAGCAGAGTCCAAAAAGACTGAGAAATCCACTAAATGGCACGGAAAAACAGATTTTTCCCTAGGGAAGGGCCGTGAAAGGACACGGGAGAGCTGTGCTTAAGAAAAAAGAGAGAGCTAAAGGGCATCTCTGATCGACGGACGCTAAGAGGATTCATCTCCTTGCGAAGGCAGGTCTTGTTATTGTTGCCTTTCCGAATCGTTCTATAATTTAACAGGAACATCATCTGTTAGCAACGGGCTACAATTCACCAAGACGCCGGGCCAAGACCTGCGCAAAGATCCCTTCCATTGCTCATTAAAATTGTGTTGTTCCAGAGATCTTTCATGCGCCGAGAGGGAATCCATGCGGGGAATTCAGTTTGTTTGCCAATTTAATAAAGTGATTGCATCAAAGCTGTCTGTTGCAGTTATTCCTTTCAAGATTCATCTTATCTATTGACTCTAAACTCAACCGTCTCACTAAGCGCAAGGCCCACATCGGAATTCTTCTTCCCACTCCAGCACACGCGGAAGATGGACAAGAGCCTCATCGATCATGCCTTGTAGGTCTTCCTCTAGAGCAGTGTTTCCAAACCTTTTTTGAGCAGCGGCACACTTTTAACATTAAAAAAAATCCAGGGGCACACCACCAACCAAAATGACACAAAATGACACTCTAACACAGTAAAGAATGGCTGGGTGATGGTGGCCTTCTGGGGGAGTGGGGGAGCAGCTGCTGGGAGTGCCAAAGCTGGGGAGTGGGAGGAGCCATGCTGGCTTGGCACTGCCATGCCCGTGCCCTTCCCCGGCTGCCCAGCTCTCCCCCACAGCTCCCACAGCTTCGCCAGCCTTGAGGGGGCATGCCAAACTAGCGGTGGCAGAGCCAGCACAATGCTGGCTTGGCACTGCCCCCTCAAGGCTGGAGAAGCTGTGAGAGAACTGAAGCCGGGGAGGGGGCGGAGCCAGGCCATGCCATGCCCCGCCCCTTCCTCCAGCTTCAGCTCTCCCACAGCTTCTCCAGCCTTGAGGGGGCAGTGTCAAGCCAACGGTGGCAGAGCCAGCACAATGCTGGCATGGCACTGTCCCCTCAAGGCTGGAGAAGCTGTGGGAAAGCTGAAGCCGGAGAGAGGGGGCGGAGCCAGGCCACGCCATGCCCCTCCCCCCCCCAGCTTCAGCTCTCCCACAGCTTTGCCAGCCTTGAGGAGGCAGTGCCAAGCCAGCGGTGGCAGAGCCAGCACACTGCTGGCATGGCACTGTCCCCTCAAGGCTGGAGACAGAGCCAGCACAAGAGCCTGGCTTGCTTCAGCTCTCCCACAGCTTCTCCAGCCTTGAGGGGCCTTGCCAAGGCGGTGGCAGAGCCAGCACAATGCTGGTTGGCAGAGGCTGAAGAAGCTGTGGGAGAGCTGAAGCTGGGGAGAGGGGGCGGAGCCAGGCCACACCATGCCCCGCCCCTTCCCCCTGACTTCAGCTCTCCCACAACTTCTCCAGCCTTGAGGGGGGCAGTGCCAAGCCAGCGGTGGCAGCGCCAGCACAATGCTGGCTTGGCACTGTCCCCTCAAGGCTGGAGCAGCTGCTGGGAGTGCCAAAGCCGGGGAGGGGGCGGAGCCAGTTCATGCCATGCCCCCTCCCCCCGCTTCTCCAGCCTTGAGGGGGCAGTGCGAGCAAGGGGCGGGAGTCATGGCCCCCTTCCCCGGTGCTGCTCTCCACCATGACTCCTGTCCCTCGCTCGCTGAAGCCGTGTGGAGGAGGAGGAGCATGAGTGGTGGACAGGCCTCAGTGGGCGGGGCTCCTCTGCACGGCTTCAGTGAGCGAGGGGCCAGAGTCATGGCGGGAGTCATGGTGGATTGGAGACTGGCTGGGGAAACGGCCAAAGGAGGCGGAGCCCCGGCCTTTTCTTCTTTTTCTTCTTCGCCACTCGGGCCTTCCTTGTCCTGCCCCAAGCAACAGGAGTTCAGCAGGAGGAGGGAGGAAGGAAGGGGGCAGAGAGCTTTTCCCGCGGCACATCAGGAGGTCCGTCACGGCACACTACTGTGCCGCGTCACATCGGTTGGGAAACACTGCTCTAGAGAAGCAGGTTCCTCTATAGGGCGCAATGCACTCCAAGGTTGTGAGTGCACAGGTGCATTGTGCAGGTGCATTTTATACCATGGTGCGTTGTGCACACAAATTTCCATGCACATTGAGCCTCACATTTGGCTGCACCATGTTGCAATTCACTAACGACATTGGAAAACTGGGACACAACATTTTGATAATCGGCATCTTTAGCGCAGAACTTCAGCCATGAGGAAAGGTGAGCTTTGGCTTGTGGACAATAGGTAAACAAAGGAAACAAAGGCATGTTGTTGGAGGAAGCATGGAAAGCATGACAAAGGGAAAGCAGGCCGGAGGTTTAGCACAGCTGTTAAATCATCAGCAGCTCAAAGATCTATCAACCAAAAGGTTTCAAGTTCGAACCCTGGGTTGGCGTGGGCAGCCAACCATCAGCCCTGCCCACTGTTTACCTAAGCAGTTCGAAAACAGCTGTAACTGTAAGTAGAGGAATTAGGTACCACTAAAAAGCGGGGGTGTTTTACAATTGCCATAAAGAAAAAGAAGAAAATGCCGGAATGCGGAAGTCCTGACAGCTCTTCGTCAAAGAGGATGGAGCGACAGCACCCCCTGGTGGCACGACACAAAAACCTCCTTCTGTTCTGTCTGTGTACTGTGTACATCTATACAAATGACATTGAATGTTTGCCATGTATGTGTACTTGTGATCCGCCCTGAATCCCCTTCAAGGGCGGAATATAAATAAAGTATTATTATTATCTATATATATAAAAAGAGACATGATGTGCTTAGGGGCTTATAGGCAAAGAAACTGCTGAACCCAGAAACACCAAATCAGGCCACAAAACCCCCAACCGAACAAGGTATGTTTAGCACTCGGGGGAAAACCCAAAAAACTAAAACAAGACACCCTAAAACACCAAAAACCCAGGGGAACTACAATTCCCATGACCCCCTGCGCCAAAGACAGCGCACGCGCAGAAATACTGTGCACGCGTACTGGGCCCCTTTCCCCCACCCCACCAAAAGATCACCTCTGTTGCCCGCGCGGAATAGAGTCCCCGGCCAGGTGTGTCACCGTGAAAAGAGTCCCAAACAGGCAGGTAGAGAGGGAGGCCAAGGGGCCACGAAGGAAGGAGAGAAGAAAGGAGGAAGGGAAAAAGGGAAGGAATGAAAGAGGGAGAAGGGGGAGAAAGGTAAGAGAGAAGGAGGAAGGGAAAGCAGGAAGGAAGAAAAAAAGGAAAGAGATACCCAGAAAAGGAAGAAGAGACAGGAGATAAAAACCAAAGGCATGACAGAGGTAAAAAAGGATGGAAGGCGAACAGACGGGAAGGAAGGAAAGAAGAAAGGAGGGAGGGAAAAGGCGAAGGAATGAAAGAGGGAAGGGGGGAGAAAGGTAAGAGAGGAGGAAGGGAAAGAAGGAGGGAGGGAAGGAAGGAAGGAAGGAAAAAGGTACCACAGGAAGGAAGAAGAGACTACACAACAAACACAAAGGTAATAAAAGGCTATAAAGGACGGTGAAGCTGGTGAAGGAAGGAGAAAAATAAAGGAAATAAAGGGAGGAAGGGAACTGAGGGAGGGAAAGAAAGGGAAGGAGGAGTGAGAGAGAAAAGGAAAGAATAGGGGAAAGGAGGGAAAGAAAAGACTGAAGGAAGGAGGAAAGAGAGAAGGAAAGAACTGAAGGATGAGGGAGACTGGGGGGAGAGCAAGAACGAAAGGCAAGAAGGGATGTTGCTGTTGTTCTTTGCCACAGCAACGCGTGGCCGGGTGCAGCTAGCTATCTATTAAAGCAGAATGGCTGCCAGATTCGAAGAGCTCCTTTGCTTTCCCAAAAGCCACGAAATACGCCCCAATTCATTTCGGCAAGGAAGGCCGGCTGTGGCGTGGTGCAGGGAGCGCACAGACCATCCACGCTCTCCAGCTCGCTTTGCCTTATTGGTCCCAGAGGGACTTTCTGAGCAAAGAAGGAGAATCAGAGGATGGAAGGAGGGCTATTTTAAGCCGGGCCGGCAGGCCCTCCTCTCCCACAGGCTCCTCCGTGAATCTTTAAGCAGTGGGATCCACCAAGTGCGGGAGTGACTGCGCATTTATCATGTATCAAGCCCAAGCAGGAGAGCAGGAAAGGTCAAGTTCACCGATAGAGGGGAAAGAAGACAGGCCCCCGAAGGGAATACACTGCCAGACATTTGAATGGCAGGCGGTCTGCCCATTTGAAGAAGAGCTGCGTCAGCGGTTTCTGGGACTGTAACGGGAGATGCGGGTCCTTGCATAGCAACTGTGGAATCATGCGCAGATTATTATTATTATTATTATTATTATTATTATTCAGCAATCCCTCATGACTGAATAGGAAGACCTTCCAAGTCTTGGCGGTGGGTCCGTAGATGAGTATAGAGCAGGGGTGGGCAATTATTTTTTTACAAGGGGGCACACGAGAGCCAAAAAATATTATGGAGGGCCGCACCTAAAGGCGGAACTACGTTCTAATCTACATTATTTATTTACTATATTTACTATATATTACACATCATTAATATGAACATATTATTATATCAAGAAATGTTCATATATTATTAGTATTAACATCATAACTATTATATTATAGTATTTATATAGACATTATAATATATTAAAATTATAATATAATATAACATTATTATATTATATTATTTAATATATTATATTATTATAATTTTTTATAAAATAATAATAAAAACCACAAAATAAAATTAAATTAAATTCTTTTTAAAAAAATATTCTTTATTAAGTTTCAGTTAACAGAAAAGAAAGAGTATAAAACACATTTTGAAGACTCTCCCATAGTATCTCTGCCCTCCCTCTGGAGGGTTGTCAATGAGGGTCTTACATATGTGAGAAGGGGTGAAAAGAGTGAAAGAGAAATGGGGTTGGAGTAGAGGAACGGGTGGGGGAGGGGAGAGAGATGCAAAGGTAGGTGGGAACAGTGGGTAGTGCAAAGTTTAAAAGAAAGGCATATAAGGCATAGCATATTGTACATTTCAACTGAAATTGGTTATATTTCCGGCTCTTCTTTAGATACCTCCGACAATCCTAGGATAAAGGAAATAAGTAAACAGAACGAAATTGAAAGAGAAACTAAACATTATTTAACCCAATGTTATTCCTTCATAGTATTTTCTCTACTTAATTCAAGGGTTTTTCATTACATTTTTAGATCTATTTCTATATCAAATTCTTTTTACAATAGTCTATAAATCGCTCATATTTATTTGGGTGTAAGATTTCCTTATTTATGTTTTCTTTTAGTCTATCCGTCAATCTTTCCATCTGGATTGTATCTATAATTTTAAGATCAGCTCCTCTTTCTTGGGGCTTTTATCTGTTTTCCAGTATTTTGCAAATAACATCTTTGCCGCTGTTGTTATCAATATAAATAAATTTTTCTCCAGTTTATCCAAGTCTTGGTCCACTATTCCCAGTAGAAAAGCATCTGGTCTCATTATTATCTTTTTTCCGATGATTTTTTCTATCTCTCTATGAACCATAGTCCAAAACACCCTTGCCTTCTTGCATAGCCACCAGATATGGAAATACGTCCCATTTGTGTCTTCACAGTTCCAGCATCTGGGGCTTGCGTTTTTATACATTTTGGCGATCTTTACCGGGGTTAGGTGCCATCTATATATTACTTTAACTCAATTTTCCTTGTAATTCTGGCAATATGTAATGTTGGCATTATTTTTCCAGATTGTTTTCCATACTTCAGGCTTTATTCTATATCCTACATTCCTTGACCACTCTATTATATGGCTCTTAATTTGATCGTCCTTTTTTCCCATCCTTTGTAATATCTTATATATTTTACCTACTAACTTCTGTTTATTACCCAGTAACAATTCTTCGATTTCATTCAAGATCAATCCATCAAAGACAGAGATTCTATGGCCGGGACGCCCAGAGCCACCCATTCCGCTGCCTCTCTTTGAGGGAGAGCCGCTGATCCCGGCCCCGTCGGTGAAGAGTCTCGGTGTGATACTAGACTCGAGACTCTCGCTGGAGGCCCAGGTTGCTGCGACAAGTAAGGGAGCTTTCTTCCACCTACGCCAGGCACGTCAACTGGCACCTTACCTTCCATCAGATGCGCTGGCTACGGTGGTCCATGCCACAGTGACATCGCGGCTGGACTACTGTAATGCCTTGTACGTGGGGTTGCCGCAGTCAACCACTCGTAAAATCCAGCTAGTGCAGAATGCAGCCGCCAGACTCCTCACCGGGACACCGCTGAGATGCCATATCGCGCCATCTCTACAGCGCCTGCATTGGCTGCCAGTCGAGCTCAGAGCCATCCACAAGATCTTGTCGCTTACCTTTAAGGCCCTCCATGGCGCCGGCCCAGCTTATTTAAAAGACCGCTTGTTCGAACCAGTTCATTTAAGGTCGCCGCGTTCAGTGAACAGGGACCTTCTCCGCATCCCAGGTGTGAGTGAGGCCCGCCTCAACATCACAAGACGGAGAGCCTTTTCCATCGCGGCCCCCCGTTCTTTGGAACGTGATGCCAGCGGAGCAGAGAGCTATCCTGGACATGCCCCAGTTCCTGACCGCATTGAAGACCTGGCTCTTCCGAAAGGCTTACGGCTAAGGACACCTCCCAGACTTAGCCTGAGTTACTGGAACTATTTTAATTAATTTCCTATTCTTTTAGCTTTTAACTATTGAACTGTTTTATGTGTAAGTCGCCCGGAGCACAGACGTGGAGGGCGACTCATAAATAATAAAATCAATCAATCAATCAATCAATCAATCAATTGTATTCTTGTTCAAATCCCTTCTTTTTTAAATTAAATTAAATTCAAGAAGACAAGGTGCGAACCAAGATGGAGGCTGACACCCTCAAGAGAGGAAGGATCACAAGACGGAATAGCCCAATGGACCCAGGCCAGAGGATGGCAAAGCGGACCCAGCTGCCGCCGCCGCAGAGCAGAGCAGAGCAGCAGACGATCGGAGGCTGCAGGCCTCCGCCCACTTTTGCCCCCAGCCGTTCCCCAGCTGCTATGGAGTGCCTGGCGCCCTGGAAGACGATTAGACCTAGCTTCAGTGCTAGTGGCCTTTGCTTCTTCTTGCAGATGATGACCTTTGTCCACCCAGCCTCTTCCCAAGAGATTTGCAGGATTTTTCAGAGGCAACGCTGGCAGAATCATTTTTAGGAGTTGGGTGTGATGTTTGTAGACAGTCCAGGTACCGCAGGCACATAGCAGGGTTGGGAGGACAATCTATCAATCTATCTATCTATTCTATGTACATAATCAAAGTCAGTGTTTGCGGCGGGAGGTACACTCTCTGCTTCATTCGGGAGAATGCTGCACTCGCAGAGCTCAGGCCGTATTGTATTTCAGTCTCAATGTTGACTTTTGTGGAGAGGGGGCTGCCAAGGGAGCGGAAAGGGTCCACATTTTCTAATGTCACACCATTAAGCTGTATTTCTGTCCTTGGAGAGGGACTGGCTGGTGCCTTTTGCTGGAAGAGCACTTTGGCCAAGCTTTGATTGTATTTTACTGTATTGCAATTTGTTGTTTGGCCTTGGCCTCATGTAAGCCGCCCCGAGCCCCCATTGGGGGAGATGGTGATGAGGTATAACGGAGTCCTGGGAGTTGTAGTTTCACAAGGCCTTTAGCCGTCTCTGCCATAGAATGGAGGTGCCTCACCAAACTACCATTGCCGTGGCTCAATGCTACGAAATCCTAGCAGTTGCAGTTTGGTGAGGCACTCACATTCTTTGGCAGAGAAGACAGAAGACCTTCTAAAACTACAGATCCCAGGATTCCATCACACTGAGCCGTGGCAGTTCAGGTGGCTTCAAACTGCATTCATTCCATGGTGCAGAGACTCCCCGGGTTGCGTTTCCCGACTGTTGCATCAACACCGCTCTAACTTTCTTTTCCTTGGAAAAAGTCCAGATGGAATAATTTTCTGGAGCCAGCCTCGGTACGCATGATCTAGGCCAGGGGTGCTCAGAATGGTGATCTCGATCACCAGGGTGATCTTCGGGCCTCATCCTGGTGATCTTCAGACCCCTGACCAGGTTTATTGCAGTTGGTCCTCTTCACGCGCCCCTGCACGCTGCAAAGAAGTCCTCCGTCGTTGCTCCTCCCCGCTCCCTTCTCGCGCGCCGCCTCCAAAAGCTCCAGAGTCCAAGAGGCAGAATGGGCCCCCTCTTTTGGATTCCTCCTCCCTCCGTCCTTCTCCAGCCACTCAGAGTCATAGGAGACCAAAGGGGGCAGGCCTGGATGACGCGATGCATGGCTGGCCCCGCGCACATGCGCAGAAGCGCCCATTCTGCCTCTTGGACTTCTCGTGAGCTCTTGGAGGCGGCACGCATGCTGGCGGCGTGGAAATAGGAGCAACGACAGAGGAGAAGAAGAAGGACGCTTTGGGGTCATTTCCTTACCGCATCTCAAAGGTCGGTCTTTTTACTTTGGGGTGGGTGCTTGATTGTCCTGTGGCATGTCTCTTTGTTTCCTTTTTATTTTTTAAAAATCGCCCTTTTAGGTCCAAAGCCTCTCTGCTTGCTTTGTTCCTTGAGAAATATATGTTGGGGAATATGGAAATGTGGGAGAAATGGGGTGGTTGGATGTATTTTTGCATGGCCCTTTGTTTACCTTGCTGAGTATTAAATGACCTTGCAGTTCAAAAGCCTCTCTTCTTACTTTCTGGCTGATAATATGTGTGGTAATATGGCAGTGTGGGAGAAATGGGGTGGTTGGATGTATTTTTATGCTCTGTTTTATATTGTTGTTATTAAATTAAAATGCCTCTCTTTGATTTTTTATATGTGTGGTTCATTTGGGGTGGTTGGAACTTTTGCATGCCCCTTTGCTGAGTATTAAATGGAGCAGTTCAAAAGCCTCTCTTCTTACTTTCTGGCTGATAATATGAGTGGTAATATAAATAAATAATGGGGTGGTTGGATGTATTTTTATGCTCTGTTTTATATTGTTGTTAATAAATTGAAATGTTGATGTTTTATAACTTCATTTTATGTAAATTTCTATGTTTTACATTTCTGGGTAAGTGATCTTTGGGACTTGGTTTTTTAATCAGTAGCTCCCATGCTGAATAAGTGCGAGCACCCCTGATCTAGGCAAACATGAAACAACAAGCGAAAGATGCAGAATCGGAAAAAATAACCATAGGAAATGCACACAAATAAAATTTTAAAAACCCCAGACCTCAGCATTTATTTCCATTTTAGGGAGGCGGGGAAGAGATTGATTTCAGGACGAGGACAGCTGAGCATGTTTATCCTGAAATTCTGCTCGCTGACAGCTTTTTGGCAGCAGAAAAAGAGTGATGCTCGGATGCAGTCCCTCTCACATCCTCCGACGCGGCTGCGGCTGCTGCAACGGGGCTGTCTCTTCAGGAATCCTGACAGAATAACACCAAAGCAAATAGACACATCCGAAAAAGAGGAGATCTCCAAGGGCAAAGCAAAGCGGAGATCCAGATTAAGCCCCGTTCCCTCCTAAGGCTCAACATGCGCAGGGGGTTGACTGCTCTACAAGGAGGAAACGCACTCTGCACATGCCCAGAGGAGCGCAGAATCGGGATCTTAGAACCAGGATGGGACCACATGGGGTCATCTAGTCCTGTGACGCCCCCTAGGGGCTGTTTACATCTGTATTTGTATTTTACCTGCATGGGCCTTTGTTCTATGGGCCCTTTGTTCTACCATGCGGTCACACTCTGCCATGCGGTCACTCAGGGGCGGGGTTGTGTCTTGGCTCCAAACCTGGTGTCCCCGCCCCTAACTCCTCCCTTTTCTGGAGTTTACCTTAAGGGCTGGACGTCCCCTCCGCTTTCATTCCAGAAGTATCACGGACAAGCAAGGTGGAATCTAGGTTGCTGGGAAAACGAGCTGCGCTGTATGACTATGATGTACATGAGCACACCAGCAATTGCATAGGGAACTTCCAGTCTGCACCAAATCAGACAAAAGAGATGGAAGAAAAAGCAGTAGAGATACACAAATCTCACAGAGTCCTGACTCCAGCACAGGCAGAGTCCCAGTTTCCGGGAAATGCCAAGAGACTTTCTATGTATGGAGCGAAGTTACATCGTGACAAGGATTCGAAAGGTATAGGATAGATTCTCAACCAAGGGCAAAGCTACCCTTATTGAGAAACCCATTCTTAGAGTTATAGTTTAGTTAGAGATAGTTCAAAACGTTTGCATTTCTGCAATGTTTGCTGGTTATGCATTGTTATTTGTTGTGGTTATTAATATTCCCATGTTTGGAATGGGGGGGAGTGTGACGCCCCCTAGGGGCTGCTTACATCTGTATTTGTATTTTACCTGCATGGGCCTTTGTTCTATGCCCCCTTTGTTCTATCATGCGGTCACTCTCTGCCATGCGGTCGCTCAGGGGCGGAATTGTGTCTTGGCTCCAAACCTGGTGTCCCCGCCCCTAACTCCTCCCTTTTCTGGAGTTTACCTTAAGGGCTGGACGTCCCCTCTGCTTTCATTCCAGAAGTATCACGGACAAGCAAGGTGGAATCTAGGTTGCTGGGAAAAGGCAATCTTATTTAACCTACTGGTCTACCTTTGTTATCAACCAAATCTTCAGCGCATAGGAGGATCCGTCCTCACCAGAGGCTGTGGATTTGGGGCCTAATACAGGACTTCGTGTGCCTAGAAGCCAGAGGACAACAGGACACCTGGGATCTAATAGAGGTACCATCACTTTGCACAAATAGTAGGCATGAGCAAAAAGTTATGAAAATTAAATGAAATCGGAAGGGATTCGTATGTAATGGGACTTTCAAGTTTATACGCATCGTGGTGGCAAACCCGGAAGTGGACTTTCTTTTCCACACTTCCTGGGCCCAAATTTTCGTTAGATTTGTAAATATTTCGGATGCCCCCCTAACAGGAAAATTTTCCCCTCCAAAATAGCTTTCCAGACATTACTCACAGTCAGATCGGGGCCTTTCCATGCTCGGAGCCTAATTAGAGTGAAAGGCCTTCCTGTAGGAAGTGAAAACCAGCCGGAAACCATAGAGAACCAGATCGGGACTCCTAGAGGGGCCTGGAGGACTGAGGAAAAAAGCGGTTTAAACCCCCACGAAGGGGGTTTAGATAGAAGGACAGAGCAGAAGGACATAAGAACTGCTGAGAGAAGGGGGGGCAGGGAGTGAAAAGAGCACGGAGAGGAGAAGGAAGAGTTCAGAATCAAGAAAAGCCATAGAGTTCCATCGGAGACCCTAGAGTGGTATGGTAAAACTGAAGGGGGAAAAGCTGGAGTGAGGGAGTAAGAAGAACTCTACAGATTAGCAAGTCCTAGACCACAGGTGGGCAACTATTTTATTTAATAATATTAATAATAATATATGAATCCATTATATCTCCCTGCAAGCAGGCCCAGGCCTTTTATAATAATATTAATAATAATAATATATGAATCAATTATATCTCCCTGCAAGCAGGCCCAGGCATTTTATTATAATATTAATATTAATAATAATATATGAATCCATTATATTCTCCCATAAGCAGGCCCAGGCATTTTATTATAATAATATTAATAATCCATTATATTCCCCAATAAACAGGCCCAAACATTTTATTATAATAATATTAATAATCCATTATATTCCCCCATAAGCAGGCCCAAACATTTTATTATAATAATATTAATAATCCATTACATTTCCCCCCAAGCAGGCCAAAGCATTTAATAATAATAATAATATTAATTCATTATATTTCCCTCCAAGCAGGCCCGGGCATTTTATAATAATAATAATAATAGGTCCCAGTGAATTGCACTCCAGAGAAGGGAAATGTTGCCCCTTGATTTCCCTGTGCTTAAAACAGTGTCAATCCTGTTTCCCTGCTTTGGGGAATTTAGAACTAATTAAGAATTTCGTTAGTAATTACGTTACATTTTAGAAATTTTTGGATTTTTTTTGTAAGTCTTTCTATTACTAATCAAACCCCCCCCACACACACACACACACACATTTGATTTTCAAATCGCGATTTTTGGGTTCTAAACCAAGCCTAACAAATAGGCATAGTGATAGACTCCGTTTCTTAAAAGGACTTTCTTGCAACCAACTAAGCATTTTTGAGCCACCAGCATCTTTACTGGTTGTTATTTCAATAAATCCTGTTTGGTTCACCCTATTTTGAGTCCAGCACTCATTCTTATAGAGATCCTGGGTTTTCCTGCATGAGGGAAGGCCTTACCTCTATTCCCAGGGCCAAAGCTTGTATTGTCCAGCCTTTTAAAGTCTTTTTAGGCCCTGGGGACAGAAGAAGTCCATCCTTCAGCCCTGCAGGAAAATACAACTGAAGTTGCCCATTCAATCTCCCATCACCACCCTCAAAGACAAAATGTATTCCAACAGCTGCAACAATTAAAAAGGGGGAAGAAAAAGCTATGCATTTCTGTGGTATTTCTTTCTACAGGTCCCATCATCCTCTGTCACCAACCACTCTCCTCAAACCCAGCCAGAATTTTAAGTCGGCCATGTTGGCTATGTGTGCCAAGTTTGGTCCAAGTCCATCATCCGTGGGGTTCACAATGCTCTCTGGATGTTGATGGACTACAACTCCCATCAGTCTCGCTCAAGCTCCCATTGTTATGAGTTGGAACATGATTGGTCTGTGTACCAAGGGTGGTCCAGACCCATTGTCAATAGGACACACACGGCTTCCCTGCTGTGGGTGGACTACAATTTCCACCACCCTCTATGAATCTCCCCAAGCCCCATCATTACTTTTAAGTTGGAGCTTTTCTAAATATGGTTCCATATCCATCACATAAAGACTTACATAACTATTAGTTGTGGCCAATCAGCAGTCTCGTTGGTTGACCCTGTCCTTGGTGTATTTGCTCTCCGTCCCGGTTTGGTTCTTTCTGAAAATTACACACACACACACACACACGCCTTCTCTTCCATTGTGAGAGTTACCCATGTTTACAAGTGATGGCAGCTTCCCCCCTCTGGATGAATGAGTCCCATAACATTGCCTTCAAATAAAATTGGCTTCCAATAAAGCTTTTCTTCTGCCCTGAAAGTCACACCAATCACTAATATGGTGAGTCGTTTAGAAAGGGAACTCATTGCTCAGGGAGATAAAACACCCACCGCCTGGCTGTTCCTGAAACCATCAATTTGCCGGGAAGAGAAGAAGGGGCTGCTGAGCTGTCACCGGGAATGGGAGGCGGGCAGGCCTTCTGCCACGGGCAGCAATTGCCGACAGCGTTTCCCAGGCAGATTCACAAGCTGTTTTGTATCTGTATTTTGTATTTTGTTGCCGTTTACCTGCATGGGCCTTTGTTCCACCTTCCTACCATGTGGACTGATGGGAGGGGCTGTGCCTGGCTCCAAACCTGGCATCACCGCCCTGAACCCCTCCCCTTCCAGAGCTCACCTGAGAGGCTGGGCTTCCTTTCTGGCCTCATTCCAAGCATAGAACACGGACGAAGCAGGCGGGAGTCTGGAGCTCAGGCAAAGCACCTGCGTTCACCAGGCATGGTTTAGAACCCAAAAATAGGGAATCGAAAATCTAATGGGGGGGGGGGGTGGTTTATTAGTAATACAAAGACTTACAAAAAAAATTCCAAAATTTTCTAAAATGTAACGTAATTACTAACGAAATTTGTTAGTAGTTCCAAAGTAGGCAAAGCAGGGAAACAGGACTGACACTGTTTTAAGCACAGGCAAATCAAGGGGCAACATTTCCCTTGGTTTCCTTGCAGGAGATATAATGCATTAATATATTATTAATATATTATTATATTAATATAAAAGGACAGGGTTTCTTTGCAGGGACATATAATGCATTAATATATTATTATTAATATTATTAAATAAAATAGTTGCCAATGCCCACCTCTGGTGCAGGCCTTGCTAATCTGTAGAGTTCTCCTCACTCCAGCTTTTTCCCATTCAGTTTTACCATAGCAGTCTAGGACCTCCGTTTGAACTCTATGGCTTTTCTTGATTCTGAACTCCTCCTTCTCCTCTCCGTGCTCTTTTCACTCCTGCTGCCCTTCTCTCAGCAGTTCTTATGTCCTTCTGCTCTGTCCTTCTATCTAAACCCCCTTCCTGGGTGTTTAAATCGCTTTTTTTTGTCAGTCCTCCAGCCCCTCTAGGAGTCCCGACCTGGATCTCTCTATCGTTTCCGGCTCCTTTTTCACTTCCTGGAGGAGGCCTTTCACTCTAATTAGGCTCCAAGCATGGAAAGGCCCCGATTTGACTGTGAGTTATGTCTGCAAACTATTTTGGAAGGGGGAAATTTTCCTGTTGGGTGGGCATCCAAAATAGTTACTAATCTAACGAAAATTTGGGCCCAGGGGGTGCGGAAAAGAAAGTCCACTTCCGGGATTGGCCCTGCGATGCGTATAAACTTGAAAGTCCCATACATACGAATCCCTTCCGATTTCTTTTCATTTTCATAACTTTTTTCTCATGCCTAGCGTTCACGTATAGCCTACCCAACGCTCTCGATCCAACTAATTCAATAATAGGAAGGGCCAGCCCTTCAACAGACCCAAGGACTTCGTGAGCCAGCGGACCATTTGAGGAGTAACAGAGGAACCTGGAAACAAAGAACAAGCAAAGGCAAGTGGACGCTATCCCTTTTCTCAAAGGACCCTTTCTAGCAACCAACCTCAAGCTTTTTGGGCCACCAGCATTTTTACTGGTTGTTATTAAATAAACTTGTTTTGAGTTCACCCTTTTTGAGTCCTGAACTCATTGCTTAGAGCAGTGTTTTTCAACCTTTTTTGAGCCGCGGCACATTTTTTACATTTACCAAATCCTGGGGCACACCACCAACCAAAATGACACAAAATGACACTCTAGCACAGTAATACATATAGTTAATATGTTTTTAAATGTATTTATACACTCAGTGTGAAACCTGGGCCTGTTTCGATGAACACAACATAGATATCCTGGCAGGAATGGCAGGAAGACACAAACTTCCCACACAGAACTCCCATAACCAAGAGAAAATACTATAAGAGTTTGGTGGGCATTGACCTTGGGTTTTGGAGTTGTAGTTCACCTATATCCAGAGAGCACTGTGGACTCAAACAATGTTGGATCAGGACCAAACTTGGCATGAATACTCAATATGCCCAAATGCGAACACAGATGGAGTTTGGGGAAAATAGATCTTGACCTTTGGGAGTTACAGTTTATGGGATTTATAGTTAACACACAATCAAAGAGTATCCTGAACTCTTGCAACAATGGAATTGAACCAAACTTGGCATATTGAACTCTCATTACCAACAGAAAGTACTGAAAGGGTTTGCTTGGGAATTGACCTTGAGTTTGGAAGTTGTAGTTCACCTACACCCAGAGAGCTCTGTGGACTCAAACAATGTTATGTTATGTTGTTGTTTGTTTTCTATCCAGAATCACAATGTTGGAAGGAGGCTCACCACTTTCAGGTCCCTAAAACAGGCATGAGAAAACCTCAGCCCTCTGGGTGCTTTGGACTCCAACTCCCACCATTCCTAACAGCCTGAGGCCCTTTCCTGCTTGAGTGGCTGAGGGGGGGGGGAGGAAAAGGGCCTGAGGCTGCTAGGAATGGTGGGAGTTGGAGTCCAAAACACCTGGAAGGTCCAAGTGTGCCCATGCCAGCTTTCGACAGAGACCTCTTCCTCCCCCTCCCCCTTCGCGCCCTTTCTTCCCCTTTCTCCTGCGCAGACTCGCCCCAGAGCAAAGCGAGCAGAGCGAGGCTGGGAAGAAGGGAGCCCGAGTGGAGAAGAAAAAGTGTTCGGCAGGAGGGGGAAGAAAGGGTCTTGGAGGTTCCAATTTCCCACGGCACAGCTGATGATCGCTCATGGCACACTGGTTGGGAAACACTGGCTTAGAGACTCTCCAGGTGTCCCTTTGATGGGAAGGTTGGAACGCGAACTCCGGGGCCTATAGACTTTGTCCATCCTTTTAAAGTCCCCCTTTTTTGGCCCTGGCGGGACGCCATAATCCGCAAACCAGAGGTGCATCTACGCTGCAGGATTAACGCAGTTTAGTACAACTTTATTTGCCCTATGGAATTTGGGCAGTTGTCATTCTAGAGTTCTGGTGTGTCATCAAACTACAACTCCTAGGATTCTGCACCAAGGAAAGTGGTGTCAAACTGCATCAGTTCCACCGTGTAGCTGCACCGCGCGTCACTAACTGCATTCCTAAGGAACTTAAGGGAATTATTGATAATAACTCCTCTAACTGTAAAATCAAAGACTAGATAAATAAATGATCAGACGGAAGAGTCCAGGAGGAGGGAAATCCGGGCACTCGATGCTTTCCGCATAAATCGAGACCCGGCGCATGTCTGGGCGCAGGCACATGGAAAAAGCATCCTCCCGATGTCCCCGAAAAGGCTCCGTTGTCATGGCAGTGAGGGATGGCCAAATATTAGCAAAACAGAAAACTTCCATCCCCCCCCTTTTTAAATAAAGTAACAATAATTATATTTGCAGCAGGTGGTGCTCTGTGTGTCCCCCTCTCTGTCCCCGCAATAAAGGAAATGAAATATCCCTTCCTGGCACATTAATAGGACGCCTGCTCCTTGTTACCGCCCGCCTCACCCGCTCGGCTTGTAATTCTGGGCCTCGTAACACGAAAGATTAATTACCGCTCAAAATAGTAATAGCAAGAAATATTACAGCTTTGCAATAAAGTGGAACATTTATATACGGATTTACCTAAATGGAATTTAAAATTAAATTAGCCTTTAGATCATGCCGTAGCAGCGTGGTCGGGACAAAAGCGTTCGCTCAGCGCTTCGCTCTCCGATTGACGGCATCCGCCTGGAACCACTTCAGGGAAGAGAAGGCGAAATTGGTCATGCTGGGTGGGGGCTTGAGGGCCACCTAGTCCAACCCCTGCCAAGGGAGCCTCCAAGGATGCAGAGCCCATGATGCGCTGAACGCACAGAAGGCACGGCAAGGTCAGCCAGGGAGACACAGCTCCAAAGAGAACGAACAGGGGTCAAAATCGGAAAGTCAAAGCGCAGAACATTTAATTTATTTATTTATTCTTTCGGCTTAATAGACCGCCCTATCCGAAGCTCAGGGCGGTTTACAGCACGCAAACAGAACCAATTAAACACATAAACGCCCTCTGTTAAGAGCTTAGGAGTAACCCTGGACCCCCTGTTGTCGATGGAAGCGCACGTCTCCAGCGTCAGCAGGGTAGCATTTTTCCATCTTCGCCAGGCGAGGAAGCTGGCCCCCTATTTGTCCCGGCGTGACTTAGCCACAGGGATTCAAGCCACGGTCATCTTGAGGCTGGACTACTGTAACGCTCTTTACATTGGCCTTCCTCTGTCGGTAATCCGGAGACTCAAGCTGGTGCAGAACGCCGCAGCGCGACTCCTGGCGGGGGTCCCGATTGGCCACCACATCACGCCAATCCTGCGCGAACTGCACTGGCTCCCAATTGAATGCCGGATTGCCTTCAAAGTGTTAGTCCTGACTTTTAAGGCCTTACATGGTCTGGGGCCAGTGTACCTGTGGGACCGCCTTGTCCCATATCATCCCACCAGATCACTGCGCTCCGAAGAGCTAAACCTCCTGGTCATCCCAAATGTGAGGACCTACCATCTGTCCGCAACACGCCGCCGGGCTTTCTCTGTTGCAGCCCCAACCCTGTGGAACGCACTGCCCGCCGGCATCCGTGCCACCCAGGGCCTCCTCCCGTTCAGGAGAGCAGTCAAGACATTGCTGTTCCAACAAGCCTTCAGGTTTAGCTAAACGTTAGCTCGCACCGCCTGGCTGTCAGCCCACTGCCACTCCATTTCTTGCTTCAACTGTTCTAATTGTAATTCCATCTTAATGGTATTACTCTGTGGTTTATGAGTTATCTGACAATTGTATTTTACGAACTGTTGTAAGTCGCCCCGAGCCGTTGGGGGACAGACAAATGCGAAATAATAAATAAATAAATAAATTTTAAAAAGTGACAATATAAAACAGCTTAAAACAGTTAAAACAGTTAAAAGTTAACGTTAAAAGTCCGCCCCCCCCCCCCAACTATAACCCCAGTGATCGAGCACATAGCAACTGTGACAGTGTGGCAGTGACGCGGCCGAATGGCAGGTTGTAAGAGATGCCAGTCAGGTGCCAAATGCCTGCCTGAACAACCAGGTCTTACAGGCCCTGCGGAAGGTCAATAAATCCCGCAGTGCGCGAGTCTCTGCAGGGAGCGAATTCCATAGGGCCGGTGTGGCCACTGAAAATGCCCTCTGTCTCGTGCTCGATAGCCTGCATGTCTTATGAGCCGTTCTTGTGGCTCCTAGAAGCAGATGAGCTGCCGCGTTCTGCACTAGCTTAAGTTTCCGGATCGTCGACAAGGGTAGGCCAATGTACAGCGCATTACAGTAATCGAGCCTCGAGATGACCGTGGCTTGGATCACCGTGGCCAGGTCGCAGCGGGAGAGGTAAGGAGCCAGATGTTTTGCCTGCCGCAGGTGGTAGAACTCTGTCTTGCAGGCGCAGGCAACCTGCGCCTCCATAAACAGCTGAGGGTCCAGCCAGACCCCCAGGCTCTTGACTGAAGACTGCGGGCATAGCGCCGCGCCATCAAGTGTCGGCAGCTGGATCACCCCCCCCCCCCCGGGCGGCCCAGCTACAAGATCTCCGTCTTCGCCGGGTTCACCTTCAACTTACTGGCTCGCAGCCATCCAGTCAGGGCTTCCAGGCAGAGTTGGAAATTTTCGGGGACGGATTCCGCCCCAGCGTCCACCCTCAGAATGAGCTGGGTGTCATCAGCATACCGGTGACACACCAGCCCGAAACTCATGCTCAGGCTTGCTAAAGAGGTGAATAACAATCAACATCAGGCCTGGTATCTTGGTCAAATTCGTATTAAATTTGATTCTAAATTACTTTTGAAGCGTTTCTGAAGCGCTTTAAGCAACCCGGAAGTAAATTACCAAAATCTAGTCTGTGAGCTGCTTTTTGCTGACGATGCTTTTTGCTGCCCTTGTCGCCCATTCAGAAGCAGCCCTGCAGCGCCTCACATCCTGCTTTGCAACAGCTGCAGAGCTGTTTGGGCTGGAAGTCAGCCTGAAGGAAACGGAAGTCCTCTACCAGCCCGCACCACAGGAAGAACACCATCATCCCCACGTCAGCACAGGCGAATCTAAGTCCGTTCAGCAGTTCACCTCCCTGGGAAGCATCAACTCTTCAGACGCCAAGATTGATAGAGAGATCACAGATTAGAAAAAGCATAGAGTGCATTTGGAAGGCTTCACAAAAGAGTCTGGAGCAACAAGCACCTGGGGCAAAGCACATAAATCAGTGTGTACAGAGCTATCGTACTGTCTATTCTCCCATATGGGTCTGAAACATGGGTCACCTATCGCCAACGCCTACGACTCCTCGAACGCTTTCATCAGCGCTGTCTTCGCACAATCCTAAATATACACTGGACCAACTATGTGAGGAATGTTGCTGTCCTTGAGCAAGCAGGGGTCACCAGCATTGAGGCCATGCTATTGAGAACACAGCTGCGCTGGGCAGGGCATGTCTCTAGGATGGACGACCACCGCCTCCCAAAGATACTACTTTACGGTGAACTCGCCACGGGTCAGTGCAAGAAAGGCGCCCCCAAAAAGAGACATAAGGACTCTCTGAAACAACATCTCAGGCTCGGCCAGATTGATCACCAACAAGGGTCCACTCTGGCCTCACATCGGGAGGCATGGAGACGCACTCTCCACAATGCTGCGGCCTCTTTCGAGAAGACACGCCGAATGGGTCTCGACAACGCAGAAAGAACCGCAACTTGGAAACGACATCACCCAAGGAGACTTTCTGCTGTGCTTTCTGCAACTGGACTTGCCTATCTCAGATTGGCCTTTTTAGTCATCTTCGTTCTGAAGTAATGCTGAGAGAGATTATTATTGTTATTATTATCATCATCATTACCATTTTGTAAGATTCTAGCTGTCACTTGAAGAAAGCAAACCCTTGCTTTTAAGAAAACCCCGCTGCAACGGAAACGAGCCCGCGCATGCCTCCCAGCTCCTGGCCACAGCCCCTTTGCACCCCCACCCAGGTACCCCCACCAGCCCCCCCATTTCTCCTTTGAGTTTTCATCACCCTTGATGAAAAGAACAAGAAGAAGAATTCTCTTCGTCAATCAGGGAGGGAAGACAAATGGAAATCACGCACCATCCGATGCCGGTGACGTGCGGGACGGTTGTTGCCATGGCGATGATATATGAATCCAGAAGCGTGTGCGCTTGGCGAGATCTGCAGATACGGCAGAGATGGGTCTGCTGCAGGGAAAGGGCTGGGCTTGGGGGACCCTCTAGTGGGACCCCAGGCCTTGCCTTGCAGCCCTGTCATCCCATGGTCTCCAGTCCAGAAGTGGGACCCTCCTCCTGCCAAATGTCATGCCTCCGAAATATCATCCCTTCCAACGGCCCCCATTGAAATAGAGGCAGTGCTCACTGATTCTTTCTCGCCCCACCTTTTCTGCGGCTCTTAAAAGTTTCCAGATTCTCCTTTGTCTGCAGCCGACTTCCACGGCTGCAAACGAAAGCTGCTCCGACACTATAGAACGAGTGCGCTTTGGCATCGCATTGAGCCATTGCAACAAAAGTGGTGCCAAACCGCATTCATTCTAAAGAGGAGACACACCTTTGTGGCATTGGCTGCAGCGCACAGGACCGGACGAAGGTAATTACAAATAGTACGCAAACCTTCTTTTGGCGCCCCCTCACTCACCGTGCGCATGCGCGCTGGGGGTGCACCGGTGTGTGCATGCGCAGGGCATCTAGTTCTATGCATGCGCAGGGCCAGCTTCGCGCATGCTCACTGGTGTGCGCATGTGCAGGGCCAGGTACTTCAGCGCATGCGCCATTCGCGCGGGAGCGACACCAAGTGGATGGTGATGCAAAACGCACTCCAGAAGGTCAAAAAGGAGAACGTGTTGCAGCCAGAGGCGGGAGGCTCCATCCCGGCCTTGTGGAGTGCGTTTTGCGTCACCATCCACCTGGAGTCGCACCCGCACGCCGGCCCGCAGCAGTGGGCATCCGCTGAACCTGGCGGCCGTGGCCGGATGCACCTCTAGCCCACGTGGCGCCCTGAGGCGGCCGCTTAATTTGCCTCCACTAAGATCCGCCCCTGGCAGCGCATAGAGAGAAAGGGTTCCATTTTGCCAGAAGGATGGCATTCCTGCCTGCCACGTTTGGGGCGTTCCTGATCCAAAATGTTACTCAGGAGGCTGTCCAGACCTTGAACCGGTGCTTGGCCGCTGTGTCGGACTGGATGAGGGCTAGCAAATTGAAACTGAATCCAGACAAGACAGAGGTCCTCAAGGTCAGTCGAAAAGCTAAACAGGGCATATGGTCACAGCCTGTGGTGGATGGGGTTGCACTCCCCCTGAAGGCGCATGTTCACAGTCTGGGAGTGATCATGGACTCATTGCTGAGCCTGGAACCTCAAGTTATGGCGGTGGCCGGGAGAGCTTTTGCACAGGTAAAGCTTGTGCGCCAGCTGCGCCCGTACCTTGGGAAGTCGGACTTGGCCACAGAGGTCCATGCTCTGGTTACATCCCGTATAGACTGCTGCAATGCTCTCAATGTGGGATTGCCTCTGAAGACGGCTCGGAAGCTGCAATTAGTCTAATTGGCTTGGCCGACTTACCGGCTGAGCTGGTTGCGGGGTGGGGTTGTCCTCGCCGCCATCTTGGTTTGAAGGAAGGGTCTTCTTCCTCCCAGAAGCCCCTGGGGTGGCGGGAAGGTTTCCCGCCACCAACGCCGGCCGGCCAATGACGGTGCTGGCCCCGCCCCCTCTCAGCAGCCGGCTGGCTCTCACTTCCGCCCGGGCAGCTTATTTAAGGCTGCCCGGGACTTCCTCTGCAGCATGCAGGGGCCAGTTACTGTTTTTCCTCCCACTCTTCCTACTTCATACATTGTTTGTTAGTGTACATTTTGTTCATTTATTCAGTTTCTTTGTTGCATTTGTTCGGTTTGCGTTATTATGTTCTTTGTCGCAACTCCGTGTTTGGCGTGTGGCATGGCCCCTGGATCAGGCTGGCTTATTGCCCGTTGGTTGTAAAGGGGATAACACCCTGCCACAGTTTCTGTGGACAAGTATTGGGCCACTCGCACCCAGGCTTGCAAGAGCCTTTGGACATTCGTGGGGGCTGTCCGACCCTGATCCAGGACCCATGCGTGGCCGCCAACCCTTTGTTCCTGTTTTCAATAAATGAGTTGTGGCCATTTTCACCCAACCACTTGTGTTTGTGTTATTGTTCATGGCGTGAGGTGTATCACCCATGTACACACAATAGGCGGCAGTAGTGAAGGCAGGCAGAGGAAAGTACTGTGACGCCCCCTAGGGGGCTGTATTTATCTGTATCTGGTTTGCCCTCCACTTGCATGGCTCTTGGTCTTGCCATGTGCCTCTTTGTTCTGCCATGTGCTCACCTGGGGGAGGAGCTGCATTCTGGCTCCAAACCTGGTGACCCGCCCTCAACTCCTCCTTTTACCGGAGTTTACCTAAGGGCTGGATTTCCTCTCTGGCCTCATTTTCCAAAGGACTCAAGGACAAGCAAGGCTGGAAGTTGGGTTGCTGCGAAAAGGCAATCTCATTCCACCTGCTGGTCTACCTACATCTTCAGCCAAATCTTCAGCATATAAGAGGACCTGCTCTCGCCAGAGGCTGGGATTTTGGGGCCTGCTACAGGACTTCGGACCTGCAAGCCAGAGGACAACATGACGCCTCGGATTTAATAGAGGTACTGTCACCTTGCACCAATAGGCATAGTGATAGACTCCCTTTCTTATAAGGACTTTGCAACCAACTCAAGCTTTTGAACCACCAGCATTTTTACTGGTTGTAATCAATAAATATTGTTTTGAGTTCACTCTTTTATTTTATTTATTTATTTATTTACTATTTTTATATGCCGCCCTTCTCAACCCCGAAGGGGACTCAGAGTGGCTTACAGCAAACAACAATACTGCCAGAGTGGCTTACAGGGTACATATAACAATATTGCCGGAGCGGCTTACAGCAAACTGAAAAAAAAACAACAATTAACATTACAACATTACAATTATTTTAAACACAACAAGAGGGGCCCTGAGCTGATGGAATGTCAGGAGGCAAGATGGAGATGCCCCCTCCTCCCCCCCTGGCCCCACCCCGGCCCAGAGCAGCAGCCGGGGGAGGGGCCCCGAGCCGACGGAATCCCAGGAGGCACGATGGAGATGCCCCTCCTCCCCCTCTGGCCCCACCCCGGCCCAGAGCAGCACCCGGTGCCGGGGGAGGGGCCCCGAGCCGACGGAATCCCAGGAGGCACGACGGAGATGCCCCTCCTCCCCCTCTGGCCCCACCCCGGCCCAGAGCAGCACCCGGTGCCGGGGGAGGGGCCCTGAGCCGACGGAATCCCAGGAGGCACGACGGAGATGCCCCTCCTCCCCCTCTGGCCCCACCCCGGCCCAGAGCAGCACCCGGTGCCGGGGGAGGGGCCCCGAGCCGACGGAATCCCAGGAGGCGCGACGGAGATGCCCCTCCTCCCCCTCTGGCCCCACCCCGGCCCAGAGCTTTTGAGTCCTGCACGCTTTTCCCATAGAGATCCAAGGCTTTCCTGCATGTGGGAAGACCTTAACTCTGTTCCCAGGGTCAAAGCTTGTTTGTCCAACTTTTAAAGCCCCTTTTAGACCCTTGGATTCGGAAGAAGTACATTAAGAGGGCAACGTTATGGGAGGAATGGCAAAAAAAAGAGGTACACGGTCACTCTCTGAAAGCGCAACGGAAAAGCCAAGTTTGAGATCCTTCTTGAAGGCTGCTAAGGTCAGGGCTTGCCTAATCTCACCAGGCAGTGAGTTCCAGAGTCGGGAGGCCACTGTGTACATCTAGACTGCAGAATGAAGACAGTTTGACACCTCTTTCGTTTCCCTGGCTCAATGCTATGGAATCCTGGGATTTGCAGTTTGGCAAGGCGTCATCCCTCTTTGCCAGGGAAGGCTAAAGACCCTGCAAAACTGCAAATCCCAGGCATCCATCACTTTCGGACCGGACAGTCGAAGGAGGATCAAACTGCATTAATTTTGCAGTGTAAACATGCCCTATGTATCGGGTACACAATCCAAGTACACGTCTCCTGTCTTTGCAAAGAAGCCATACTCCAAATTGCTTTGCTAGAGAAGGAAACGGGAGAGTTGTCGTCGTCGTCATCATTGCCATCGCCATCATGTTATTTGTTTCTAAATGGCTCTTCTCTTTGGATTGAGACCCAAAGTGGCTCTCTCTCTCTCTCTCTCTCTCTCTCTCTCTCTCTCTCTCTCTCTCTCTCTCTCTCGCAAATGCAACATAGATGTGGGCGTTTGTTGCGCCCTCAAGGCACTACTGCACTTGGCAGTTTATTTGGGGCTGTTGCGAAGGGGCCCGGCCATCCTTTCTGCCCTCCCACCCCCACAAAAAGCCCAAAAAGACCCATTTGGAGGGAACAGCTTGAAAAGAATTAGTCTGTAATGCCACGGCAAGCGCGGGGCTTCCTTTCCCAACCCTTCTCCTGGCAAATAATGGCATTTAGCGATAGTTAACCGGGAGCGGTGAGGATCCCACCGCCCTTTTTCTCCGCGAAATCCGAGGAGCGAAAGGCGCCCGGCTAATGACAGCAGTTTTTGCGTGATTTATATGATGCGCTGCCCCATTTTCCTATGAAACGCTCGAGTGGGAAACAGATTATTCTTGTTTGTCGTTTTGCATTTCGCGTCTCTGCGGGGGACAATTTGGGTACAAGAGAGACCGAGGAATGGCATTGTTACGGCAAGGGGAGGGTGGATGCGCCTCCGTCTGGAGGGATCGCGGCCTCGACGCGGAAAGAGGGCCGCCTTGTGCCACGCTCATTAGGGAAAAGGTTGCCTGGACCCAGAAAGAGCAAAGGTCACATTGGGCCTAATGACGCTAACTGTTCAAAGGCATCTACTGATGCCAAGACATTTTACAAAGGCAACTCATAATAAGAGCGGAGCAGGAGAGTCGAGACACTTTTACGAGGATACACATAATGCCGTGAGTGTCACTATTATAATATATCTAGAAGGGATTAAAGGCGAGTCCCACAAAAGCCCATCTGCATCCTAATTGGTTTGACTTGCAGCAGGGAGTTCCAACGTTCCTGCACATGTGGTCTGGCATCTGTAGCACAAAAGGGCTGGGATTTGGCATCAAAAGACCTCCAGCCATTTCTACCTCTCTGTTTTATTGCCTCACTTAACCGGAAACCATGGACTCTTTGTGCACGGAGTTGCATGCAGACAGGCCAACAGGAGCAAGCCCTGAGTGGTTTGGGAGACATAGTTTTCCAAGGACTTTCATGTATTTGGACTTCCTCAGGCTATTAGCAAAAATGACTTTTCGCTTATAGTTTTCCCAAGGACACAGATGGACTTTCCCCAAAGCATATGGATTTGATGCTTTTTCAAGATCATATGGACTTTCTTTCTATTCCTTGCATATGAAATAATTAGGAGATATTGGTAGTGGTATTTCCCCGCAACCCTCCCTTTCCATGTAACCATTTTCCTGCATGTTTTCCCTCCCCATGAGTAAAATAATATGAAGAAATGCTACATGTTTGTGAAAGACCTACCGTGTTTCCCCGAAAGTAAGACACCCCAATTGTAAGACGTATCGGGGGTGTCAGGGGTCGGCTAATATAAGCCGTACCCCGAAAGTAAGCCGTACCTCGTCGCGCCGCAGCGCCGCCGCCGCCGCAACCGGCCCATCGGCCGCGGCACACCTCCGCAGCACACCTTTCCGCCAGGCCTCCAAGGAAGGGAGGGGGAAGAGAGCCAGAGGCGTGGCGAAGCAGCGCCGCGTCAGAGTGACGCGCCGCCACTTCGCCACGCCCCTGGCTCCTTTCTCCCTCCCTTCTTTCGTCCAAGGAAGGGAGGGGGAAAGGAGCCAGGGGCGTGGCGAGGCAGCGCGCGTCACTCTGACGCGGCACTGCCTTCACGCCCCTGGCTCCTTTCCCCCTCCCTTCTTTCGTCCAAGGAAGGGAGGGGGAAAGGAGCCAGGGGCGTGGAGAAGCGCCACTGCGTCAGAGTGACGCGGCGCTGCCTCTCCATGCCCCTGGCTCCTTTCCCCCTCCCTTCCTTGGACGAAAGAAGGGAGGGAGAAAAGAGCCAGGGGCGTGGAGAAGCGCCGCTGCGTCACTCTGACGCAGCGCTGCCTCGCCACGCCCCTGGCTCCTTTCCCCCTCCCTTCTTTCGTCCAAGGAAGGGAGGGAGAAAGGAGCCAGGGCGTGGCGAGGCAGCGCCGCATCAGAGTGACGCAGACGCCACTTTGCCACGCCTCTGGCTCTCTTCCCCTCCCTTCCTTGGAGGCCTGGCGGAAAGGTGTGCCACGGAGGTGTGCCGCGCCGATGGGGCCGGTTGCGGCGGCGGCGCGTGGCGGCGGCGGCGGCGTGGGCGTGGCGACAGGGTACGTCTTGGGCTATATAAGACGTACCCGAAAGTAAGCCGTGGGGGGACTTTTCGGGGGGGGAAAGAAAGTAAGACGCTGTCTTACTTTCGGGGAAACATGGTAGCTATTGTTTTGAGAACAGGATGAAACCACATTCCTGGCTGCACCCTTTAATCCAATCATGGAAACAATTTGCATCACAGAGGACTCTTTCTGGTTTTGGAGAAGTTTCTTCTTTCCCTTCTCCCCATTTTTGAAAGACGTCTTTTGTTTTATAAACACTGGACCCTCTGAGATTAGCCTCATCCCGCGTTTATAGAACCTATGGCATAACTATATCTCATATTTCATAACCGGCTGTCACTGTTGGCCTCAGAAACCAACACATAGTTACAGTTATTTCATTTATTTACCATCCAGAAGACTAAAAACTCTCATGGGAAATGTGCATGTGGCCCTTTGGCAACAAGGAGGGGTCATTAAGGACAAATTCCCCGCCAGCACCCTCCGCCGATCCCCCTGCAGATCCCCACTCGCGCCTTCCTCCTCCTCCTCGGATTTTGGCGCAACAGGGGCAGGAGAGAGAGAGAGAGAGAGAGAGAGAGAGAGAGATCTCCACTGAGGAGGCAGTAAAAGGCGGGAAAGGAGGCCACTCACCCAGGACGCTGCCCTTTCAGCGGAGGCAGGAGAAGAGATGGGGCTGCTGGCGCGCGCCTGCCACTCTTCGTCCTGTTGCGCCGAAATCCAAGGAGGAGGAAGGCGCGAGTGGGGATCTGCAGGGGGATCGACGGAGGATGCTGGCGGGACAGCCAAAGCGGGCTGGAGGAAAGGGCGCCTGCTTTGGCTGCCCCGCCAACAGCCTTTGCAGCGGGCAAGGAAGGAAAGGTAAAGCGCGAAGAGGAGCCCTTGCAGATCCCCAGCCTCGCCTCTCGCGACTCCCGCGCCTTCCTCCTCCTCTTCCTCAGATATCGGCGCAACAGGATGAAGAGTTGCAGCTCGGAGGCCAGGCATGTGCCAGCAGCCCCGTCTCTTCTCCTGCCTCCGCCGAAAGGGCAGCGTCCTGGGTGAGTGGCCTCCTTTCCTGCCTTTTGCTGCCTCCTCAGGAGAGAGAGAGAGAGAGAGAGAGAGAGAGAGAGAGAGAGAGAGAGAGAGAGATCCAGGGCCAGGTTTGCAGAGCGGAAAGAAAGCCCCTGCCCTGAGCTCCATTTCTGCTGCCCATGGCAAGCCTTCCCCCGCTCCCCAGGGCCCGCAGCAGCATCAGCTCAGACCTTAGTGTGGGTCTGAGTGATGGGGGGTGTAGTAGGGGGCGTAATTCCAAAGTGTGGCCTAGGGCGCAAAAAATTGTTAATCCGGGCCTGCCCAAGACTCTTTGGCAGAGAAAGCTAAAAGTCTTGGAAAAACCACACTTCCCAGGACTCTATAGCATTCAGTCTTGACAGTGAAAGTGATATCAAACTGCATTAATTCAGCAGTGGAGATGTACCCTTGCTCATTTTGCCTTCTAGGTAGAGTTCAAGCTTGTTTGGCTCTTGGACGCATTCATTTGTCCTTTTGGAAGTCCACAGTTATCCATAAATCGAGCTTTTTAATCACAACATAAGTTCAGGATATTCTCTCTCTCGGCATTACTTCACGAACGAAGATTCTTAGGAAGGACTCATCCCACGCTTTTTACAAGCGTGTTGATGACTAAAAAGGCCAATCTGAGATAGGCAAGTCCGGTTGCAGAAAACACAGCAGAAAGTCTCCTTGGGTGATGTCATTTCCAAGTTGCGGTTCATTCGGCGTGTCTTCTCGAAAGAGGCCGCAGCATTGTGGATAGTGCGTCTCCATGCCTCCCGATGCGAGGCCAGGTTGGACCATTGTTGGTGATCAATCTGGCTGAGCCTGAAATGTTGTTTCAGGGAGTCCTTGTATCTCTTTTGGGGGGCGCCTCTCTTACGCTGACCTGTGGGGCGTTCACCGTAGAGTAGCATCTTTGGGAGGCAGTGGTCCTCCATCCTAGAGACGTGCCCTGCCCAGCACAGCTGTGTTCTCAATAGCATGGCCTCAACGCTGGTGATCTCTGCTTGCTCAAGGACAGCAACATTCGTCACATAGTCGGTCCAGTGTATATTTAGGATTGTGAGAAGACAGCGCTGATGAAAGCGTTCGAGGAGTCGTAGGTGTTGCCGATAGGCGACCCATGTTTCAGACCCATAGAGAAGAATAGACAATACGATAGCGCTGTACACACTGATTTTGGTGCTTTGCCTCAGGTGCTTGTTGCTCCAGACTCTTTTGCGAAGCCTTCTGAATGCACTCTATGCCTTTGATAATCTGTGGTCTATCTCTTTGTCAATCTTGGCGCCTGAAGAGATGATGCTTCCCGGGGAGGTGAACTGCTGAACGGACGTAAGCACAGATGTGTCTATGCTGACGTGGGGATGAGGGTGTTCTTCCTGTGGTGCGGGCTGGTAGAGGACTTCTGTTTTCTTCAGGCTGACTTCCAGCCCAAACAGCTCTGCAGCCGTTGCAAAGCAGGATGTGAGGCGCTGCAGGGCTGCTTCTGCGTGGGCGACAAGGGCAGCATCGTCTGCAAAAAGCTGCTCACGGACTAGATTATAACAACAACAACAACAACAACATAAAACAGTGGCCGCCTTGCATTTCTCCCCTCTGTCTTTGCTGCCATTGAATAGCAAGGGGTTCAGAGGTCTATTTGGGGTATTTGTGTGCAACGGACAGCCTTGACGGGCATGTTGCTCTCTTCCTTGCAAGGCCTGGGTGGAGGGAGCTTCCCCGGCATAATCATCAGCCGACAGGTTGCTCTTCCGCCCACAATGTTTAGCATAAATCTGCATTTCGGGACAGCCCTGCCGCTGCCGTTTCAGCTCGGTTTCCTCGGTGCCCTGCAGTCGATCATAACGAGGCCTGTTTATGGACGCTTTCAGCTGATGGATTTCTGACGCGCCAGAGCCGAGTGCCGCCTGAGGATCTGTTTACGGCCCATCACGTCGTGGCGGCAGATGTGCCCCGGCATCGCTGGAAATCCTGATGTGCTCTTTATGGCTCCGGCGTGCGCTCAGGCAACCTCCCTTCCGAACCGCAACCAGCTGCCTGGCTGCCAAGGCCCACAGGGCAAGCCGGGCTGCTGCGTGCGCAAATGCTCCGCGTCGAACTTTGGCCCAGAAGAAAAGTTGGGAAGTCTTCGGGCAAGACGCAGGCTGCCACCCGACTTTGCGCTCATGTAGTTCCACATGCCTGCTGAATATCAATGTGCTGTCAACACATGTGCCTCTTTACAGCCACATTATACAATTGATCGGGGAGGGGAATGCAATGCCAGTCAATCATGGCACCTGCAAGGCGCTGATGGAGAACAAGAGGCCTGGGGAGGTTCCTTCAGAATCTTCTTAATTCGGAATAAATTTGGATCAAATTCCTTTATGAAGCGATTTCGAAGCCATTTGGGAACCCGGAAGTATCCTTGCACACCGGGAATGTGGCCCAGCTGGCTAAGTGTCAGCTGCATAAGATCTCTCTGACCAGTAGGTCATGAGTTCGAGGCCTGCCCGGGTCGAGGTGGGTGCTCGAACTTTAAGTGTAGCCTGCTGCCGACCTTTGCAGGCCGAAAGACAGTTGCATCTGTCAAGTAGGACAGTGTTTCCCAACCTTTTTTGAGCCGCGGCACACTTTTTACATGCACAAAATCCTGGGGCACACCACCAACCAAAATGACACAAAATGGCACTCTAACACAGTAATACATATAGTTAATATGTTTGTAAATGTATTTATACACTCAGTGTGAAACCTGGGCCTGCTTCGATGAACACAACATAGATATCCTGGCAGGAATGGCAGAAAGACACAAACTTCCCACACAGAACTCCCATAACCAAGAGAAAATGCTATAAGAGTTTGGTGGGCATTGACCTTGAGTTTTGGAGTTGTGGTTCACCTATATCCAGAGAGCACTGTGGACTCAAACAATGTTGGATCAAGACCAAACCTGGCATGAATACTCAATATGCCCAAATGTGAACACAGATGGAGTTTGGGGAAAATAGACCTTGATATTTGGGAGTTACAGTTTCTGGGATTTATAGTTAACACACAATCAAAGAGCATCCTGAACTCTTGCAACAATGGAATTGAACCAAACTTGGCATATTGAACTCTCATTACCAACAGAAGGTACTGAAAGGGTTTGCTTGGGAATTGACCTCGAGTTTGGAGGTTGTAGTTCACCTACACCCAGAGAGCACTGTGGACTCAAACAAGGTTATGTTATGTTGCTGTTTGTTTTCTATCCAGAATCACAATGTTGGAAGGAGGCTCACCACTTTCAGGTCCCTCAAACAAGCATGGGAAAACTTCGGCCCTCTGGGTGCTTTGGACTCCAACTCCCACCATTCCTAACAGCCTGAGGCCCTTTCCTGCTTAAGTGGCTGAGGGGGGAAAGGAAAAGGGCCTGAGGCTGCTAGGAATGGTGGGAGTTGGAGTCCAAAACACCTGGAAGGTCCAAGTGTGCCCATGCCAGCTTTCGACAGAGACCTCTTCCTCCCCCTTCCCCTTTGCGTCCTTTCTTCTCCCTCCTGCCCAACACTTACTTTTTCTTCTACACTGCCGCTTCTGCCGCCATTTTGATCTGAGGAGGCAGCGTGAGCGTGTTCAGGAGGGGAGGGGGGAGGGAGGCGTGACCCATGCGGGCGCTACTGCGCAGACTCGCCCCAGAGCAAAGCCAGGCAAAGCGAGCAGAGCGAGGCTGGGAAGAAGGGAGCCCGAGTGGAGAAGGAAAAGTGTTCGGCAGGAGGGGGAAGAAAGGGGATTGGAGGTTCCCATTTCCCACGGCACACCTGATGATAGCTCACGGCACACTAGTGTGCCACGGCACACTGGTTGGGAAACACTGAAGTAGGAGATAAAGGTACCACATTAAGTGGGGAGGCAAATTTTGACTGATTTATTTATTTATTTATTTATTTATTTAAAACTTTTGTCCCCCGACCTTCTCACGTCTATCGAGGGACTCAGACCGGCATAACAGCAAAAATTCAATGCTATACAATTTAAAAACAACTACAACATATTAAAATACATAAAAACCCAACATAAAACCACATCACCATTAAAACAATTCCACTCAATCTGTAAACGTGGTCATACATTCAGATAATAGCCCATCTCAGCCTATTCTGGGAAGGCCTGGTTCCACATCCAGGTCTTCACCGGCCTCCTAAAGGACAACAGGGAGGGGGCAGATCTGGCATCGCTTGGGAGGGAGTTCCACAGCCGATGGGCAACCACGGAGAAGGGCCTGTCTCTCGTCCCCACCAGACGCGCTTGCGAAGCCGGCAGGACTGAGAGCAGGGCCTCTCCAGAGGATCTTAATGTTCTAGATGGTTCGTAGGGGAGAATCCGTTCGGACAGGGAAACTGGGCCGGAACCATATAGGGTTTTGTAGGTTGAAACCAGCACTTTGAATTGTGCCTGGAAGCTATTTGGCAGCCAGTGGAGCTGGCGCAGCAATGGAGTTGTGCGCTCCCTGTGCCCCGCTCCTGTTAGTAACCTGGCTGCCGAACGCTGGACTCATTGCAGCTTCCGAGCAGTCTTCAGAGGCAACCCCACGTAGAGAGCGTTGCAGTAGTCTATTTGGGATGTAACCAGAGCGTGGACCACCGTGGCCAAGTCAGACTTCCCAAGGTACGGGCGCAGCTGGCGCACCAGCTTTAACTGTGCAAAAGATCTCCTGGCCACTGCCGAGACCTGGGGCTCCAGGCTCAGTGATGAGTCCAGGATCACTCCCAGACTGCGAAACTGCGCCTTCATGAGAACTTCAGAAACGCTGAGGAATGCGGAAGGAACAACAAGGGACGCTGGGAACGCTGAGAGATGAGGAGTGCGCCAGCTCCCCCTGGTGGCCAGAGTTTGCCTGTGTTCGTCTATATGTGTGTATGAGGAGTGCGTCAGCTCCCCCTAGTGGTCAGAGTTTGCCTCTTTTCGTCTATATGTCTGTATGAGGAGTGCGTCAGCTCCCCCTAGTGGCAAGAGTTTGCCTCTGTTCGTCTATATGTGTGTATGAGGAGTGCGTCAGCTCCCCCTAGTGGTCAGAGTTTGCCTCTGTTCGTCTATATGTCTGTATGAGGAGTGCGTCAGCTCCCCCTAGTGGCAAGAGTTTGCCTCTGTTCGTCTATATGTGTGTATGAGGAGTGCGTCAGCTCCCCCTAGTGGTCAGAGTTTGCCTCTGTTCGTCTATATGTATGTATGAGGAGTGTGTCAGCTCCCCCTGGTGGCCAGAGTTTGCCTCTGTTCGTCTATATGTGTGTATGAGGAGTGCGTCAGCTCCCCCTAGTGGTCAGAGTTTGCCTCTGTTCGTCTATATGTGTGTATGAGGAGTGCGTCAGCTCCCCCTAGTGGTCAGAGTTTGCCTCTGTTCGTCTATATGTATGTATGAGGAGTGTGTCAGCTCCCCCTGGTGGCCAGAGTTTGCCTCTGTTCGTCTATATGTGTGTATGAGGAGTGCGTCAGCTCCCCCTGGTGGTCAGAGTTTGCCTCTGTTCGTCTATATGTGTGTATGAGGAGTGTGTCAGCTCCCCCTGGTGGTCAGAGTTTGCCTCTGTTTGTCTATATGTCTGTATGAGGAGTGCGTCAGCTCCCCCTGGTGGCAAGAGTTTGCCTCTGTTCGTCTATATGTGTGTATGAGGAGTGCGTCAGCTCCCCCTAGTGGTCAGAGTTTGCCTCTGTTCGTCTATATGTGTGTATGAGGAGTGCGTCAGCTCCCCCTGGTGGTCAGAGTTTGCCTCTGTTCGTCTATATGTGTGTATGAGGAGTGTGTCAGCTCCCCCTGGTGGTCAGAGTTTGCCTCTGTTCATCTATATGTGTGTATGAGGAGTGCGTCAGCTCCCCCTGGTGGTCAGAGTTTGCCTCTGTTCGTCTATATGTCTGTATGAGGAGTGCGTCAGCTCCCTAGTGGTCAGAGTTTGCCTCTGTTCGTCTATATGTGTGTATGAGGAGTGCGTCAGCTCCCTAGTGGTCCCCTGGTGGTCAGAGTTTGCCTCTGTTCGTCTATATGTGTGTATGAGGAGTGCGTCAGTTCCCCGTGGTGGCCAGAGTTTGCCTCTGTTCGTCTATATGTGTGTATGAGGAGTGTGTCAGCTCCCCCTGGTGGTCAGAGTTTGCCTCTGTTCGTCTATATGTGTGTATGTGGAAACGGCAGGGATTGTCTGCTAAGTGTGTGTACCTGTAATCCGCCCTGAGTCCCCTTCGGGGTGAGAAGAGCGGAATATAAATAAATAAATAAATAAATAAATAAATAATTTCGAAGCTTTTTCCGCCATTTCTCTTACGAATCAGTGAGTTGGAAATTATTCAACCAGTGTGGATGGATTCCCTTCGTTTCCTTTCCCTCCTGCGTCAAACCTGGGGCGAGAGCCCTGTTTAACCCAGTTAGGATGTGGATTTCCTTCTCTCTCACGTCAGACCTGGAGCAAGAGCCAGACCCGGATTACCCATAAGGCCACCCGAGGCCATGGCCTCAGGCGGCACGTTTGGCAGGGCAGCGGATCCGGACCCCCAATTTTTTTAAAAAAATCCCCCCAAAAATTCACCAAAAAAAGGGTGCATGCGTGGCCGCCCCCTCCCTTTGCTCTGCTCCCCTCAGCTCTGCTTTAGGAGGGAGGGAGGGAGGGAGGATCGGCTCCGCTCCTTACTCCGCCCCTCCCTGCCCCCGGCTCCGCCCCTCCCTGCCTCCTCGCCGGATTGAAGGAAGGAGAGCGGGGCGAGGAGGAGAAAGAGGTGCCCTGCGTGCCGCTCACCCCTTTTCGGTGGGGCTGGTGTGACACAAGGGAGGAGGGGCGGTGGCGGGACTCCTCTCTGCCTCCTCCCTGCCGTGGCGTGGCATTGCCAGGCAGGGAGGAGGAGGCGAAGCCGCGCCACCACCCCTCCTCCCTTGCATGGCGTGGCGACGCAAGTAAGGGGCGGCGGCGGCGCGGCTTCTCTCCGCCTCCCTGGCTTGGCGTCGCCAGGCAGGGAGAAGGAGGCGGAGAGAAGTCACGCTGCCAGCCCTCCTCCCTTGCGTCGTCACGCCACGCAAGGGAGGAGGGGCGGCGGCGCAGCTTCGCCTCTTCCTCCCTGCCTGGCAGCGCCATGCCACGCCAGGGAGGAGGCAGAAAGGAATTGAGCCAGCCCCGCAGACCTGGAGCAAGAGCCCTGTATAACCCAGTTTGGATGCGGATTTCTTCCCTTTGCTCCGCCCCCCTTTCTGGAAGAAAACAACTACTTTCGAAGTAAAGACCACCCAATGAAACAGGAAATAACACTTTGAAACTATTACCGAAGGATTTGGAAGTCTCAGAAGTTTTGAACAGTTTTGAACTCGGAATTGACTTTAGATCCAAGCCACCAGCGCCCAGGCCCGGATTAACACCTTTTTGCGCCCTAGGCCACACTTTGGAATTACGCCCCCTCTACTACCGGCACTGAAAATTGTTGTTTGGGATCTGGGAAGGGAGGGTGGGGCCCAAGCTGCGCCTGCCTTTTTCCTTCCTTCCTTCCTCGCCCCGGGGGCTTGGGGGCTGTGGCAGGGTGAATACAATCAAGAAAAGGCCAACTGTTCCACATCAACAATATACAAAGGGAAAAGCAGCAAAAACGCTGAGCAATGCAGGTAAACACACTATATATACACAATGCTAGAGACAATAATGGAGTCTGCTCTAGTAAGTCTACAAATATATGTATTCTATCATAGATACATCACAGTTATACAATCATATTAGCATGAATATCATCATAATGAATCTCAGAACAAAAGCGGTGACTGGGCTCACACAGAAGTGAACCAGGACGCCCAGGCTCCGAAGAGAATGCGTTGGGAAAGGCTCAGGCACAGTCCCGGACGCCTTCCCAGCAAGGCAATAATGTCCAAAATAATGTCATAAACAAGTTGGTGTCACAAATAATGCTGGTGCGAAGGGGAGGACGTCGTGGGGCCGACGAAAAGGGTCCCGCGTTGCTTCGTTTCACCCCCGTGGGGGCTTCCTCAGGGCCGGGGGCGTGGCCTAGATGCCGAAATCTCGCGAGCGTCACGGTGGGATTTGGACACAAAGCCGGGAGCAACAGGAGCACCGCAGGTGGAAGCAGTATCCGTAGATACTGGGCAAAAATGTCCAAATCCCACCAAATCCCACCAGGGCCTAGGGTGGCACCTTTGGGGGGGGGGGGCGCAGATCCAGACCCACCAAAAAAGTTTTTTAAAAATTCAAAAAATTCAAAAAAAATCAGGAAAAAAGTGTACATGCGAGCGGCGGCGGAGAAAGCACCCCTCCCTGCTGCTCGCGCTGGCCCCACCCCTCTTCAGTAAGTGAAGGAAGAGGGGCGGTGCTGGCGTGAGCAGCGGGGAAGGGGCCTAGGACTTCCCTCCTCCTCCCCCTCCTGATGCGAGAGAGAGGAGGGGCAGAGGGAAGTCCCAGCGCCGCCCCCTCCCTGCTGCTCGCGCTGGCACCGCCCCTCTTCCTTCAATCAGTGAAGGAAGAGGGGTGGGGCCGGTGTGTGCAAGCGGCCCTGCCCCCAGTAAGCAGCCCCACCCCCGAAAGCGGCCCCGCCCCCCGGGAGCGGGGGCAATGCTTCAAGAGTGTGGCCTAGGGTGCCACAATTGCGTAATCTGGGCCTGCGCATCCATCCTTCCCTTTGCTGCTGCTCTTCCAAGAGAGGGGGTCCTAGAGGGAGCCAAGGAAGGGAAAGAAAGCAAGCTAAGGGAAGGGAGGCAAGCCCCGCCTGGCCTCACCTCTTCACGGGCGCCCTCCGCCGCCTCCTGAGGCACCGAGGTGCTGCTGTTGATGGCCAGGGCGGCCGCCGAGGTGAGGGGGGACATGGTGGAGGCGGCGGCAGCAGCAGCAGTGACTCAGGGCCTCTCGGATCCGCGACTCACATTATTATGACTAGGAGCAAGGAGCCGCCTTCGTCCCCCCCCCCCCATGCCGTGGGCCCCGCAGTCTGAGCGGGTGGCTTCGCGCCTTTGCCCGGCTGGTGTCCAGTTCTGGGCGAAATACACTCCCAAGCATGCAGACCAGAATCACATTGGCCTTTTGAGCTGCCACACCACACTGCTGGCTCGTGTTCCATTTGTTCTCTCAAGAGCCCCAGGTGCCCTTCACGTGGACCGTTTCCAAGCCAAAGGTGACCTCACCTATACCTGTGCATTTTCGCTTCTACCTAAATGTCGTACCATCCATGTCTCCCTGTTGAATATCCTCTTCCCTGCGGAGAGAGGAAAGCTATTAAGGCGTCAATAATAAAGCGCCAAGCCACGCATAAGAGGGGGGCCTTGTTTTCCTTCCTCCAGGATAATCCAGAGCTATTTCCTTAAAGATCAATCTTCTTATTACAGGCGGGATGCGGCACGGAGATGAATTTGTGGCTCTGCAAGAGGGACGGGGATGAGCAGCCGTCCTGTGGCTGCTCGGGGGCTGCCCATTAACACAGGAAGAAGAAGAAGAAGAAGGGCTCCTTCCTCTGGATGCCCACCTGGCCAGGTGGTTATGTATGGGGCGGAGGGGCTGCAAAAACTCCCCCCGCTTCATTGAAGGGGATTTCAATCCGCTGAATTCTATGGTTGTGTGTGTTCCAATGTTTTTATGCCTTACCTGTGTATTTAGAAGATGGCGCCCGTCGCTGAGCACCCGTCCGGAGTGCTCCGGCTGAGCATGCTTGATAGCACCTTGCTAGCCTCTCCTGTCCACCGGCAAACCAGCGGAGGGTATGAGTCTGACCTCCAGCCACACAAAGTGGTTGTAGAGGATCCTCTACCCCTTGGAGATTCGATGTGGCTGGGGAGGGCCCCTGGAACTTGGAGGACCCTTGAATTCTCTTCCGGACCCCCGGAGCGGGAGAGGTCCGTGATGACTGGACTCGAGGCATCCAAGAGGTTCCCTGCTAGGACCTTCTGGAATGCCAACTACAGATGTAGAGTGTCCCCACTGGCGAACCCCCAACCCAGGAGACCTGACATCCCGGTGAGGGGGAGATCGGACCCACAGGCTTGTGGTGACCGTCTCCCTACGGATCTAGTGACACTAAGGACGCTGTTGGACTTGTGGGACCCTCCTAGGCTCCCCTCGTTCGATGGTCGAGCTGACACCACTGTTGGCTTGACCCCTGGATAGCTCACTGACCCATGCGGTTGTGAGCCCTGGCCTCCCCTCCCCTGCCTTAGATGTAGTACCTCCCTTTTGTGTTGTATTGTATTGTCCGTGTGTTATGTATTTTATGTTCAAACTGTAAACCGCTCCGAGCCTACGGGGAATAAATTTGAAGAATAAATAAATAAAATATTTTACATGTGTGGTCAGGGGCGGTCCTACAGGTAGGCCAAGTAAGCAGCCGCATGGGGCGCCATCTAGGTAAGGGCGCATTCCCCCGCCCGCCAGACAGCGTCCGGCCTCCCTCCCTCTCCCTTTCTCCCTCTTTCTCCCTCTCCCGGACGCAGAGCGCCCCTCAGGCAAGCCACCAGCCCCACGAAGCCACCCGCTGACTGCGGGGCCCACGCCTGGGCTGCGCTCCTCGCTCCTAGTCATAATAATGTGAGTCACGGATCCAAGAGGCCCTGAGTCACTGCTGCTGCCGCTGCTGCCGACTTCGCCATATCCCCCTCACCTCGGCGGCTGCCCTGGCCAACAACAGCAGCACCTCGGTGCCTCAGGAGGCAGAGGCGGCGGAGGGTGCCTGTGAAGAGGTGAGGCCAGGCGGGGCTTGCCTCCCTTCCCTTCCCTTAGCTTGCTTTCTTTCCCTTCCTTGGCTCCCTCTAGGACCCCCTCTCTTGGAAGAGCAGCAGCAAAGGGATGGATGGATGGGCAGGCCCAGATTACGCGATTGTGGCACCCTAGGCCACACCCTTGAAGCACCGCCACCGCTCTGGGGGGCGGGGCCGCTTTCGGGGGGCCGGGCCGCTTACTGGGGGCAGTGCCGCTTCCGGGGGTGCCCCCGCTGCTCACACCAGCCCCGCCCCTCTTCCTTCACTGACTGAAGGAAGAGGGGCGGTGCCGGCGTGAGCAGCAGGGAGGGGGCGGCGCCGGGACTTCCCTCCGCCCCTCCTTTCTCTCGTGTCAGGAGTGGGAGGAGGGAAGTCCTAGGCCCCTCCCCGCTGCTTGTGCCGGCACCGCCCCTCTTCCTTCACTTACTGAAGAGGGGAGGGGCCAGCACGAGCAGCAGGAAGGGGGTGCTTCCTCTGCCGCCATGTCCATGAGGTCAACAAGATCTTTTTCACACCCATCCTATATCTATTGCCATATCCAGGTGACCAGGTGACACCCATCCTGTATCTACTGCCATTTGCATGTGCAAGGGTGACACGCCTCACGCCAAGAACAATAACACAGGCACAAGAGGTTGGATGGAAATGGCCACAACTCATTTATTGAAAACAGGAACAAAAAGGTTGGGGGAACAATAACACAGGCACAAGAGGTTGGATGAAAATCTCATTTATTGGATCAGGATAGAACAGTCCTGGATCAGGATCGAACAGCCCCCACGAATGTCCAAAGGCGTATTCAAGCCTGGGGTGCGAGCGGCCCAATGCCTGTCCATGGAAACTCGGCACCCCAGGGGGCCTGGGCGTTACCCCCCTTACAACCAAGGGGCAATAAGCCAGCCTGATCCAAGGGCCATGCCACACGCCAAACACAGAATTGTGACAAAGAACATAATAACGCATAACCGGTAACAGTGCAACCATGAAGTTAAGTGGAAAACAGGACCGGCCCCACGTGTGGCCTGGTCATTCCCCAGGCAGCCTTAAGTAAGCTGCCTGGGCGGAAGTGCAGGCCGGCCGGCAACCAAGAGGGGGCAGGGCAGGGCCAGCCCCATCATTGGCCAGCCAGCGTTGTTGGTGGGAACCTTTCGCCACCCCAGGGGCTTCTGGGGAGGAGAAGCCCCTACGACATCACAAGATGGCGCGAGGGCAACCCTGCCCCGCAACCAGCTCGGCCGGTAAATCGGCCAAGCACATTCTCCCGTTGGAATGCATTTGGGGGGAGTGGCCAATCAACTCTGCAATCTATTGAGGTCCTTTTGGGCCCTGGCCCTGTCCTTGGGGTGCTAGATCTCCCTCCCACCGAGGGCTCACTTGCAAATCCGATCAGCATCATGATGATGGTAATGATGACGATGTTGCGAACGACAGCCGGAGACTCTCTTCCTTCCTCTTCTGGTTCTTCTTTCCTTTGCAAAAGGTGATTTGTCAGCATCACGGACAGTCAGAGATGCATCGGAAAACTTTGCTCAGGTAGGGCGAATTTGGAGAGAGGCTCTTTCATGTGCCAATTAGGCGCGCGCAGGTGTGCAAACTTTAATGAACCAGCTTGGCTAATGGATTTCCCCCATTGGTAAGCCGAAAGCAGGTACAGGATGCAATGACGGCAGGACCGATGTGCAGATGTTGATGTTTACAACAGGATTAATTAAATGGCAAGGCGCATAATCCCACCCGCAAGATGGGCAAAAGGCTGAACGAGAAGGAAGATGCGCTCGGCTGGCAATTGATAATGAAGGAGGGTGTCGGGGACATTTTTGGGGCTCATTTGCATGCGCACATCGTCTCCCGCCCGGTCGCAGGTTCTCGGCTTTCTTCATCCGAGGTTATTTTTGGCTCAGGCCTTTCGGAGGAGCGTGTTGCCAAAACGTCCTTTGGCGAGGGATAATCCTTGCAATTAAAGAGCAAGGGATCTGCCTCTGGCCGGCAATCCATTGCTGCAGCCAGGATTACACGTCCATTGTGCGGCACCGACAATGCAGCCACAGGGGGGGCATGCCTTTAGAGCAGGAAGAGAGATATACCCAATGCTGTGATAATAATCAGCACCATGTCGCTGTGGAATGAAAACCCTGGGCAGAGTTGGGTTGCACAAACATATCACCTGTGCCCTGATTTCGCTACACGGCCCTCGAGTGGAACAGTCGTATGGCACAACTGGACAGAGACACCAAACCTGCAGCCAAAACGTCATCTATGTGCTGCCTGGACATGTTCCAGAAGCATTCTCTCCTGGCATTTCACCCACATCTATGGCAGGCACAGGGGCGGTCTTTCCCATTACGCAGACTACGCAACCGCGTAGAGCGCCATCTTGGACGCGGCGGGGTAGGGCGCCATCGTGGGGCGCCGCAGCACCGTATCTCTGTGCTGCTGCTGCGCTGCAGCACCCTCCATGCTGCTGCCTGGACGACCTTCTGGGCATGCGCGGAGATTTCGCGCGCATGCGTTGTGTCTATGGAGCTCAAGAGAGCTCCGTAGGCACTGCGCATGCGCGCGGAGATTTTCACACGCATGCCCAGTGCCTACGGAGTTCACTTGAGCTCCATAGGCACTGGGCATGCACGCGAAAATCTCCACGCGCATGCGTTGTGTCTACGGAGCTCAAGAGAGCTCCGTAGGCACTGCGCATGCGCACGGAGATTTTCGCGCACATGCCCAGTGCCTACGGAGTTCACTTGAGCTCCGTAGGCACTGGGTATGCGTGCGAAAACCTCTGGTAAGTCAGGGAAGGCGAGAGGGGCGGCTGAGAAGAGGGGGAGCCGAGTGAAAGGAGCCGGAGGAGCAGGGGGGGCAAAATAATGTTGGGGGCGCCAAAATAGTGTTCGCTTACAACTTAGAATTACCTTAGACCGCCCCTGGGCAGGCATGCTCAGAGGTTGTGAGGTCCTCACACCCTCTGAAGTGCCATAGATGCAGGTGAAACGTCAGGCGAGCATGCTTCTGGAACATGGCCAGGCAGCCCGGAAAACTCACAGGAACTCTGTGATTCAGGCCATGAAATCCTTCGACAAAACGAATATTGTCAGGAAAGCAAAATGGCCAATGTGTTCATGTGCAGTCTTCCTTTCATATGCCCTTGACATTCCTAAGAGTAAATATACCTGATTATACCACATGGTCTTATGTGCAGAAGGAATGTTCTGCACATCCGAGTAGGAGCCTTTGTGGATCAAACAGGCATACAGATAAACAGGCATTATTGTAACAATGTTTGGTTTTCTCTCGCTATTTTCGCCATGTCACACCCCACCTTCAGCCACAAGGACAGGCGGGCAATTCGTTTTCATGGCTGCCACAAACTAAATTGAATTGGTCGAGACTCTAGGACAGGGATGCCCATACTTTTTCAGCATGCGAGCTACTTTTGAAGCAACCAAGTCAAAAAAATCTACCTGCCCCCACCGCGTGCGACAGCGCCGCCGTGCACGCGCTCTCACCGCCTTCCGCCCGTGCGGGGCTTCTTCCACCCACGCGGGGCTTCTTCCGCCCGCGCGGGGCTTCTTCCACCCGTGGGGCATTGCGGGAAGGAGGGAGCGCAAGGCGGGGCATCCGGAGGCCCCGCCTCGGGCTCCGCCCTGCCTCTCTCGCCAGCAGCAGAGGCTGCACGGCTGCCTACGGAGAAGAGAGAGGCAGGGCGGAGTGCAAGGCGCTCCCTCTGAAGGCCCCGCCTCGTGCTCCCTCCTTCTTGCAATGCCCCATGGGTGGAAAAGCCCCGCGCGGGCGGAAAAAGCCCTGCGCAGGCAGAAGCCAGCAGCAGGAGCGCGTGCGGCGGCAGAAACGCACGCGCAGGGCAGAACCGCCATATTTGGATGCGATAGAACTCATGTGGTCTCGCGATCGACGAGTCGATCGTGATCGACTTCCTGGGCAGCCCTGCTCTACGAGACGTCCATTGAAAAAGTAGAGCCAAAGGTGCTGGTCAGAGCTATTAGAATGAGTTAGCTGAGAGCCTAGTGGAGTGTCCATTAGACCTGGCTAATAGGCATGGTTTTGAACCCAAAAATAGGGAATCGAACGTCTAATGGGGGATTTTTTGATTAGTAAAAGAAAGACTTACAAAAAAAGTCCAAAAATTTCTAAAATGTAACGTAATTACTAACGAAATTCGTTAGTAGTTCTAAAGTAGGCAAAGCAGGGAAACAGGACTGATACTGTTTTAAGCACAGGCAAATCAAGGGGCAACATTTCCCTTGGTTTCCTTGCAGGGAGATATAATGCATTAATATATTATTATTAATATTATTAAATACTTCTGGTGCAGGCCTTGCTACTCTGTAGATTTCTCCTCACTCCAGCTTTATCCCATTCAGTTTTACCATAGCAGTCTAGGACCTCCGTTTGAACTCTATGGCTTTTCTTGATTCTGAACTCTTCCTTCTCCTCTCTGTGCTCTTTTCACTCCTGCTGCCCTTCTCTCAGCAGTTCTTATGTCCTTCTACTCTGTCCTTCTATCTAGACCCGCTTCCTGGGTGTTTAAATCGCTTTTTTCCTCAGTCCTCCAGCCCCTCTAGGAGTCCCGATCTGGATCTCTCTATCGTTTCCGGCTCCTTTTTCACTTCCTGGAGGAGGCCTTTCACTCTAATTAGGCTGAAAGCATGGAAAGGCCCCGATTTGACTGTGAGTTATGTCTGCAAAGGTATTTTGGAAGGGGAAATTTTCCTGTTGGGGGGGCATCCGAAATATTTAATAATCTAACGAAATTTTGGGCCCAGGGGGTGCGGAAAAGAAAGTCCACTTCCGGGATTGGCCTTGCGATCCGTATAAACTTGAAAGTCCCATACATACGAATCCCTTCCGATTTCTTTTCATTTTCATAACTTTTTTCTCATGCCTACTGGCTAATCCCAAAAAAATGGTTCAAAACTCGTTTTGGCTGTACGGGGCGCTAACGCTTCGAATCTGAATTACTTCCAAAATTTTCCGAAAAATTGTGGAAATTTAACGAATTTTTCAGAAATTTCGGAATGACTTTGTTAATGGCAGACATGCATGCGCAGTAAGAAAGAAACAGCACTGGTTAAACACCCAGTTTGGACGCGGATGTGCCTCCCTCCGTGTCAGCCGTGTGCGGCTCTTGCTCCAGATCTAACGTGGTGGGAAGCACATCTGCATCCAAACGATTCCTTTCCGAAAATGGCAGTGGTGGCTTTGAAATGGCAAATTCACTTCCGGGTTGCTTACGTCGCCTTGAAACCACTTCAAAGGTGATTTTAATCCGAATTCATTCCGATTTTACAAGTATTCCAATGAACCTAACTAGGCCTAGTTTCCATCTCTGGAGAGTTCCTGAAAAGCGACAGAAGGGGGCTGGACTGGATGGCCTTTGGGAACCCCTTCCAACTCTAATGGAATCTGCAGCTGCCTTGAAACCTGGTGAAACCATCAGAAGCTGTATGGCCATCTGTCAGGAGGGATTGGATTGTGTTTTTCTGCAGAAGGACAGAAAGGGGGCTGGACTGGATGGCCTTCCAACTCTAATGGAATCTGTGGCTGCCATGAAATCTGGTGAAACCTCCTTCTCTGGCGGTTTCTAAGCAGAAGCAGGCCCGGATCATGGCCTTTTGGCGCCCTAGGCCAAAGGCTCTGCCCCCGTCCTTGGCTCCTCACCTGCGCGAGGAGGAGGAAGGAAAGCCCCACCCTTGTAGCCGATGGCGTGCATGCGCGACAGTGGCCCCAAGGGCAGGGCCTCCCCATGACTCCTCCATGCCACCAATCTGGCCACAGAAGCAGCCGAAATCACCCTTTTCAGGCCAGCATGACGGCTTTAGGAAGGAGGGAGGAGCTGTGGGGAGCCTCCCCGCGGCTCCTCCCTCCTAAAGCCACGCCGGCCTGAAAAGGGCGATTTCGGCCACTTCTGAGGCCAGCATGACGGCTCTCCGTGGCATCGGTTCTAGGGGTGGGGCTTTCCTTCCTCCTCCTCGTGCCGGCGGGGTGGAGCCGGGGTGGGGGGCAGCCTTTGGAGCCAAGGGAGCAGAGCAAAGGGAGGGGCGGCAGGGCGGCCATGGATGGCGCTTCCGCCACCGCGTGCATGCACACTTTTTTGAATTTTTTGATCTGCTGCCCTCATGGCTGCCGCCCTAGGCCATGGCCTAGGGTGGCAGCCATGAGGGGGCAGCAGATCCGGATGCCCCCAAAAATGTTTTTTAAAATTTCCAAAAAAAAAATTCAAAATTTTTTTCAAAATTACCTTATGGGTAATCCGGGCCTGAGCAGAAGCTGTATGGCCATCTGTCAGGAGGGATTGGAGTGGGCTGGATGGCCTTTGGGAGCCCCTTCCAACTCTAATGGAATCTGCACCTGCAACTCTGCTTCTCCCGCTCACTCTTCCTGAGCCCCGAGAAGGCCAACTTGCCTTTTCCAGCCCAAACCTCAGGTGTTCATAATGATGGCTTTGTTTACTCCTCTCCAGCGGCATCCTCACAAGGTTGTTTTGGGAGTTCATCAGGAGAAAGCACCTCGGTCCTTTCCCAGGCCTGGAAATCGATGCCTCTATTGACTGGACGGGCCCCATTGGCATTCTTGTTTAGCCTCTCCTCCTCGGGTTCACAAGCCGAGAGACAGAGACAAATGTCCATGCAGGCGGCAAGGCCTTGCGTGAGCCGCTCTTCTTCGCTCCTTGGCTCCTTTGCCCTGATGATGATGTTGGAAGTTGCTTGATGTGGCTTTGAAGAAAGACTCTCGGGACCCAAAAGGGATTTCGCTTGAGTGCTCGTTCCGTAGCTGTGGCTTCGTGTGCCCACGTTTTGCCCAACGCCTTCTTGGCTTTGTATTATTTTCATCCAGAAGAGGAAACACAGGGGGAAAGCAATAAAACTAAAACTATGCGTCTAACTCAGTGTTTCTCAACCAGTGTGCCGTGGCACACTAGTGTGCCGTGAGTGATCATCAGGTGTGCCGCGAGAAAAGCTCTCTGCCCCCCTTCCTTCCCCCCTCCTCCAACTGAACTCCTGCTGCTTGGGAGAGGAGGAGGAAGGGACGGGCGGCGGCGAAGAAAAAGAAGAAGGGACCGGGGCACTGCCTCCTTCGGCCGTTTCCCCAACCAGCCTCCAATCTGCCATGACTCCCGCCATGACTCTTGCCCCTTGCTTGTTGAAGCCGCGTGGAGGAGGAGCCCGCCTACTGAAGCCCGTCCACCGCTCATGCTCCTCCTCTGTGAGAGAGCTGAAGCCAGGGGGAGGGGGGGCATGGCGCAGCCTGGCTCTGCCCCCTTCCCGGCTTCATCACTCCCACAGCCGCCAGCCTTGAGGGGGCAAGCCACTGCTGGCTTGCCCTCAAAGCTGGTGAAGCTGTGGGAGAACTGAAGCTGGGGGAGGGGCGGGGCCCCCAGCTTCAGCACTCCCACAGCTTCACCAGCCTTGAGGGGCAGTGCCATGCCAGCGGTGACAGAGCCAGCACAATGCTGGCTTGGCACTGCCCCCTCAAGGCTGGCAAAGCTGTGGGAGAACTGAAGCCAGGGGGAGGGGCGGGGCATGGCGTGGTCTGGCTCCGCCCCCTCCCCCAGCTTCATAACTCCCACAGCTTCACCAACCTTGAGGGGCAGTGCCAAGCCAGCGGTGGCAGAGCCAGCACAATGCTGGCTTGGCACTGCCCCCTCAAAGCTGGCAAAGCTGTGGGAGAACTGAAGCCGGGGGGAGGAGGAGGGGCATGGTGTGGCCTGGCTCCGCCCCCTCCCCCAGCTTCAGCACTCCCACAGCTTTGCCAGCCTTGAGGGGGCAGTGCCAAGCCCGCGGTGACAGAGCCAGCACAATGCTGGCTTGGCACTGCCCCCTCAAAGCTGGCAAAGCTGTGGGAGAACTGAAGCCAGGGGGAGGGGGGCATGACACAGCCTGGCTCCGCCCCCTTCCCCCAGCTTCAGCACTCCCACAGCTTCACCAGCCTTGAGGGGCAGTGCCAAGCCAGCGGTGGCAGAGCCAGCACAATGCTGGCTTGGCACTGCCCCCTCAAAGCTGGCAAAGCTGTGGGAGAACTGAAGCCGGGGGAGGGGGGCGGGGCATGGCGTGGCCTGGCTCCACCCCCTCCCCGGCTTCAGCTCTTCCACAGCTTCTCCAGCCTTGAGGGGACAGTGCCAAGCCAGCGGTGGCAGAGTCAGCACAATGCTGGCTTGGCACTGCCCCTCAAAGCTGGCAAAGCTGTGGGAGAACTGAAGCCAGGGGAGGGGGGGGCATGGTGTGGCCTGGCTCCTCCCTGGCTTCGGCACTCCCAGCAGCTGCTCCCAGCAGCTCACCATCCCCAGCCGTTCTTTACTGTGTTACAGTGTCATTTTGTGTCATTTTGGTTGGTGGTGTGCCCCCGGATTTTTTAAATGTTAAAAGTGTGCAGCGGCTCAAAAAAGGTTGGGAAACACTGGTCTAACTTACCGGCAACCTTACTACTATCAGATATAGAATCCTAGAATCCTGGAGTTGGAAGAGACCTGGTGGGCCATCATCCAATCCAACCCCATTCTGCCAAGAAGCAGGAAAATTGCATTCAAAGCACCCCCGACAGCAGGCCTGGATTAACACCTTTTTGCACCCTAGGCCACACTTTGTAATTACGGCCCCTTTAAGCCAACCTTTACCGCACCCCCCCATCCCCACATCATTATGCATAGAGCCATACCTTCCAAATAATTCCTCCTATACCACATTTCTCTTTAGTCTACTCAGTCCTTTTCTTGTTCCCATTTCCCATTTCCCTCCGCAGAGCTCACGGGGTAAAGGAAGTTCAGGATGTATGTAATGCTGACTCTAGTAGTGACACATTTATGGGGTTTGACAGTGACAAAGCCTGGCCCTCTGAAACTTCTGGGAATGACTGGGAAACGCTAAGTTTTGAGAAACGCTGGGAGACCTGGGAGACCTGGAGGTCTCCCAGCGTTTCTGACACAGCTGCAGAGAGGAATGCAGTTGCTTTGCCTGAGCTGGAAGGGTGTGACACAGACGAGTCTGATCTTGAGAGTTATAAATTGTGGGCTGGGGAAATGACTCCTTGCGGCAGGCAAGGAGTTGTGTCTGGTACCCTGTTACCTTGATATCTTGTTATCTTGACATCCTGTTACCTTGGCATCCTGTTATCTGGTATCGTGTTCCTGACTACTCCTACAGCCATGTGTTCCTAGTGGTGGGGTTTGACTCTGCTGGATCTTCTCTCCTGTTGGACCTCCATCATTCTCCTGCCCTTGACTTCGGACCAGTTACAGACGACGCTTTTGGATCACCCCACGAAGGGTGTCACAGAGGATGTCCTAAGTTTGTTTTGGCTTCTCCTGCAGTGGTTTTCGGGGGGGGCTTTCCCTGGGCTTCTGTGGGTTTTTGCCAGTTTGGCTAGGTTTTTGTTAGTCCCATTCCCATTCCTTGTATAATAAACCTTTTGTTACCCCCTTTTACATCTGGGCTTGGCTCTAATTAGCGTCTGATTTACAACAGGGGTGACATGACTTCCCTGGGTCTAGGCACTAGACTCCTATTGATGCAGGCCAAAATCCCATTGGCTTTTTTTGCCACTGCATGACAATCCTGGCTCCTGCCCACCTTCCTCCCCAGGAGGACTCTAAGATCTTTTTCCACACGTCCTGCTCTCAGGCCAGGCCTCGTCCCCCATTCTGTCTCTTTGCGTTTCCCTTTTTCTGCCAAAGTTGAGTCTCTTGCACGATCTTCCTTAAGGGAATTCCGTTGGAAGATTTCCTCGGCAAGGTTTATTAAGAGGGGGTTTGCCACAATTGCCTTCCTAGGAGGCTGAGAGAGTGTGACTCCCCAGAGTCAGCCAGTGCTGTCCAATGGCAAGTGGGGATTTGAACCATGGCATTTAAAGTGGTGCCAGACTGCATTAACTCAACAGGAGAGATGCACCCTAGACCAACTCCAACCTTTGCACCAGGCCAGGATTACCCATAAGGCCAACCTAGACCATGGCCTAGGGGTGCAAACCAGGGGGCAGATCACGGACCACAAAAATGTTAAAATAAATAAAAACACAACGCGCATGGAGATGAGGAAGGAAGGATACCGGAGGTCCTCCTTTTCGGCGCCGGCCCTGCCCCTTCCTGAATACCAGCTCCTGCCTCTGCTATTGTTGCGCAAACGGCGTATGCGCAGGGGCTCTTGACACTGGCGTCGACGTTGACAGGAGGAACAATTAACTCCCCCGATGCCGACAGCATCCACTTGCTGGCTCCTTCAGTGCAAGTACAGGAGACTCCATTGCGCAGTCTGCGCATGCCTCTAACACCATGAAAGCTGGTATTCCTCTTCCAACACAAGGAGGAGACTCCTCCTTACTGGAGAGAGAAGCGCAACTGCCAGCAGCGGCACATGCGCAAACCCCGGTACAGGAGAGAAGCCCAACGCGACAAGCCCCGGTATCGGGGGAAAGCGCGGCATTGGTACAGCTGCTTACTACAACGCATGCGCAATCCCCGATACCGGGTAGGAGCCAAGTGCCTCAAGCCCCGGCATCGGGGAGAAGGCTCCTCTCCCCATGCCTGCATCCATAGTGCCTGCCCAGAGGGAAACTACTGTGGCGGACCTAGTGGGGCCACACCGGGAGAGCTGGATGCGGGGCGTATGAAAGGATGTGGGGAGGGGGTGTGGTAGAGGTTGGCTTAAAGGGGGCGAAATTCCAAAGTGTGGCCTAGGGCACAAAAAGGTGTTAATCCGGGCCTGCTTTGCACTATGTTGCTTCCCCCTTTCATGAATAGGAAGTGGAACGCATGCATTTCGTCGCATCAGATACTCTCATTCACTCTGCAGAGGTGTCTTGTTTGCTTTTTTGCACACTACTTGCATTGGGTACACAATAGAAAATAGCAAAAGAGCCCGTATTTCTCTACCGGGCATGTTTTTACGAAGCTGCCTTAATATCAACATTTGTCTTTGCCGCTCTTCTGTTCTCTGTGCTTTGCATCTCTTTTTTCGCCGGCGTCCATCAATTTCAAAAAATAATGCCATTATTTTGCACCGTCATTCTTGGAAGGGAGCCTGCTGAATCAGACCAGGTGCTGCAGGCGATATTCCGGGGAAGGCAAAGACAAATCTCTCCTGAATTCATCTTGCAGAGAAAAACCTATGAATCACGGGGTCTCCGTGCATCCGCGCCACTTGAAGCCACAGAACAAAACCATCCATGATGCAGAAGCACCTCTTTACACATAAAGGACGCTGATTACACTATGCAACACAGTTTCCGTTCCTGGATTATGAATGTCATTTCCTAATTGGATCTATTTTTTAAAAATAAAAAAAAACACGGGGAAAGTTTATGAAAAACTTGGTATTTGCAGGAGGGACCTCATCATCCTGCAGCACATTTTGCTATTGTTTGTCAATGAATCTCAACCCACTCGACAGAGTTTGCAGCAGCCACAGCTCTAACAAAACTTTCAAAATTTCGTTTTAAATGGTAGTTCTTAATTGGTTCTGTCTTAAAAATTGCCAATAATGAAATAATAATGAAGTTTTGAAAGTTTAGTTAGCGTTCTGAAATGTTCACCACCAGAACTTTAGCAACACTGTAGAAGCAAAGCACCAGCGCCACCTAGTGTTCACCACCAGAACTTCAGCAACACTGTAAAAGCAAAGCACCAGCGCCACCTAGTGTTCACCACCAGAACTTCAGCAACACTGTAGAAGCAAAGCACCAGCGCCACCTAGTGTTCACCACCAGAACTTCAGCAACACTGTAGAAGCAAAGCACCAACACCACCTAGTGTTCATCACCAGAACTTCAGCAACACTGTAGAAGCAAAGCACCAACGCCACCTAGTGTTCATCACCAGAACTTCAGCAACACTGTAGAAGCAAAGCACCAACACCACCTAGTGTTCATCACCAGAACTTCAGCAACACTGTAGAAGCAAAGCACCAGCGCCACCTAGTGTTCACCACCAGAACTTCAGCAACACTGTAGAAGCAAAGCACCAACGCCACCTAGTGTTCATCACCAGAACTTCAGCAACACTGTAGAAGCAAAGCACCTGCGCCACCTAGTGTTCACCACCAGAACTTCAGCAACACTGTAGAAGCAAAGCACCAGCGCCACCTAGTGTTCACCACCAGAACTTTAGTTTTGTAAGTACTTTAGAACCATTTAGAACCATGGATTGCCCACTATTTTCAAAGTCAGTGCCGCAGAATTTAAGATTTGTCCCCAGGGTGCTTTGCCTCCCTCTGAGGCTGAGAGAGAGGGACTTGACCAAGGTCAACAACCAGTGCCTGAGCAGTGATCCAAACCTCGGTCTCCAGAGTCATGGTTCAACATAGAATTATAGAGTTGGAAGAGAACACATGGGCCATCTAGTCCAACCCCCTTCTTTCTACCATGCAGGAAACGCACAATCAAAGCATCCCTGGCAGATGGTAGATGTATAAATACAGTATGTGAGGTGAAGTCATAGGGGGGAGGGAGCAAGCTTCCTTTCCTCTGCCCTGGAGACTAGGACGCAATGGAGCAATGACTTCGAACTACAGGAAAGGCGATTCCATCTGAACATGAGGAAGAACTTCCTGACTGTGAGAGCTGTTCAGCAGTGGAACTCTCTGCCCCGGAGTGTGGTGGAGGCTCCTTCTTTGGAAGCTTTGAAACAGAGGCTGGATGGCCATCTGTCAGGTGTGATTTGAATGCAATTTTCCTGAATTGGAAGGGGTTGGACTAGAGGGCCAATGGGGTCTCTTCCAATTCAACGATTCTGTGCATAGACTATGGTGGAAACACTTGCTTCCACCAAACTTCAAGGCAGAGAATCCCACTGTTGAACAGCTCTTATTCAGGAAGTGCTTCCTCATGTTTAAGTAAAACCTTTCCTGGGATTTGAACCCATGGCTCCATTGGGTCATAGTCATAGAAACCAAGCCTGCTCCCTCTTCCTTAGGACATCCATTCACGTATGTAAACAACATGGCTCTTCTCACGGATCCTCTCGACCTTCTCTTCTGGAGGCTACGCAGACCCAGCTCTTGAAGATGCTCCTCCGAGGGATTCATGGTCTCTCTCCAGACCTTTGATGATGCAAGCCACAGGAAACCCATGAAATGTTCACCTTAGAGCCTGAAATGACTCAAGGGCTCGCAACACCAACAATATATTGAGCACAGCCCAGGCCAGAACCACAGCCACCAAGCCCAGCATCTCTGCTTCTCAGGCCAGAATGGACTTTGGGCTGAACCCCAAAGCTGCCCTCGTGTCATAGGTTAACGGAAGAGAAACAACTGTGGCGAGGGCTCATTTTTGTCCCCCAATCTACCCACTGCGTAGTAGTCTTGACTCAAGGGGTGCTGAGAATGGTGATCGGGATCACCAGGGTGATCTTCGGGCGTCATCCTGGTGATCTTCAGGCCCCTGGCCAGGTTTTTTTTGCTGTTGGTCCTCTTCACGCACCCCTGCACGCTGCAAAGAAGTCCTCCGTCATTGCTCCTCCCCGCTCCCTGCTCGCGCGCCGCCTCCTAAAGCTGCAGAGTCCAAGAGGCAGAATGGGCCCCCCCTTTTGGATTCCTCCCCCTCCCTCCGTCCTTCTCCAGCCACTCAGAGTCGTAGGAGACCAAAGGGGGCGGGCCTGGATGACATGATGCATGGCTGGCCCCGCGCGCATGCGCAGAAGTGCCCATTCTACCTCTCTGACTTCTCGTGAGCTCTTGGAGGTGGCACGCATGCTGGCGGTGTGGAAATAGGAGCAACGACGGAGGAGGAGGAGAAGGACGCTTTGGGGTCATTTCCTTACGGCATCTCAAAGGTCGGTCTTTTTACTTTGGGGTGGGTGCTTGATTGTTCTGTGGCATGTCTCTTTGTTTATTTTTAATGTTTAAAAATGGCCTTTTAGCTCCAAAGCCTCTCTGCTTGCTTTGTTCCTTGAGAAATATATGCTGGGGAATATGGAAATGTGGGAGAAATGGGGTGGTTGGATGTATTTTTGCATGCCCCTTTGTTTACCTTGCTGAGTATTAAATGGCCTTGCAGTTCAAAAGCCTCTCTTCTTACTTTCTGGCTGATAATATGTGTGGTAATATGGCAGTGTGGGAGAAATGGGGTGGTTGGATGTATTTTTGCATGCCCCTTTGTTTACCTTGCTGAATATTAAATGGCCTTGCAGTTCAATAGCCTCTCTTCTTACTTTCTGGCTGATAATATGTGTGGTAATATGGCAGTGTGGGAGAAATGGGGTGGTTGGGTGTATTTTTGCATGCCCCCTTTTTTACCTTGCTGAGTATTAAATGGCCTTGCAGTTCAACAGCCTCTCTTCTTACTTTCTGGCAGATAATATGTGTGGTAATATGGCAGTGTGGGAGAAATGGGGTGGTTGGATGTATTTTTGCATGCCCCTTTGTTTACCTTGCTGAGTATTAAATGGCCTTGCAGTTCAACAGCCTCTCTTCTTACTTTCTGGCTGATAATATGTGTGGTAATATGGCAGTGTGGGAGAAATGGGGTGGTTGGATGTATTTTTGCATGCCCCTTTGTTTACATTGCTGAGTATTAAATGGCCTTGCAGTTCAACAGCCTCTCTTCTTACTTTCTGGCTGATAATATGTGTGGTAATATGGCAGTGTGGGAGAAATGGGGTGGGTGGATGTATTTTGCATGCCCCTTTGTTTACCTTGCTGAATATTAAATGGCCTTGCAGTTCAACAGCCTCTCTTCTTACTTTCTGGCTGATAATATGTGTGGTAATATGGCAGTGTGGGAGAAATGGGGTGGTTGGATGTATTTTTGCATGCCCCTTTGTTTACCTTGCTGAGTATTAAATGGCCTTGCAGTTCAACAGCCTCTCTTCTTACTTTCTGGCTGATAATATGTGTGGTAATATGGCAGTGTGGGAGAAATGGGGTGGTTGGGTGTATTTTTGCATGCCCCTTTGTTTACCTTGCTGAATATTAAATGGCCTTGCAGTTCAACAGCCTCTCTTCTTACTTTCTGGCTGATAATATGTGTGGTAATATGGCAGTGTGGGAGAAATGGGGTGGTTGGATGTATTTTTATGCTCTGTTTTATATTGTTGTTATTAAATTGAAATGTTGATGTTTTATAACTTCATTTTATGTAAACTGCCCCGAGCCTGCTGGAAGGAGCGGTACATAAAAATGAATAATAAATATAAATAAATAAATAAGAAAATAGTTATACGTTTTACATTTCTGGGCAGGTGATCTTTGGGACTTGGTTTTTTAATCAGTAGCTCCCAGGCTGAAAAAATGTGAGCACACCTGGTCTTGAGTATTACTTACAGGTGAATGCTTTTCACATGCAATGCTATCAAGCCAGGTGTCCCCTGTCCTCAGGCCCAGATTAACACCTTTTTGCGCCCTAGGCCACACTTTGGAATTACGCCCCCTTTAAACCAACCTCTACCGCACACACCCCCCCCCCACATCCTTTCATCCGCTCGTCGCCCTTAGGGCCCCGCATCCAGCTCTCCCGGTGTGGCCCCACTAGGTCCGCCACAGGAGTTTCCCTCTCGGCAGGCACTATGGATGCAGGCATGGGGGGGAGGAGCCTTCTCCTCCATGCCGGGGCTTGAGGCACTTGGCTCCTACCTGGTATCGGGGATTACACATGCGTTGTAGTCAGCAGCTATACCGATGCCGCGCTTCTCCCCAATACCGGGGCTTGTAGCGTTGGGCTTCTCTCCTGTACTGGGGTTTCTGCATGTGCCATAGCCGGCAGTTGCGCTTCTCTCTCCAGTAAGGAGGAGTCTCCTCCTTGTGTTGGAGGAGGAATACCAGCTTTCATGGTGTTAGGGTATGCGCAGACTGCACAATGGAGTCTCCTGTACTTGCACTGAAGGAGCCAGCAAGTGGATGCTGTCAGCATCGAGGGAGTCAATTGTTCCTCCTGTCGACGCCGACGCCAGCGTCGAGAGCCCCTGCGCATACGCCATTTGTGCAACAATAGCAGAGGCAGGAGCTGGTATTCAGGAAGGGGCAGGGGCGCCGCCGAAAAGGAGGACCTCCGGTATCCTTCCTTCCTCATCTCCATGCGCGTTGCGTTTTTATTTGTTTCAACATTTTTATTAATACTTTTTTTGGTCCGTGATCTGCGTCCCCCGCCCCGGCGGCTTGCACCACTAGGCCATGGCCTAGATTGGCCTTATGGGTAATCCTGGCCTGCCTGTCCTATCTGGAGAGAGAAGCGCAACTGCCGGCTACAGCACATGCGCAAACCCAGTACAGGAGAGAAGCCCAACGCAACAAGCCCCAGTATCAGGGAGAAGCGCGGCATCGGTACAGCTGCTGCCTCCAATGCATGCACAATCCCCGATGCCGGGTAGGAGCCAAGTGCCTCAAGCCCCGACATCGGGGAGAAGGCTCCTCCCGCCATGCCTGCATCTGTAGTGCCTGCCCAGAGGGGAACACCTGTGGCGGACCTAGTGGGGCCACACCGGGAGAGCTGGATGTGGGGCCCTAAGGGGGACGAGCGGATGAAAGGATGTGGGGGTGCGGTAGAGGTTGGCTTATAGGGGGCGTAATTCCAAAGTGTGGCCTAGGGCGCAAAAAGGTGATAATCCGGGCCTGTGTCCTATATCTATGCATTAAAACCCTTCTGCCTAAATCAGGGCTGTCCAACTGGCGGCCCTGGGGCCGGATCCGGCCCCCCAGCCTGTTGGGCACGGCCCCAGCTATGCCCCCAGCCGCCATTTTAATTTTTTTAAAAAAAATGGTGGCCGGGGGGGGGGGAGGGGGAGGCGGGGCAGGGAGGAGGACGAGAGCTCGCTCCTCCTCCCTGCACCGCCCCTTCCGTCCCTCTCTCCGCGCCGCCGATTGCATCGGCGCCGGTGAGAGGGACAAGGGGTGGTACAAGGAGGAAGAGGGCTAGCTCCTCCTCCCTGCACCGCCCTCTTCTTCCCTCTCTCGCCGGCGCCGATGCCTTGCAAGGGACAGGGGGTCCCCCGGCAGCACCCCCCTCCCTTGCAAAGCATCACCGCAGCGGCTGAAGCCAGCGCCGGCGTCTGCGGCTGCCGGGATGCTTTGCAAGGGAGGGGGGTCCCCGGTGGCACCCCCTCCCTTGCAAAGCATCACAGCAGCGGCTGAAGCCAGCACCGGTTTCTGCGGCTACCGGGATGCTTTGCAAGGGAGGGGGGTCCCCCGGCGGCGCCTCTCTCCCTTCAAGGCATCCCGGCAGCAGCTGAAGCCGGCGAAACCGCCAGCTTCATCTGTGGCTAGGATGCCTTGGAAGGGAGGGGGGTGCCGCGTGGCTCCTCCCTCTCTCCCAAAGCTTCCCGGCAGCCGGGGGCGGGGCCGGGGGCGTGGCCAGGGCCGGGGCCGGGGGCGTGACCAGGGGCGGGGCCAGGGGCGGGGCCGGGCGGCCCCCCCAAGTCATCAGTGACCTGGAATCCGGCCTTTGGCCGGTTAGAAGTTGGACAGCACTGGCCTAAATGTAGTATGATACATCCCCCGGCTAGAGTGTTGTGAGTTTCAGAGACTGCTACTCACTTGGGAACTTGTTGGCTGGAAGCGGAACAAGGCTCTGGTTGGAGTCTCTCACCGGACCCCGCCCTTTCCTTCCTCAAGGTGTGAACCTCCTTCAGGCGTGACACTGGTGGTGAGGAAGAGAGAGAAGGCTTCTCCCTTCGAGTGCCTTTGCTGCTAAGTTGACGCTCTTGCAGAAGCCAGGAGACGCGGCTGCTGCCGCCGCTTCCTCTGGAGGATCCAAGACGGAGCGCCAAATGAGATGTGACACCTGCACGCAGGAACACACAGGCACGCACTCCAGAAAAAAATAATGCGAAATGTCTCCTGACATTCTTTTATTATTATTATTTGCCAATAAACAGGCTCTTGATAGCTGACAGGCACATTCGGAATTGATTTAAGAAAGCTCCGCCGCTTATCAAGCCAAGGCGAGGCGCCGGCTCTCATTATCATTTCCAGGCAGAAAATAATGGCTGATTTTGATCACAATTTTTCTTTGGTAAAGTTCTCAAATGCTCACTTTGTTTTAACACAGGGAAGAGAGAAGGCACAGCCTAATACAATAAGGTAAACACCGCGTGACTTATTTGCTGCAGGCAGGGCGGACCTGCCTATTTCATCCCACCGCTGCCACCACTTCTACTGTACAAGGAAGGGTATTTTAATAAACCCCAAAATCAAAACTGTGATAAAACACTCGATTAGACTTCAAACTTGTGTGCTGAGGTAACCCTAAAGATACTACTCCTTCTCAAGGTATGCTGCCACCATTTAGACCAGGGCTGTCCAACTTCTACCGGCCCAGAGGCCTGAATTCCGGTCACTGATGACCTGGGGGGCCAAAGGGTCTGCCCCCACCCCCGGCTCCACCCCCGGCCCGGCCCCGGCTCCAATTTACTTACAATTCATAAGAGGCATCCATACAATCAAATATAATCTTTTACTAAGGGGAAATGCAGGGAGGGAATACATAAGGGGCATCCATACACAATTACATAATAATAACATAAAGGTTAGCTTACCTTCCCAAACGCGCAGGATCCAGGAGTAGCCGGACCACGAGCAGAGGCGACGACCGACCGAGGCAGCAGCCGGGAAGGTACAAATCGCGTCTGCGTGGGCCGCAGGGATTTAGTCGCTGAGATTTCGGCAGCAGGAGTATCGCGAGACTACGGAAGCCACACGGGGTTTCGCTCTCAACGCAGGCATGATCTCGGGTCGAGAGCGAAATCCCATCTGGCTTCCGTAGTCTCGCAATACTTGCTCCGGAACCCGGAAGTGGGTAATTTTTTAAAATATTATTATTTAATTTATTTATTTTTATTAAAAAGCTTAGGGGGCTGCAGGGAAGGGGCTGGGGGGCCGTATACGGCCCCAGGGCCGCCAGTTGGACAGCCCTGGTTTAGACCACTAATTTTCAACCTTTTTTGAGCCACGGCACATTTTTTGCATTTACAAAATGCTGGGGCACACCACCAACCAAAATGGCACAAAATGACACTCTAACTGTCATTTTACTAACTGTCACCCTCCCCCCCTCGGGACGCCGCTGCTTCACCACGCGCAGGAGGGAGGCCCACCATCGCGCAGGAGGCCCGCACCTGAGTGGGGGAGGGCTGCGCCACTGCCCCCAGAAGGACATGACGAGTCCTCGGCTGAGCAGCGGCTGAGCAGGACGAATAGGAATTGAGCACACGGGGTGGCTCCAAGCCTCAGAACAAACTGCGGCGGAGTCTCGCAGGCATCACCACCCCAGTTCTCCTTCCCAAAGGGGTTGAGCCCCCCCAGGAGTGCCTCCTCCCCCCGTGTCCCTTCGGCTTCCCTGCTGTCGCCTTGGGGCCTGATCGGGAAGGAACCAAGGTGGGCTGTGGAGCTGTGCATCCCGGCCTCTGCTCTGCTCTGCTCTGCAGCAAACCCAGAGCCCAGCCACGAGATGAAGGGTTGCTCCCTTTCCCCGGTGCAGAGGGGCTAGAGGGCAGAAAGCCTCACCTCGAGCCTCCAGGAGCAAAGTCAGATGGGGGCAGCTCCCGCGGAGGGCTCTCCCTGACTGGAGCCAGGCTGGCTGGCATTGCTGCTTTGGCCAGGAAAGCCTCATTTCCGCTGCCTGAAGTTTCCTGCTAGGCTCTCTCTCTCTCACCCTACACTGTAATTTCCCACGGCACACCTGATGATCGCTCACGGCACACTAGTGTGCCACGGCACACCAGTTAGGAAACACTGATTTAGACCACTGATTCTCAAAGTGGGTGGTATCGCCCTCTGGTGGGCGGTGAGGTGATCCAAGGGGGTGGTGGGAGTGCGTTGATGACTAGAAAGGCCAATCAGAGATAGGCAAGTTCGGTTGCAGAAAGCACAGCAGAAAGTCTCCCAGAGACGTGCCCTGCCCGGCGTAGCCGTGTTCTAAATAGCATGGCCTCAACGCTTGCTCAAGGACAGCAACATTCGTCACATAGTCGGTCCAGTGTACATTTAGGATTGTGCGAAGACAGCGCTGATGAAAGCGTTCGAGGAGTCGTAGGTGTTGGCGATAGGTGACCCATGTTTCAGACCCATAGAGGAGAATAGACAGTACGATAGCTCTGTACACACTGATTTTGGTGCTTTGCCTCAGGTGCTTGTTGCTCCAGACTCTCTGATCACTAGCAGACTATTGACTTTGAATCCCATCAATTCCCTCATCCTCTGAGCCACAGCACATTCTACTCTAGCAGCCTATGAAGGGCCAACAGGATACGTGAGGTTGACCATCTCCAGTTGGCGACTCAATGGCGATCCACACAGAGAATGGAATTGTGCAACACAAGCAAAAAATAATATCAGAGGCATTTAATTTTACTACACTGGTGGTGCATCTAAAGCAGGCATGGGCAAATTTGGGCCTTCCCTCCAGATGTTTTGGACTCCAACTCCCACAATTGTGGGGCTTGGAGACCAAAACACCTGGAGGGATGACGTTTGACCATACCTGAGTGACACTGTAGAATGAATGCAGTTTGGCACCACTCGAACTCCAACCCCAACTCCCAGTGTCCCATGGCATGGTATCTCGGCCGTCAGAGTGATGCCAAGCTGCAGTCCTTCGACAGAGCCAATGCTGCATTCGGCCTTTGAGCCCTTCCAGGCTTCCTGCCAAAGCCTCCCTTCCTTCCTGCTGAGTTTTCTTTAAACTTCCCCATTCCTCAGGCGCAAAAGGGTGTTTAGTATGCTGGCCGGCACGGCCTGCCCCAAAGCACCACAAGGCGACAAATTGCCAAGCTGCGATACACCTGTTCCACGGAGTATTTAAGCACAGTACACACAGTGTTATGTTATGTACCGTACATAAGAAAAGGGTTGCAAACAAAGAGCAGAAAGATCTGCTTCTCTGGGTAGCAACAGAGACACGTGCAGACCTTTGGACACGGATATCCGTGCTTTAAGGTCCCAACACGTATCAGCAACCGGAAACATGTTTGTGCCCATCGGCTGCAATTATTCTTCTGTTTCCTGGAAATTCACAATGGACCAGCAGTTGATGTCCAGCATTGGTCCATGGGCCCCATGTTTGGAGCATGGATGTAGACCAGGGCTGTCCAACTGGCGGCCCGGGGGCCATATACGGCCCCCCAGCCCCTTCCCTCCGGCCCCCTAAGCTTTTTAATAAAAAATAAAAATTGAAAAATAAAATAAATAATAAAAATTTTAAAAATATACCTACTTCCGGGTTCGGAGCAAGTATCGCGAGAATACGCAATCCACACGGGATTTCGCTGTCAACGCGAGATCACACCGGCGTTGACAGCGAAATCCCGTGTGGATTGCGTATTCTCGTGATACTCTTCGGCTACTCTACTACTGGATCGCTGAGGCCCACAGACGCGATTAGGACCTTCTTTGACTCAGTCGGTCGTCGCCTCTCTCGTCGTCCGGGTACTCCTGGATCCTGCGCGTTTGGAAAAGGTAGGCCGAAGCAGGGGGGCTCCTCATTCCCTCCCCCCATCTCCCCTCATGTATTAAATATAAAATTAAATATATTTAAAGATTAAATAAGGGGAGGTGGGATACATTAAAATAAGGGGAGAAGGGAGGATGGAATTAAATATATTTAATATTAAATAAAAATAAGGGGAGAGGGCGGACCCGGGGGTGGGGGTGGAGCCGGGGGCAGGGGCAGACCCTACGGCCCCCCAGGTCAACAGTGACCGGAATTCAGACCCCTGGGCCGGTAGAAGTTGGACAACCCTGATGTAGACCAAGGGCACATCTCCACTCTATAATTAATCCAGTTTGACACCTCTTTGACTGCCAAGGATCAATAATATGGGTTCCTGGGAGTTGTGGAGAGACACCAGCACTTTGGATTTGCAGCAGCAGCAACAACAACAACATAATAATAATAATAATAATAATAACTCTCAGTTAACTGGCACCTATGAGGATGGGTAGGTGCAATGGTGGTGGTGGTGTAGACTCTCAGTTAACTGACATACATGGGGATGCATAGATTATTATTATTATTATTATTATTTAACTAGCTGTCCCCTGCCACGCATTGCTGTGGCCCAGTCTGTGTATATGTGTGCGTATATATTCTTTATGTATATACTAACTAACTAACTAACTAACTTTATTTCTTATGAGTGGCCCTCCACGAAAGGTGCTCTGGGCGACTTACACAATTAAAATAAACAGGTTACACAGTCACAGCTTGTTACTAACAATCACAGGCTCTTCTGAAAAGCCATGTCTTAAGTGCCCCTAAAAATGTATGTAGGTCAGGATTGGCTCTTTGGTCTGGCAGTAGGTGTATATGTGTATATACACATACTAGCTGTACCCGGCAGGCGTTGCTGTGCCCTATTTAGGAGATGGGAGAAAGTCTGAGTATGTAAGGGTTGGAATTGATGTGACTTATGGTCTTGGTGGGGTCATGGCTGTGTCATTGGGGGTTGTTCTGGTGGGTGGGATGTTGAAGTCCTGTGGAGTTGTCGGTGTGTGGTGTTGCTGGCGTTCTGCAGAGCTTGTGGATATACAATGATTTTTGTCTTTCTGTCTGCTGTGTTGATGTAGAGGTTGATGCTTGTGTGGGTGGGGTACTTTGGAAGTGAGTGGAGGTACTTGAAATCCCATCATCCATGGTGTGCCCTCCTCTAAACTGCAGTTGGATGGAGTGTGGGTCATGGGGGCACTGTGTGCCAAGTTGGGTCTTTATCGGTCTTGGTTCTGGGCCACAGTGGTCTGTGGGGAATGAAGGGTTTGAAAGTACTACAAATCCCATTATCCATGGAGGTACATCAAATCCCATCATCCATGGTCCACCCTCCTCCAAACTGCAGTAGAATGTAGCGTGGGTCATAGGGGCTCTGTGTGTCAAGGTAGGTTACTGTAAATTCAGGCCATACACAATGTCCCATGAGCTGAGGGCTAGTCAGGAAAATCAAGTTAATGAGGCCTTACTGTCAATTCAGGCCATACACAATGTCCCATGAGTGGAGGCCTAGTCGGGAAAATCAAGTTAATGAAGCCTTACTGTCAATTCAGAGCTTAAACAGCATCCCATTAAGTGAGGCCTAGTCAGGGAAATCAAGTTAATGAAGCCTTACTGTCAATTTTGGGCGTGGTTTGTGATTTGTAGGGGTTTACATTTTCTGTGGGAAGTGAATTGGGTATTTGTGTTGGCGACTGCCTCAGGCCTTTGCCTTATCCTCCTCTGCCAGTTTATTATGGGTTGGAATGTTCATGTTGGCTGGCCAATAGAGGCGTTATGCAAATACTCCCTCACTGGCAACCAATCATGTTGTCAGAATGTAGAGGCCGGGAGATTAGTTGGTGGCCGCGGAGGATGCTGGGAAATGTAGTTTTTTTGTATCGTTGTTTTGGGGGCCTTCTAGGTTTCTTTGCTAAAAACCTTCCTTGCCTGAGGCCTATTTATGTTGCCAAGTTTGGTGTCTCTGCCTTGTAAGGTTTCTCTGTCTCTGTCAGTCGTTCGACGACGGGACCTCCTTTATATAATAGATGGAGATGAGCACCAACTCCCAGAGTTGGACACGACTGGACTTAATGTCAAGGGAAAACTTTTACCTTTACCTATGTGTCTATATGTGTGTTTTTGTATATATGTGTGTGTGTGTGGTTTTGTGCATACATTGTAATGTAATTTTTGTTTTTTGGCTGTTTGAGTCCCTTCTGCTTTGTTTTTCAGTGTTTTTATGAGTGATGGTTGCACGTTGGCCTGATAGGTGTCTTTTGTCAAAATTTGGTGCCAATTCGTCCAGTGGTCTTTGAGTTATGTTAATCCCACAAATGAACATTACACGTTTATTTATATAGATTATAATATATTATATAAATGGGTTCACGTCATGTGATGTATACCTCAAACAAAGAAACCATACAACGCAGAAACACAATACTTGCCAACAGAAATAGGCCTCAAGCAAGGTACGTTTGTAGCAAAGAAACTTTCCCCCCAAAACCTAAAAGGCCCCAAAACAACGAGTAAAAATAAAACTACATTTACCAGCATCCTCCGGGGCAGCCAAAGACTCCCCCAGCCTCTACATTCTGAACAACATGATTGGCTGCCAATAAGGGCGGATTTGCATAACTGCTGTAACCATAGCAACGCTGGCAAGAGCCATCCAAGGCTAGGATAGAATGCTGAGAGATTTCAGTTGGTGTTTGAGGGTTAAACTGCCAAAACCAAACTCTGAGGGAGCAATTCTCCAGCAAATTCCTACCCACACAACACAACACAACTTCCAATCACAACCCATCCCACCAACCTTATGGGATCCCGTACACACAACACCTACAAACACCACAAACAAAAACCATTCCTTCCTTCGACACAGACATAAACTGACCCAAAAGACAAGCAATGCCTTATAAAAATAACAGCATCGGACAACACACTCACAACGCTACATACATCAAACAAAAAAGGGCAGAACAAACGCCAGAACAGAAACACACTGCGCAGCAGAGACACAGACAACAGACAAACACTACAAATCTGTGGCATAGACCTTGACACAGAATGCTTCTCCCACGGACAACTCTACGTAGCGTGCTCCAGAGTTGGGAAACCACAGAACCTCGACATCAACACAGCAGACGGAAAGACAAAAAAACATTGTATATCCACAAGCTCTGCAGAACGCCAGCAACACCACACACCGACAACTCCCCAGGACTTCAACATCCCACCCACCAGAACAACCCACAATGACACAGCCATGACCCCACCAAGTAACATCATTTCCAACCCTTACATACTCAGACTTTCTCGCATCTCCTAAATAGGGCACAGCAACGCGTGCCGGGTACAGCTAGTATAATATAATATTATGCCATAGCTTTCATAAAATCATGAACGTTCCTGGTTACAGGGGCGTTGCCATGTGGGGCCATGGGGAAAGCCTTAGGTTCCCACATGGGGGAGAGATAAAGGATTATGGGATCAGGCCCGGATTAGCGGACTGTGCCGCCCAAGGCCCCCTGTCTAAATACCACCCCTGGGGGGCGGGGCCTCTTGCAGGGGGCGGAGCCGGCGTGACGGACAAGACACCACCAGAAGTCCCGCCCCTAGGGCGACTCACGTGGCTTCCCCCGCACCAGCGCCCCTCCTCCCTTCACTGAAGAAAGGCATGGTGCCCGCCTGCGCGAGCGTGGCGGCAGCGGGGGAAGCTGCGTGAGTCTCCCTAGGGGCGGGACTTCCAGCGGCGCCTTGTCCGTCACACCGGCAGCGGCTCCGCCCCTCCTCCCTTCACTGAAGGGAGGGGGCGGAACCGGTGTGAGGGAGAAGGCACCGTTGGAAGTCCCGCCCCTAGAGCGACTCACGCAGCTTCCCCGCTGCCACCACGCTCGCACCGGCGCCTCTCCTCCCTTCACCTCGGGTGGCCTTATGGGTAATCCGGGCCTGTATGGGATCATTCCCGCCTGGTGCCCTTGGTAAAAACTATGAATTCCTTGGTTTTGAACTATTTTTGACAGAGTCCTGGGGGGGGGGGGAGGGGGATGACCACCGATATCAGAGGGAGGGCCCAAGTTTGCCCATCCCTGGTCTAGACACACTTTGGATTCTGATCCTGGCCTCAATGTGGTCCCACCTCCGTCCCTTCGCATGCAGATCTGTGCTTCCTTCTTGGATCTCCTTTTTCGACAATGCAGGCACGGCCACCCCTTTCCTGAGAGAGGCTCCAGGGCTTATTTACACCATTGCCCAGGGTCAGTTATGTTCCCCCTTCCCATATATTCCTGTCTCCTTAAGATCCCTGAATTTGGGGGAGATTCCCAGTCTGCACTTAATGGGATCGATAGAAAGTTGTTCTCCGACTGGCACACGGACCATCTGTCAAAACCAAAAGCTAAACTCTGAGTAATAAAACCCAACCGAGTGATTGATGGCTGGCATTAAAGAGGGAACTGGGGGGGAAGGCAATTTTGCGTATGGGGAAACTGGTGTTGGGTGCATTTTTCATGTCACATAAAGATGGAAATCGCCTCTCCTGGCTGCAGATTACAGAGATATTTCAGATCGTGCAATGGTGGCAGGAGGACATGGGCCGCTTGTGACAAACGGATAATCCCCCGCCTATCAGGAAAAACCATGGATGTGCTTGGGCACGGCTCCTCTCTGTGTCAACCGAGGAGCACCTATCTATCTACACCAGTGTTTTTCAACTTTTTTGAGCCGCGGCACATTTTTTCCATTTACCAAATCCTGGGGCACACCACCAACCAAAATGACACAAAATGACACTCTAACACAGTAATACATATAGTTAATATGTTTTTGAATGTATTTATACACTCAGTGTGAAACCTGGGCCTGTTTCGATGAACACAACATAGATATCCTGGCAGGAATGGCAGAAAGACACATACAAAGGTCTTACTCAACAGTTGTCAGTCATGGGAAAACTTCGGCCATCTGGGTGCTTTGGACTTCAACTCCCACCATTCCTGACAGCCTGAGGCCCTTTCCTGCTTAAGTGGCTGAGGGGGGGAAAGGAAAAGGGCCTGAGGCTGATAGGAGTGGTGGGAGTTGGAGTCCAAAACACCAGGAAGGTCCAAGTTTGCCCATGCCAGCTTTCGATTCCATCGCCACATCTATCTTCAGCCTCTGGCGGTTTGAATATATGTGATTATCTACGTGATTTTCTACCTTGTCACTATGATTATGGCGCTGCTTCTTTATGCCGCAAACTGACTGTGTTATTGGGCGGATCCCGGAACTGACATTGGATAACGTCATGAGGATACACTTTTTTTTTTGCACTCACTTCCGTGATTTCATCAAGTATCGCGGGTTTTCTGTAGAGGAGCGCTCCGTGAGCTCGCTACTTCCTGGTTCGCAACTCCTCCGCTCTCTGTGGCGACCACGCCGGACTACCTTATGGAAGACTTTTGGTTTTCTCCAGCAGGATTGGGTACTTTGAATGTGTTTTTTTTTTTTGCGTATGATTATGTATGATTAATTGTGCATTTTGTACTGTGGCGTAGTGGCGCTCCTTTAATAAGTAAGGGTATTGGCAGTTCCAATTTCCCACAACACACCTGATGACCGCTCACGGCACACTAGTGTGCCACTGCACACTGGTTGGGAAATACTGATCTACACAGTAAAATGAATGCCTTTTGCCTGTGCTTGAACTGCAGTGGCTCAATGCTGTGGAACCCTGGGAGTCGTAGCGTGACAAGGAATCCAACCTTCTCTGCTACAGAGGTCTGGTGACACACTAAACTACAAGTCCCACGATTGTTAGATAGAAGTGCCTTAGCATGTGATCTATGAATGAAAATACTGTTCTGCTGGATGTGTGACAAACACCTGGGGAATGGCCTGAGGGAATTGCAGAAAGAGGTGAGTCATGATAATCATGTGAGATGTACGGCTGGAGGTTGCACCCATCATTTGTCCCTTAGTGATGACAAGTGGCTATAAAAGGAGAGCTAAATGCTCACTTTTTCTCTCTTCTCTCTTCATATGGGCTCACTTCAACTTTTAATGAAAATTTTGAATTTCAAAAATTTCAAAAATCATTTCCGAATCAAATTGCCTACATCCAAAAAAAGTTTTGAACCATTTTTTTCCTTGATCAAACAAGCCTAGTTCTCACACCAATAGCATTTAACCAACCATGACTGTTGTGTGTGCATGGCTGATACACCTCCTGCCAGGGAACCAATGAGGCACAGTTTTTTGGGCGGAAAATGGCCACAACTCATTTACTGAACACAGGAACAAGGGTTGGCAGCCATGCATGGGTCCTGGATCAGGGATCGGACAGCCCCCAGTTGTCCGAAGACGCTAGCATGCCTGGGTGCCACCTGTCCAATGCTGGTCAACTGGAACTCTGCACCCCAGGGGGCCAGGGTGTTATCCCCCCTTACCACCAAGGGGCGATAAGCCAGCCAGATCCGGGGCCCATGCCACATGCCAAACACAGAGTTGTGACATCTATATATATATATATAAAGGAAGAGCCGTCATGTGAAGACTACCTCAAACAGAGAAACCTTACAACGCAGAAACACAAAACTTGCCAACAGAAATAGGCCTCAAGCAAGGTACGTTTGTAGCAAAGAAACTTTCCCCCAAAACCTAAAAAGGCCCCAAAACCTTTTTTGGGGGCCTTTAAAAATATAAAACTACATTTCCCAGCATCCTCCAGGGCTGCCAAAGACTCCCCAGCCTCTACATTCTGAAAACATGATTGGCTGCCAATAAGGGCGGATTTGCATAACTGCTGTACTGGCCAGCCAACATGAACATTCCGACCCATAACAAACTGTCAGATGACTGCCAGAGCCTCCTCCAGCACTTTCAAATCAGAAGACCATGATGGAGATCAACACCATTCAAGGGGAGCTCTTCTTCCTTTCCCAAAAGATCTCCAGTGGCTTGGAATTCCACATTAATAAGAGGACCATCCAGCAACGATGGGGTTTGCCAAGGAGGGTGCTCCAGCCCCTCTATATGCTGGCTCCAAGGGATGGAGGTCATCACCAAGTACCTTCTGATGCCCAGCGCTGGAAGAGCTCCCTCAGATGGTCTGCCCATGAGGAAAGCCTCACCGGACATCGACCAATGGGTGCAAAAGACACAGAGCAGGACATCTTGCAAAAGAGAGGAGCAGAGAGTAAGCTAGACATGAAGATCTTGAGAAAGGTGGCTAAAAAGGATACGGAAAGGATTTTTAACAGTCCCCCAACAGACACTGGACGCACCTGTGAAGATAGAGATCCCCTGACAGGACAAGCCCTCCCCAAGCTGATCCGTCCTGGCCATGGTACAAGTCAAAAGCAAAAGGAGTTGGGTGTTCTCAGAAAACGTCGTAGGAGTAAGCAGAGAAGGGTTTCTTGGAAGGTATTCAAGGTTTAATGTTCACTTCAAATATATCACAATTCAAAATAGAAGAGTAAGTGGAATGTATGCTGTTGTAAATCACAGGTCACACACTTTCCAGCCAAACAAGTCCCAGGAGTTCATAAATCAATGTGTAAATCACTAGTAGTATGCAAACAAATGGTGCGGGACAGGCGGAAAGGAAATGGGTCAACGGTCAACTACAGGCCTCGCCGTTTCGCCTAATTAGGCTTCTTCCGGACCCCAAAGTAAACAAAGTATAGTGCACAGTGACCATTCCACTGGTCCAAGGGTTCAATATTATATTGAGATTATATTCATCCTGAAGGGGGTGGACACAGCCACCGGTATGGTCGAACGCCCGGACTCTTCTATTTTGAATTGTGATATATTTGAAGTGAACATTAAACCTTGAATACCTTCCAAGAAACCCTTCTCTGCTTACTCCTACGACATGGTACAAGTCAAACCCGAAGGACTGCAGGCAAAGAGCTGAGGCACAAACATAAAACACCCAATTCCAACCCTTACATACTCAGACTTTCTCGCACCTCCTAAATAGGGCACAGCAACGTGTGCTGGGTACAGCTAGTAGAACATAATAACAGAAACATCAACATAGTGCAAACGATTAAACAGCAAAACAAAGCGCACCAACAAGCAACAAATACAGGTAGGGAGGGTGGGAGGAAACAGAAGATCTGGCCACACGTGCCAACAGGGAAGCCCAGGCAGTCTTAAGTAGGCTTGCCTGGGCGGAAGTGAGGGCTGGCCGGCTGATGACGGAGGACATCCCCACACCGCAACCCACTCGGCCGGTGAGTTGGCCAAGTCATTTGTTGAAGTGGCAGCAAACTGCATTCATTCTGCAGTGTAGATGCAGCCCCACAAATCCCAACAAGTCTTCATTCACCTGCCCCATTTGGATGGCAAATCGAATTATGCTCTTCTCCTTTAACGGGATTAGCTTTTTTTCAGACTTATTCGGGATCTATTTCAAGGCAGCTATTCAAAAACATAAGTCTACAAAAAGTTGATAAGAATAAGGGAAGTTCCTGGAGGAACAATTTCTAAATGTTTTAAAATGTACCACCTTACTACTACAAGGAGGAAGGCCTTTTCGATAATAGCCCCCGCTTTGTGGAATGCACTGCCTTCCGATATTCACGCCCTTACAGATCTGTTGGCATTCCGGTAGGCGTGCAAAACGCTCCTGTTTCAGCAGGCATTTGGTGCTTAAGACTGCTGATTCTCGGACACTTTGCCCTCCTATTTTATGCGCACAGCTCCTGTTGAGCTGTATTCTATGCAGCTAACATTTGTTTTATTGTGTTTTTATTGTGTTTTATCCTGTGATTTCACTGTTGTGAGTCGCCCCGAGTCAAATTGGGAGTGGCGACTGATAAGTGCAAATAATAAATAAATAAATTGCGTGTGCAAGGGTGACACACCTCGCGCCAAGAAATAGCACAGACACAAGTGGTTGGATGAAAATGGAAGAAAGTATCAGAACGCTGAATTTAGAAAGTATTTTGTATTGAATAATTACTCCGAAGGAGTAAAATATATCAACCCAAGTCGGGTGCCAAAACTTAACAAAAATTCAATCCCACAATTGAAGTAGCTCACGTAGGAATCAATGTCAAATGAGTAAGTTCACCAATTAATAGGTGGGATGAGAGGACGGAGTAACGCCGCAGTAGAAATGGTGTTGCACCCCAATGGGTATTTGTAATCCCACCCCGATGGGTGTTCGTAATCCAGTAAGGGAGTGGAATGCAGACCCGCCGGCAAGCACCATCTTTGGCTCAGTGGCGTCCCCAATCCGGAGAAATTGTTATGCGGACGGTGTCTGCAAAGTCTTCTGGCCGACGAGGACACAAATGTACAGGGGTCCCACCTCGTTTCGACCCCCCCGGGTCTTTTTCAAGGCCAAAGTAACGATCCCCACATAGCGCATCACAAGGCAGGCGGCGGAAATCTTGGAGAAAGGTTCTCCGGGGGGGTCGAAACGAGGTATTCCTGGACTATCCAAACCGCCCATTATTGCGCACAAGCGTACCCAGAACATTAGAGATTTGGTTGTACATTCTGACATACGCACCCCCCACCTGAGGAGCACCTTTACCCCTAAAACACATCGATGTGGGCATTGCGCGCAGTGCGACTATGTTTTCCCCGGCAAACAAATTTACATCCCTGGAACGAGCCGCGAGTTCGCATTCAGGGACTTTTTCACATGCCAGTCCGAATCCTGTATTTATGGACTCCAGTGCCCATGTGGCCTGGTCTATATAGGCATGACCCGACGTACGATGGGAGTTAGAGTCTCGGAACATCGTTCGAGAATTAGGAACTTGTCGGAGGAATCTCCTCTTTACCATCACTTTAAATCGGCCGCGCACGGCCCTGACAGCCTTCGCTTCTTTGGCATTGAGAAAATCAAACCTCCCTCCCATGCTGATGTTGATTGCCTCCTCCGCCGCAGTGAAACCCGTTGGATTCTCTATCTAAACAGCGAATTTCCCGCCGGGTTAAACGAAAAGGTCCGCATCACCGACCTACTTTACTAATTAATCCATCCACCTGTTGCGCCCCCCTCCTTGTGCCTTACTTAAATCTTGCTCTCACTTTGAGCCCTCTGCCACACGCCCTGGACACTGCTACTGAGTGATTTCCTCTTGTTTGGTGAGCGTCCTCCTTCCGGCTTTACTGTACCATGTGTGTTATTATATTGTAACGATTACTTAGCATTATAGCTATGTTATTTTTATATAACTGTTATGCTTAGATTGTACCTTTAAATCATTTTTGGATAACTTTTGGTTGCATTGGATACCTTGTGTCCTAGCCTTGTAATTCGTTGTCTGATATTATTGTGATACTGAGATATGCATATATATTTCACCTTAGGCTAGTTCAGCCATGACCTTCACCACACTTTGATGGGACTACCATTGGCCTTGACAAAGACCCGTTCTGGGCCTTAAACGAGCGTTGGATCCTCTGCTTCTACAGTCGGCCTTCTCTACAGCCTACCCAGTGGATTATGTCCACACCCGACTTGGGTTGTTACTTTTGGATTGCCATCCCCACTTTGTTGGCCCACCTCCATCTGTGGTTCTCCATTTGGATCTCTTTATTTGGGACATGGACTAAGCTTGGGTATTTACCCACCCTTGAGTTGGACACTACTATCAGTGCATTGGCGCACAATACTTATTTTGTTCGTGATTTATAGCCCGGTGCGGCTTTTCATGCTTATGTTTTCTTATATAAACTGTTTCATTATCATCTGATTACGTGTTTGTATCCTCTTTCGATACGCATAATAACGCATAACCATGAACAGTGCAACAAAGAAGTAAGTAAAAGACAAAAAGGACACCAACAAGCAATGCAAAAGTAGGGAGGGTGGGAGGAAAAACGGGACTGGCCCCAGCGTGTGGCCTGAGCAGTCCCAGGCAGCCTTAAGTAAGCTGCCTGGGTGGAAGTGCAGGCCGGCCGACTGCAAGGAGGGGGTGGGGCGGAGACAGCCCCATCATTGGCCGGCTGGCTTTGGTGGCGGGAAACCTTCCCGCCACCCCAGGGGCTTCTGGGGAGAAGAAGCCCCTTCTGCATCACCAAAATGGTGCAAGGGCAGCCCTGCCCCGCAACCAGCTCGGCCGGTAAGTCGGCCAAGCCCCTAAATAAATATGGAGAATGGGCAAAAGAGAAGGGAATCGCACGATGTGCTCCAAAGCTGATACCTCAAGTGCAGAACGATAGCAATTTGGCACCACCTTAACAGATATGCAATCTTGGGAGTTGTCCTTTCACGAGGTCTTCAGCATTCTCTGGCAAAGAGTGCTGGTGCCTCACCCAACTGCAAGCCCCAAGGCTCCATAACATTGAGAGGAAACGATTAAAGTGGAGTCAAACTGCATTACGGCTGCAGTGCAGAATGAGATGCACCTGAACGAGATGCCCTTGCTGCCCGGAACTGAACTGGCAGCCACGGAGGCTGTTCCTGCAAGGGAGTGAGGTGCTATATATAGTCCTGATTAGCAGTCTAGCCGCAGGGTATGTTTTCTGGACCTGAAGATACTGACGCGCAGAGTGCATTCACAGCCCAGCTGCCATGGGATGAAGCATCGGCAGCCACTGGGCGCCACAGTGGATTACCACTACTAAACTGTCACCATTGAAAAAGCGACACAGGTCTCTCTGGGAGGCAAAGCACAAAGCCTTTGGAATCTGAGAACACAACAGCCCTCACACAAATGCACAGCGTGCGTGCACACGACTGAAGTCCAAGCAGAAAAGCGGCAGAGCCATAGATGTTGTGATTCGTTAACTTCTGAAGCAGGCATATCCGCTGAACGCGGTCCCTGATCTCAGGAAGATCAGGAAAGATCCTTGAATCATGGAGAGTGTTTGCATCAATAGATTTGGAAATTGAACATGATTTTCTCTCTCCTTTCCACCTTACTCTTCTGCCTTTGTTTAAGAGGCAGGGCACCAGGGAAGTTGCCTGCGCATGGGTGACACACCTCCCGCCAGGAAACCAATGAGGCACGAACACAAGTGTTGGATGTAAATGGCCCCACGTGTGGCCTGGGCAGTCCCCGGGCAGCCTTAAGTAAGCTGCCCGGGCGGAAATGCAGGCCAGCCAGCTACCAATGACCGACCAGCCCGGTCATTGGCCGGCTGGTGTTGTTGACGGGGACCTTCCCGCCACCACAGGGGCTTCTGGGGAGGAGAAGCCCCTTCCACCTCACAAGATGGCGCGAGGGCAACCCTGCCTTGCAACCAGCTCGGACGGTAAATCGGCCAAGCCCATTATGGAAAGCAGGAACAAGAGTTGACGGCCATGCATGGGTCCTGGGTCAGGGGTCAGACAGCCCACAGTTGTCCGAAGACACTTGCGTGCCTGGGTGCCACCGGCCCAATACCGGTCAACTGGAACTCGGCACCCCAGGGGGCAGGGCATTATCCCCCTTTACCACCAAGGGGCGATAAGCCAGCCAGATCCAGGGCCCATGCCGCACGCCAAACACAGAGTTGCGACATAGAACATAACAACAGAAACATCAACACAGTGTGAACAATTATTATACAGCAATACAAAGTGCAACGAATACAAGTAGGGAGGGTGGGAGGAAAATCAGGATCTTGCCCCCCATGTCAGCAGGCCTTCCTGAGACTCCATGGCGCACCCAAAGACCTTTTTTGAAGCCATCACACCTGAGAAAAAAAACTTTTGGGGGTCTGGATCTGGTGCCCCCCCCCCCATGGCTGCACCCCTAGGTCGTGGCCTAGTGTGGCCTTATGGATAATCCGGGCCTGATGCACAGCCTCCTGGGATCTGGATGAGTTTTGCAAAGGATATCCTGGCCTGCTTAGGTTGACACGTCCAAATGGAAGACTCTAAAAAGACAAAAGTGACACGCAGACGCTAGAAAGCCGGTCATGTATTTGTACGTGGTTGGCCGCATTGTGAGTCCTTGTGTGAATCCAGGAACTGCTTGGTTTCTGCCTGGAAGAAGGAAGGTCTCATCCGGTTTGACAGAAGGAAGAGAAGAGCGGTGAAATCCTGAAATATCTTGCTAGGGCTTATTTTCAAGGTGGGTCTTATTTTCAGAGAAACGGGGTCACTCTCAAGGAGCTCCATCCCCTGGGTGAGACCGCATCGTCGCCAATGGACCTGCATTCCCAAATGGACATTTCCACCCTAGCTGTGGGGTGCATTTCCACATTGGATCTCCACATAAGCCAGGAGCAGGCCCGGATTACCCATAAGGCCACCCTAGGCCATGGCCTAGGGGCACAAGCCGAGGGGGGCGCAGTTCACGAACCCAAAAATATGTTGAAACAAAACCACAACGCGTCGCATGGAGATGACTCTCTCTCTCTCTCGGGGAAGGGCGGGGGGAGAGCGCTGCGAGGGGGTGGGGGAGGAGGGAATCGTGCCCCCTCGCCATCACCCCTGCCCCCTTGTCAAGGAAGGAGGGTGCAAGGAGGAGGAGGCGGAGGGAAGCCCCCAGGGCCGCTGCCGGGCATGCGCAGCACCCAGGAACATGGCGGTTTACCCATAAGGCCACCCTAGGCCATGGCCTAGGGGCACAAGCCGAGGGGGGCGCAGTTCACGAACCAAAAAAAATGTTGAAACAAAACCGCAACGCGCCGCATGGAGATGACTCTCTCTCTCTCGGGAGGGCTGCCGGGCATGCGGGGAGAGCGCTAAGGCCAAGGGGTGGGGAGGAGGAATGGTGCCCCCGTCGCCATTGCCCATGCCCCCTTGTCAAGGAAGGAGGGTGCAAGGAGGAAGAGGAAGAGGGAAGCCCCCGGGGTCACTGCCAGGCATGCGCAGCACCCAGGAACATGGCGGTGAAGGCAGAGGCGCTCATGTCCTCCTGCCACGCATGCCCGGCAGCGGCCACGGGGGCTTCCCTTCCTTCCTCTTCCTCGTGCCCTTTCTCCACCTTCCTTGACTCAAGGAAGGAGGGCGCGAGGAGGAGGAGAAAAGCCCCGCCCCCCAGGGCCGCTGCCGGGCATGCGCAGTACCCTTTGTCAAGGAAGGAGCGCCTCTGCCTCCTCCGCCATGTTCCTGTGTGCCGCGCATGCCCAAACACACAAGGGAGGTATATGCAAAAGTTAGCAAAAATAGCAGTGTAATATTCACAGTGTCAATTAACACACATTAGAAGGACGCCATACAAAGCCCATAGATGATTATACATCACCAGTAAATGACAAGGAGTTGTAGGAAAAAGTTCAGCGGGTGGGAATGCATAGACCAGGGCGGAAAAAGTTCAAGGAAGAGGTGGTAATCCCAAAGTCCATGCGGATGAATTCCAATAAGTCCAGCCAAAGTCAGCGCAAGGTCCCAGTAACCCGGTTTCCGACAGCCCAATCAGATGCGAAAATAGCAGTAGTCCAAACGGTGAGCTGGAAAGCACCCCTGGCGGGGGCCACAACAGTCTCACTACAGGCCCGATCCGTTTCGCCCTGAAAAAGGGCTTTCTCAAGCGGCAAATGATGAATGGAAGGCGTGACACAGAAGGTTTCACGAATCAATACATGGTTGGTAGGCATGGTTTCGAACCCAAAAATGGCGATTCTAAAATCTAATGGGGGGGGGGGGAATTTTTTTTGATTAGTAAAAGAAAGACTTACAAAAAAATTTCCAAAAATTTCTAAAATGTAACTTAATTACTAACGAAATTCGTTAGTAGTTCGTATGCCAGAGCATGCGCATTCCAGATGGTTTTGGCCTACAACTCCCAGAAATCCTAACAGCTGGTAAATTGGCTGGGATTTCTGGGAGTTGTAGCCCAAAACTTGAATAAATCACACTGAATTCTAGATGGGACTCTCCAAATAGGAAGGAGGGGGGGGAGGGAGGGAGGGGGTATTCTATTCTTGGAAGCAGCAAAAGAAAAGGAGGAGGAGCCCCCCCCCCTCGCTCCTCGCTGCCTCTCTCTCACCCCGATCCTGAGGAAGCGAGGGCCCAAGTTTGCCCAGGCTGAGAGGAAAAGGAAGAGGCCTGAGGCTGTGCGGAATGGTGGGAGTTGAAGTCCAAAACACATGGAGGGCTGAAGTTGGCCCGTGCGATGGGGCAAGGCAGAGCAATGGGGAGGAGAAGGAGGGGGGGAGAAGCCAGCAGGAAAGAGGAGGGGGCAGAGAAGCATGGGAGAGAGAGGAGGAGAAGCGCGCGCGTGTGTGTGTGAGAAGTTGGCCCCTGCGAGACAGAGCAACGGGGAAGAGAAGGGGGGGAGAAGCGTGGAGGACTACACTTTCCAGAATGCATTGCCTAGCAGCAGCGTCACTTCCAGTTCCCCATAGAAATGCGGGAAAAAGAAGAAGCTGAATGAAGGCGGGAAGGAAATGAGGGGAGAAGACAGAGAAGTGAGTACGTAGTACAATAATTAAGAATTTATTACGATCATTACGCAAATTGTTGGCCTCAAGGACCGTAAAAGGAAGTCTACTTCCTGGTTAGCTGCCGTGATGCGTATAAACTAGAAAGTCCCATTACATACGAATCACTTACGATTTCTTTTGATTTTCATAACTTTTTCCTCATGCCTAATGGTTGGTATCCAACGTAACATCTTCTCGGGTCCACAGAAGATGAACCTTTTCCTACAACTCCCTGTCATTTACTGGTGATGTATAACCATCTATGGGCTTTGTATGGCGTCCTTCTAATGTGTGTGTATTGACACTGTGAATATTACACTGCTATTTTTGCTAACTTTTGCATGTACTTCCCTTGTGTGTTTGGTTGTATATTCCTACTACTGTATTGTGTGTTTAGTGCCGCGCATGCCCGGCAGCGGCCCCGGGAGCGTCCCTCAGCTTCCTCCTCGTGCCCGTCTTCCGTGACTCAAGGAAGGAGGGCGCGAGGAGGAGGAGGAGGTGCAGGGAAGTCTCGCCCCCGAGGCCACTCCCGGGCATATGCGGCACCCAGGAACATGGCGGAGGAGGCAGAGGCGGCTTGAATCCCGGCGCAGTTGCCACCCCACAGCAGCCTTCCCGCCAAAAGGTCACGTGAGTGCGAGAAGAAGGGCTTGGCGCCTGCGGGGAAAAAGGGGAAGCAGGGTTGGAGTAAGGCCAGGATTCTCCTTGCTCCTTTTTCCTTTTGGGGGGCAAAGCGCGGGCAGTGGAAAGAAGGAATGTGTGTGTGTGGGGGGGGTGCGGTAGTGGTTGGTTTGGGGGCGTAATTCCAAAGTGTGGCCTAGGGCGCCAAAAGGGGTGAATCCGGGCCTGGCCAGGAGTGCTCTGCAGAGGGCCTTCCCATCATCCCCTCCTTGGCCGCGGGGGCCGCGCCAGATGGGAGCTGCTGCTGCTGCTTCCCCCCCTCCTTCCTTCTGCTCCAGTTCAATGAGTGGGGCCCGAGGGGATCCTCGCCACTCTTCCTCCTTTCACAGCGCTTCCAATTTGCAAACATTTCCCACAAATTACATTTAAAATGTATGAACTGTCACCGCTCGTTCTGTTAACTAGCGCTGAGAGGCAGCGGTGACAGGCGGCGGGCGGGAGGCGGAGAGCCACCCAAGGAGATCTAGTTTCCCCTGCTAACAAGAAGCAACGGCTGGGTGTCAGCTGGGTGTACACACATACATATGCACACATATAACCCTTGCACTACCATGGAGCAAATGAGCTCCTGCTAGCATTGCATGCACAGGCATCGCCTGCCCAACAACCCTTCCCTGAGCCTTGGGGAATTCATTCTTGGACGGCACATACGAATGCCCGAGTCGTCTGGGGATTCTGGGCCTCATGGGCCAAGAAAGGAACATTCCCATGCTGGGATCTCTTTCCCTTTGAAGGCTGTGAAACAGGTGCAGACACACTGCGCGTAGAAATGTGTGTGTGGGGGGGGGGCACAACAAATTTAGTCCAGAAAACTATGGGAATGGTGTCTGCTTTTTGCTGATGCTGCTGCCCTTGTGGCCCATTCAGAAGCAGCCCTGCAGCGGCTAACATCTTGCTTTGCAGCAGCTGCAGAACTGTTTGGGCTGGAAGTCAGCCTGAAGAAAACGGAAGTCCTCTACCAGCCCGCACCACAGGAAGAACACCATCATCCCCTTGTCAACATAGGCACATCTGTGCGTAAGTCCATTCAGCAGTTCACCTCCCTGCATCAGTGTGTACAGAGCAATCGTACTGTCTGTTCTCCTCTATGGGTCTGAAACATGGGTCACCTATCGCCAACACCTACGACTCCTCGAACGCTTTCATCAGCGCTTTCATCGCACAATCCTAAATATACACTGGACCGACTATGTGACTAATGTTGCTGTCCTTGAGCAAGCAGGGATCACCACCATTGAGGCCATGCTATTGAGAACACAGCTGCGCTGGGCAGGGCACGTCTCTAGGATGGACAACCACCGCCTCCCAAAGATACTACTCTACGGTGAACTCGCCATGGGTCAGCGCAAGAGAGGTGTCCCCAAAAGGAGACATAAGGACTCCCTGAAACAATATCTCAGGCTCGGCCAGATTGATCACCAACAATGGTCCACCCTGGCCTCACATCGGGAGGCATGGAGACGGAATACCCACGATGCTGCGGCCTCTTTCGAGAAGACACGCCGAACGGGTCACGTAGAGAAACAACAACACAGAAAGAACCGCAAATTGGAAACAACATCACCCAAGGAGACTTTCTGCTGTGCTTTCTGCAACCCAGTCCAACCTCCTCCTTCCAGGCAGGAAGGCACAATATAAGCCCTCCTTACAGATAGCCTTCCGGCCTTTGATTTCAAACCTCCAGAGAAAGAAATACCAGGCTAACACCTGGAACTGATTCATGATGTGAATTCATTCCAGGTCCCTCTGCTTGCCTTTCATTGAGGAATCGACAACCAAATAGTTTAGCCAAGCTGGTGGCTGCAAGGGGCGGGCTGCAGGAAGCACTTTGGCCAGATGTATCACACCGTAAACTGGAGCGGACCGTTGCCTCGCACTTTGCGACCCCGCATCGCATGCCATTGGCCTCACGGTTCCTCCAGAGAAAGAGCAGGGCGCAAGGGAGTTGTCAAGCAAAGGAGTGACAAGCAGGGACGCTTATTCCCCGGCACTGCCGCCTGGCCTGGCGGTCGCTCCATCAAGGAAACTCAAGGCAGCTCCCGGGGAAAAGAAATTCATGAAATTCATGAGAAAGTCCAAGTTGGTGAAATTGATTTCTTACAGTTTACGGGCGTGATACAGCCATCTTCATGAGGAATAGGCCTTTACAAGGTAAAGGTTTCCCCCTGGCATTAAGTCTAGCCATGTCCGACTCTGGGCTTCGGGAGGAGACGCTGGAAGCACTAGTGGTGCCACAAACGCGGTTTGCTTAGAGCAGGGCTGTCCAACAAGTGTTTTTCAACCTTTTTTGAGCCGGCACATTTTTTTCCCCAGCCTGTTGGGCACACCCAGCTATGCCAGTCAGCCATCATTTTTAAATTTTTAAAAAAATTTAATTTTTTAAAAAAATGGCCTGCAGGGGGGGGGACACAGATATCCTGGCAGGAATGGAGGAGGAGAGCAAAGCTCCTCCCTCCCTGCACAGAACTCCCTCTAACCGAAAAAGAGAAAATGGCGGTGTTTGGTGGGCATTGAGGCCTGTGACGCGCTTTGGCGGAGTCTGTAGTTCACCTATATTCAGAGGGCACTGTGGACACAAACAATGTTGGATCAGGACCAAACTTGCCAGGCATGTGACGCGCTGCAATATGCCCAACTATGAGCGTAGAGGGAAGGGCAGGGAAATAGACCTTGACATTTGGGAGTTGCCAAGGGCAGCTGTTACGCCATTTCCCCTGCTATCAAGAGCATTCACAGAACTTCCCAGGAGGCAAGGCGGGCCTTCCCAATTCATGGGTGGGGGGACCAAACAACAGGTGGGGAGGGGCAGTTGTCACAATTTGCGCTGCCCTTGGCGCCGGTATGTTTCTTAAGGTTTTCCCGGGCGCCCAACACACTAGGACTCTCCCCCTCCTCCCCTCCTCTCCTGGAGGTTCTAACAGGAGAATGCATTTTGTTGAGTTCTAGTAGACTGGGCGGGGCCTCTGGAAGGCGCTGGTCATCAGTGACTGCGCCCTGGACCAGAAGTTGAGATGGCAGAGCTAACCTACAATTGCCAGTGTTTTTCAACCTTTTTTGAGCCGTGGCACATTTTTTACACTTACAAAATCCTGGACCACACCACCAACCAAAATGACACAAAATGACACTCTAACACAGTCATACATATAGTTCATATGTTTTTAAATGTATTGATACACTCAGTGTGAAACCTGGGCCTGTTTCGATGAACACAACATAGACATCCTGGCAGGAATGGCAGAAAGACACAACACTTCTGTGTTTAGTTTTTATCGCAGTCAAGCTAGAGAAGATCATCTCACAATGTCAAAATAGACCAACAGAAAATACTATTAAGAGTTTGGTGGGCATTGACCTTGGGTTTTGGAGTTGTAGTTCACCTATATTCAGAGAGCACTGTGGACTCAAACAATGTTGGATCAGGACCAAACTTGGCATGAATACTCAATATGCCCAAATGTGAACACAGATGGAGTTTGGGAAAAAAATACCTTGACATTCGGGAGTTACAGTTTCTGGGATTTATAGTTAACACACAATCAAAGAGCATCCCAAACTCTTGCAACAATGGAATTGAACCAAACTTGGCAGATTGAACTCTCATTACCAACAGAAAGTACTGAAAGGGTTTGCTTGGGAATTGACCTTGAGTTTGGAAGTTGTAGTTCACCTACACCCAGAGAGCACCGTGGACTCAAACAATGTTATGTTATGTTGTTGTTTTCTATCCAGAATCACAATGTTGGAAGGAGGCTCACCACTTTAAGGTCCCTCAAACAGGCATGGGAAAACTTCGGCCCTCTGGGTGCTTTGGACTCCAACTCCCACCATTCCTAACAGCCTGAGGCCCTTTCCTGCTTAAGTGGCTGAGGGGGGGGGAGGAAAAGGGCCTGAGGCTGCTAGGAATGGTGGGAGTTGGAGTCCAAAACACCTGGAAGGTCCAAGTTTGCCCATGCCAGCTGTCGACAGAGACCTCTTCCTCCCCTTCCCCTTCTCGCCCTTTCTTCCCCCTCCTGCCCAACCCTTACTTTTTCTTCTCCACTTCCGCTTCTGCTGCCATTTTGATCCGAGGGGGCAGCGTGAGCATGTTCAGGAGGGGGGGGGGGAGGGAGGAAGGCATGACCCATGCGGGCGCTACTGCAAAGACTCGCCCCAGAGCAAAGCGAGGCAAAGCAAGCAGAGCGAGGCTGGGTAGAAGGGAGCCAGAGTGGAGAAGGAAAAGTGTTCGGCAGGAGGGGGAAGAAAGGGTATTGGAGGTTCCTATTTCCCACGGCACACCTGATGATCGCTCACAGCACACTGGTGTGCCACGGCACAGTGGTTGGGAAACACTGCTCTAGGGCACTTGCAGGGGGGGGGGGTCCCCTGAGGTCATGTTGGAGTCCTGAAAATGTTGCTAACGGTGTTGAAAAATCTGCTCTGAAGTGTTGTTTACAATCTTTTCTGCAGAAGGTGCTTCCGCTGAATGTCCTTAAAGGGGAAAGCAGCCTGTTTAGCAAGCCTTGCAAATGCTGATCTCTTGCCAGCAAGTTTCTGATTTCATGCCTGTTTGATACACCTATTCATTTACCTGGGAGTCACATCAACATCGGTTGGGACAAAATGGGTCATGAGTGGAAAAGTTTAGGAAACCCTACTCCGTGCATTCAAGAAATGCTGCAAATGCAATGTTATGCGCCTAGGACCAATGACCAGAAGGAACGACCACATCCAGGGACAGATCCCATATGTACTTGCAGTTCGGTGAGGCCCCAGCAGCACGCTGAAGCCCTACAGCTCCCATGGCGATAACACAGGCCCTGAGGACGTCCTCCTCAACAACAAACATGCTCTGTTTCTGGCCTGTGCTGGTCCCATAAACCTGAGGTCAGGATGGCCATGCAAACGTTCGGTATGTGCCATGTGTACTTTGCCTGGGGACTTGAGAGAAGCCTCCCCGCAGGATTGCAAGACATCCGGGTGTCCCCTGGGCAACGTCTTTGTAGACGGCTGATTCTCTCACTCCAGAAGCGACCAGAAGCGACTTGCAGCATGCAACCAAACAAGCCATTGCAGCACACCCAAATACCTGGGAGTTACCCTAGGCCGTTCTCTGACCTACAAAAAGCACTGACTGGATACCAAGCAAAAAGTAGGCGCTAGAAACAATATCATACAAAGGCTGAGTGGCACAACCTGGGGATCACAACCAGGCACATTGAAGGCACCTGTCCTTGCACTCTGTTACTCTGCTGCTGAGTACGTTGGCCCAGTATGGAGCACATCCATCATCCCCACGTTGGGCTGGAAGCCAGCCTGAAGAAAACGGAAGTCGTCTACCAGCCCGCACCACAGGAAGAACACCATCATCCCCACGTCAGCATAGGCACATCTGTGCTTAAGTCCGTTCAGCAGTTCACCTCCCTGGGAAGCATCATCTCTTCAGACGCCAAGATTGACAAAGAGATAGATCACAGATTATCAAAGGCATAGAGTGCATTCAGAAGGCTTCACCAAAAAGTCTGGAGCAACAAGCACCTGAGGCAAAGCACCAAAATCAGTGTGTACAGAGCTATCGTACTGTCTGTTCTCCTCTATGGGTCTGAAACATGGGTCACCTATCGCCAGCACCTACGACTCCTCGAACGCTTCAATCAGCGCTGTCTTCGCACACTCCTAAATATACACTGGACCGACTATGTGACGAATGTTGCTGTCCTTGAGCAAGCAGGGGTCACCAGCATTGAGGCCATGCTATTGAGAACACAGCTGCGCTGGGCAGGGCATACCGTTGCTAGGATGGAGGACCACCGCCTTTCAAAGATACTACTCTACGGTGAACTCACCACGGGTCAGCGCAAGAGAGGCGCCCCCAAAAAGAGATATAAGGACTCCCTGAAACAGCATCTCAGGCTCGGCCAGATTGATCACCAACATTGGTCCACCCTGGCCTCACATCGGGAGGCATGGAGACGCACTCTCCACAATGCTGCGGCCTCTTTCGAGAAGACACGCCAAACGGGTCTCTAAGAGAAACGACAACGCAGAAAGAACCGCAACTTGGAAACAACATCACCCAAGGAGACTTTCTGCTGTGCTTTCTGCAACCGAACTTGCCTATCTCAGATTGGCCTTTTTAGTCATCAGCGCGCTTGTAAAAAGCGTGGGATGAGTCCTTCCTAAGAATCTTCGTTCGCGAAGTAATGCCAAGAGATGGAGCATGTCTCACCATGCTAAAACAGTGGAAGTGGCTCTTAATCAGACATGCCGCATCATCACGGGGTGTCTGCGCCCTCCACCACTGGAGAAATTACACTGTTTGGCCAGTATTGCACCACCTGACATCCGCCGGGAAGTAGCAACCAATAGTGAAAGGACTAAGACAGTGACATCTCCGACCCATCCTCTGTTTGGAAATCAGCCAGCACGGCAGTGACTTAAATCAAGAAATCGTTTTCTAAGATCTACAGAGACACTCGCTGGAACACCTCAGCAAGTGAGAGTCCAAAAGTGGGAGGCTCAAACCCAAGGCTCCAATCCATGGCTGATACCAAACGAGAGACTCACACAGAAAATGGGGCGACTTGGAAGGCACTGAACAGACTGCGCACTGGCACCACGAGATGCAGAGCCAACCTTAAGAAGTGGGGCCTCAAAGTGGAGTCCACGACTTGCAAGTGTGGATCAGAGCAAACCACAGACCACCGACTACAATGCAACCTGAGCCCTGCCGCATGCACCTTGGAGGGCCTTCTTACAACAGTACCAGAGTCACTCCAAGTAGCCAGCTACTGGTCAAAGGCAGGCCCAGATTAACACTTTTTTGCGCCCTAGGCAGGCATGTAGCCAGGGGGGGCTAAGGGGGCTTCAGCCCCCCCCCCCCCCGAAATTCTCAGGGTGGTCCGCAAAAAGGCCTTACTGGTACACTATTTAAACTGTTATGTTTATTCATATCATGATCTGATCACCATGCTCATTATATCCCACATTCATGGGGTTATTGGGATAACAATACAAAAGGTTTGCTAGGGTAGACCCTCTTCCACCCAGTCTCAGCCCCCCGAAACAAACTCAGCCCCCAAAAACAAAATCCTGGCTACGGCCCTGGCCCTAGGCCACACTTTGGAATCACGCCCCCTTTAAGCCAACCTCCCGCCACCTCCAAGGTCCCCACGCATTCCCACCGGCTGGAAAGCTCCGCTGTGCTCTGAAGGTCTCCTCGGGAGTCGGGAGGCTTCGGTGCAAACTCGCTCCCAAAGGCGCGCACGAGAGAGAGAGAGAGAGAGGCGTGAGAGAGAGAGGCTTGCGTGAGAGAGAGTGAGAGAGAGAGCAAGAGAGAGAGCGTGAGAGGTGCAAGAGCTCTGAGAGAGAGAGAGTGAGAGAGAGAGAGCGAGAAAGAGAGCAAAGGAGCGAGAGAGAGCATGCAAGAGGGAGCGCGAGAGAGAAAGAGAGAGTGAGAGAGAGAGCACATGAGAGAGAGAGTGCGAGAGAGAAAGAGAGACCGTGAGAGAGCGTGCGTGAGAGAGAGAGAGAGAGCGAGAGAGAGAGAGTGCAAGAGAGAGAGCGTGCGAGAGAGAGAGTGCTTGAGAGAGAGAGAGCGTGCGAAAGAGAGAGCGAGAGAGAGAGAAAACACGTGAGAGAGCGGGAGAGAGTGTGTGAGCGAGAGAGATCGCGTGCGAGAGAGAGCATGCAAGAGAGAGCGCGAGAGAGAAAGAGAGAGTGAGAGAGAGAGAGTGCAAGAGAGAGAGCGTGCGAGAGAGAGAGTGTTTGAGAGAGAGAGCGTGCGAGAGAGAGAGTGCTTGAGAGAGAGACCGTGAGAGAGCGTGCGTGAGAGAGAGAGAGAGTGCGAGAGAGAGAGAGTGAGAGAGAGAGAGTGCAAGAGAGAGAGAGCGTGCGAGAGAGAGAGTGCTTGAGAGAGAGAGAGAGCGTGCGAAAGAGAGCGCGCGAGAGAGAGAAAACACGTGAGAGAGCGGGAGAGAGTGTGTGAGCGAGAGAGATCGCGTGCGAGAGAGAGCATGCAAGAGAGAGAGCGAGAGAGAAAGAGAGAGTGAGAGAGAGAGCACATGAGAGAGAGAGAGTGCGAGAGAGAAAGAGAGACCGTGAGAGAGCTTGCGTGAGAGAGAGAGCGTGCGAGAGAGAGAGAGAGAGTGCGAGAGAGAGTGCAAGAGAGAAAGAGCGTGCGAGAGAGAGAGTGCTTGAGAGAGAGAGCGTGCGAGAGAGTGCAAGAGAGAGAGAGCGTGCGAGAGAGAGAGTGCTTGAGAGAGAGAGTGTGTGCGAGAGAGAGAGTGCTTGAGAGAGAGAGCACGCGAGAAAAAGAGAGCGCGAGAGAGAAAACACGTGAGAGAGAGCGGGAGAGAGTGTGTGAGCGAGAGAGAGAGCGTGCGAGAGAGAGCGTGCAAGAGAGAGAGCGAGAGAGAAAGAGAGAGTGAGAGAGAGAGCACATGAGAGAGAGAGAGTGCGAGAGAGAAAGAGAGACCGTGAGAGAGCTTGCGTGAGAGAGAGAGCGTGCGAGAGAGAGAGAGAGAGTGCGAGAGAGAGTGCAAGAGAGAAAGAGCGTGCGAGAGAGAGAGTGCTTGAGAGAGAGGCGAGAGAGAGAGAGAGAGCGTGCGGAGAGAGAGAGAGTGCTGAGAGAGAGTGTGTGCGAGAGAGAGAGTGCTTGAGAGAGAGAGCACGCGAGAAAAAGAGAGCGCGAGAGAGAAAACACGTGAGAGAGAGCGGGAGAGAGTGTGTGAGCGAGAGAGAGAGCGTGCGAGAGAGAGCGTGCAAGAGAGAGTGCGAGAGAGAAGAGAGAGAGTGAGAGAGAGAGAGAGCACATGAGAGAGAGAGTGCGAGAGAGAAAGAGAGACCGTGAGAGAGCGTGCGTGAGAGAGAGAGCGTGCGAGAGAGAGTGCAAGAGAGAGAGAGTGTGCGAGAGAGAGAGTGCTTGAGAGAGAGAGCGTGCGAGAGAGAGAGAGTTGGCCTTATGGGTAATGCGGGCATGGTCAAAGGACATTTAATAGAATACCAAGATTCCCTTCCTGCTCAGTGTCAGGGCTTCCCAACAAAACGACACAAAAGAGATGAGAACCGACCGCCTCGGAGGGTGGTCGTAGGCTCTCCGTCTTTGGAGGTCTTCAAACGGAGGCGGACGAACCTCTTTGAGGAGTGCTTTAGCGGTGTACTCCTGCTTGGCAGGGGATGGGAATAAATGGCCTTTGTGGCTGCGTCGTTCCAACACTGTGAGGCGGTGATCTCTTAGGCGTCGGGGCTCCGTCTGTTCTGCTTCTGCAGAAGGAAAAGTGTTTTTGCACACACTTGAAGACGGCAAACATGGCGATGGATATTGCAAGGAGAGGGAAAGGCAGAAACGGTTCAGTGATCCGACAAGGACGAAGCGGTCAGAGAGATGCCCCCTTGGCTCTCCATGCGTGGACTCCGTCTCTCCAAGCTCTTCTTCAAAAAGCCCACCTCTCCGGATCGGAAACCCCTCGGGACGCGTTCGCCATTAAGAAGAGCAACGCCGGCAACGAGCGGAAACATCTGGATGCAGTGAAGTGTGAATTATTCCAGATGAGGACAAACACGATGCTAAGGGTAATGCGGAATCCGTGCCTGGCGTTCTCCTCCTCCGCTCAGAGGTGAGCGATGCCTTTCCGGCATATGGCTAATGCCACGCTCCGGGTGTCCCCGTTGAGCCGTTAGCTGCAACGAGAGGAGCCAAATGCCGCAAATTGTAAATTCATTTGGTCATCTCCATCAGCGTTCCGATCTGCTTGGACGCGGAGAGGCACGTCCTTCATGGCTCCCTTCAGAGCCGGCAAGAGAGGGAAGCGTCTTCCTCACTTTCCGATCTGCAGTTGCCGTATCACTGCTTTGTGGTTGCTGAAGGTCTCCAACATCCGCAAAGCAGCATCCCATCTGGAGACCATGGGACCTTTGGGCCTGATATGGAACAAGCCAATTCACGTTTGGAGAAGTCAAGTTAGGCATGAGAAGTCATTGTTGGTGGTTGTGGATTGTGCACAGATGCACATGGCACGCATAACATGTCTCATAGGAAATCTGCTACAAAACAGGAGCTTTTTTGTTGAGTTCTAGTAGACTGGGCGATCTGGAAGGCGCTGGACAGACTGCGCTCTGGCACCACGAGATGCAGAGCTAACCTTAAGCCAGTGTTTTTCAACCTTTTTTGAGCCGTGGCACATTTTTTACACTTACAAAATCCTGGTGCACACCACCAACCAAAATGACACAAAACGACACTCTAACACAGTCATACATAGAGTTCATATGTTTTTGAATGTATTGATACACTCAGTGTGAAACCTGGGCCTGTTTCGATGAACACAACATAGATATCCTGGCAGGAATGGCAGAAAGACACAAGCTCCCCACACAGGACTCCCATAAGCAAGAGAAAATGCTACAAGAGTTTGGTGGGCATTGACCTTGGGTTTTGGACCTGTAGTTCACCTATATCCAGAGAGCACTGTGGACTGAAACAATGTTGGATCAGGACCAAACTTGGCATGAAGACTCAATATGCCCAAATGTGACACAGATGGAGTTTGTGGGAAATAGACCTTGCCATTTGGGAGTTACAGTTTCTGGGATTTATAGTTAACACACAATCAAAGAGCATCCTGAACTCTTGCAACAATGGAATTGAACCAAACTTGACACATTGAACTCTCATTACCAACAGAAAGTACTGAAAGGGTTTGCTTGGGAATTGACTTTGAGTTTGGAAGTTGTAGTTCCCCTACACCCAGAGAGCACTGTGGACTCAAACAATGTTATGTTGTTGTTTGTTTTCTCTCCAGAATCACAATGTTGGAAGGAGGCTCACCACTTTAAGGTCCCTCAAACAGGCATGGGAAAACTTTGGCCCTCTGGGTGCTTTGGACTCCAACTCCCACCATTCCTAACAGCTTGAGGCCCTTTCCTGCTTAAGTGGCTGAGGGGGGAAAGGAAAAGGGCCTGACGCTGCTGGGAATGGTGGGAGTTGGAGTCCAAAACACCTGGAAGGTCCAAGTTTGCCCATGCCAGCTTTCGGCAGAGACCTCTTCCTCCCCCTTCCCCCTTCGCGCCCTTTCTTCCCCCTCCTGCCCAACACTTACTTTTTCTTCTACACTGCCGCTTCTGCCGCCATTGTGATCCAAGGGGGCAGCGTAAGCATGTTCAGGGGGGGAGGGAGGAAGGCGTGACCCGTGCGGGCGCTACTGCGCAGACTCGGCCCAGAGCAAAGCGAGGCAAAGCGAGCAGAGCGAGGCTGGGAAGAAGGGAGCCCGAGTGGAGAAGGGAAAGTTTTCGGCAGGAGGGGGAAGAAAGGGTACTGGAGGTTCCAATTTCCCACTGCACACCTGATGATCACTCACGGCACACTAGTGTGCCACGGCACACTGGTTGGGAAACACTGCCTTAAGCAATGGGGCTACGAAGTGGAGTCCACGACATGCGAGTGTGGAGAAGAGCACACCACAGACCACCGACTACAATGCAACCTGAGCCCTGCCACATGCACAATGAATGGAGGACCTCCTTATAGCAACACCAGAGGCACTCCAAGTGGCCAGCTACTGGTCAAAGGACTGTGTGATCCCCCCCCCCAAAAAAAGGTTCAAAACTCACTCCAGATGTAGGGGGCGCTGGTGCTTTGAATCTGAATGACTTCTGAAATTTTCCAGAAAAAAATTCAGAATTTCCCAAATTAATTCCGAAATTTCGGAATGGCTTCGTTAATGGCGGACACGCATGTTTAACCCAGTTTAGATGTGTCTGTCGCCCCAGTTCTGACGCGGAGGGAAGGACATCCGCCTCCAAACTGGGTTAAACAGCCAATGAGGGGAAAGCACCTCGGGAGGGGCGGGAATCTAATGCCGAATCCTTTCGGAAAATGGCGGTGGTGGCTTCGAAATGGCAAATTCACTTCCGGGTTGCTTACATCGCTTCAAAACCGCTTCAAAAGTGAATTTAATCTGAACTCATTCTGATTTTATTATAAAATACTAATAAAAACCACTAAAATAAAATAAAATGAACTTCACGAAGACAAGGTGTGAACCAAGATGGAGGCTGACATCCTCAAGAGAGGAAGGATCCCAAGATGGAATGGCCCAATGGACCCAGCCCAGAGGATAACAAAGCGGCCCCAGCTGCCGCAGCAGCACAGCAGAGCAGCGGACGATCAGAGGCTGCAGGCCTCCGTCCGCTCTCGCCCCCAGCCATTCCCCAGCTGATCGCCCTGCCATGGAGTGCCTGCCATCCCATCTTTGAAGTGCCTGCCATCCCGGGAGGCGATCCGAGCCTGCAGCGGGAGCAGTCGGCGACCTGCGGCAGCTGATCACCCTGGCGACCTGGAAGACGATCAAGTTTTCCGGGTAGCCAGGATGGATCCCACTGCAGGCACTCCCGGAAAGCCGCCAAAGCCGCCACTCTCCGTTCTCTGAGCGGCGGGCTGTCTGCCAACACAGGCCCCACAGCCCACGGTGGGATGGCGGAAGCGGCACCCCTTCCTCTTGGCCTCGCCCCTGATGCCCTTCTCCCCGGGCCGGTCAGAATCGGGCCCCGGGCCACATCCGGTCCGCGGGCCGTGGTATGCCCAGGTCTGGTGTAGACGCAGCCCTAGTCAAAGGGAAGGGATAAGACTTCCCAGTTGGCTCAGGCAAAAGCAAACTGCTGCAGCTTCTCCTGGCTGGTTGATCTTGCCGCATGAACAACTTTGGCTGCCTTGATCACACTCCGATGCAACTTCACCAATGGCATTGCAGTTTGCAACTGTGATATGTTGGAAAGAGTATGTCCTCCTTATGGGGGAAAGGGGCTTTTTCCTCTGGGCTTAAAACAGAGTGGGAAGAGACAAACCAGAGTAAAACTCCTCCATGGGGAAAAAGGGGGGTCAGATGAAGGAAATTCCTGGGGAGGGGGAGTCACCTCGGTATGGTAAAAGATAGGTAGGTAGGTAGGTAGGTAGGTAGACTAGCTTGGGTACCCGGCAGTGGCCAGATTATTTGAGGAAGTCATTGTGTGCCAAGGTTGGTTCCTATTAGATGTGTATGTGGCTTGCAGTGGTCTCAGGAAATTAGTGAAGGTACTGCAAGTCCCATCGGCCATGGTCCACCCCCCTCCAAACAGCACCAGGATGCAGAGTGGGTCATGGGGGCTCTGTGTGTCACATTTGGTCTTGATCATTCTTTGGATGAGGTTGCAACGGTCTCGGAAGGTGAGTGAAGGCATTTCAAGTCCCATCATCTGTGGTCCATCCTCCTTGAAACAGCACCAGGGTGTAGAGTGGGTCAAGGGGGCTCTGTGTGCTAATTTTGGTCTGTAGTGGACTTTGAGTGAGGGTCGCATTGTGAAGTGGGCCATTGGGCCTGATCCGTCACTGCTGTGGGCCGCAGTGTCTGACTGCCGGAGGCCTTTCCTTTTCCCTCTGCGTCACCTTAGAATGTTGGAATGTGGATGGCCAATTGGAGACCTTTATGCAAATGCCATTTCAGTGGCAACCAATGCCCTCTGTCTGGGCCGTAGAATGTTGGAGTTCTGAAGCTGGCCAATCAGAGTCCTTTATGCAAATAATCCCATAGTGACAACCTATCGAAACACTGTCACATATTCCTTGGCACCTCCACACCTCCCAGAAAATGAACATTCCATTTCCAATGGGAAAAAAACCTGTCATTTGGCTAACTCAAGCATTCGGCTGCATTCCGTTTTGCTGGCCAATCGGAGTCCTTTATGCAATGAGTGTCTCAGTGACAACCAATTCCCTCTGTCTGGTGCCTTAGAGTGTTGGAGTTCTGAGGCTGGCCAATCAGAGTCCTTTATGCAAATAATCTGGTGCCTTAGAGTGTCGGAGTTCTGAGGCTGGCCAATCAGAGTTCTTTATGCAAATATGCCCACAGTGGCAACCAATCGAAATGCTGGCACATATTCCTCCGCACCTCCCGCCCTGCGCACCCCCACAAACACTGACTTTTACTACACACACACACACACACACATATATATATAGAGAGAGAGTGCGTGTGTGTGTGTATGTGTGTGTGTGTGTGTGTGTGTGTGTATATATATATATAATTTATGCCTGTTATGTTTTAGAGGGGAGTCAGTTTTAACAGATGTGTAGATGGGATAATTATTGACTTTACATATTGTGTAATGACAGGTTTTACACCTTGGGAAATTACTGACTTTACACATTGTGTAACGAATGATACCCATATTGCTGGGGGGAAGTTGATAAATATATGGATGAAAAGAGAGAGAGAATGCTGCGCCAATGGCTTCCTGTGTGGAGGACGATTGCAGAGGAGAAGGGGAAGATGGAACCAGTTCCCTTGGTAGTGATTTAGCCAGGACCACGGATAAGAGGATCCGTTCCCGGCAAGCATATGCTAAACCAAAAAGGCCAGGACAGGGAAACAATTCACCAGGCTGAAGGCAAGCCATAGGGTTTTAATACAATTCAGCCAAAAGGGATGCAAGTACAAGTACGAGCAAGATGCTTCAGATACAGAGAAAGCAAGATGCCTTATACATTTTGACAGCACTTCAAATCACCCACTCCCTTCTCTGACAGGCTGAAAAGGGGGCTGGTCGGGATTCACGCCCTGATTGGCTGGAAGATTCACTGATGTTGATTCCCTTTGGTGGGGGAATGACAGCTGCGGATTGGCCAGGCAAGGGACTAATCAGCTGGTATGAGGCCCATAGGGAGGAGGCATAACCCGGGAAGACAATGGCAAGGAGATGTTAATGAGCTTTTGATGAGCTCAAACTGTCCAGTTCTGTGTTGAATGAAGAAACAAAGGCGTGAAGCTCCTGGAACAAAGGGTCTGCCCCGCCCCCCGGCTCCGCCCCCTCCCCGCCCCGGCTCCGCCCTCTCCCTGGCGCCCACTCTCCTCTCCCCTTATTTTTATTTAATACTAGCAGGGACCCGGCCCTGCCCGGTATTTGAGAGCGCAGCAGGCTGTAGAGTGGGTCATGGGGGCTCTGTGTGCCAAGTTTGGTCTTGATCCATCATTATTGGGAGTTGCAGTGGTATCATGAAATTACTGAAGGTAGTGCAAGTCCATCATCTCTGTCCCCCCCAAAGTGTAGTAGGATGTAGATTGGGTCATGGGGGCTCTGTGTGCTAAGTTTGGTCTGTATTGGTGAATGGATGAGGGATGCATTGTTTTTCGGAAGTGAGTGAAGGTACTTCAAGTTCCATCATCCGTGGTCCGTCTCACAGTAAACTGCACCAGGCTGTAGAGTGGGTCATGAGGGCTCTGTGTGCCAGATTTGGTGTTGATCAGTCATTGGAATAGGTTAGTAGCAGGATTGGGAAGTGAGGAAGGTACTGCAAGTCCCATCATCCATGTTCTGTCCCCCTCCAAACTTCAGTAGGATGTGGAGTGGGTCACTGGGGCTCTGTGTGCCAAGTGTGGTCTTTATCGGTGTTTGTTGGGGGCCGCAGTGGTCTGTGGGAACAGAGGGGTGTGAAAATACTACAAATTCCATCATCCATTGTCAGTCGTCCCCCGAACCTCACCAGGACGTGAAGGCAGTCATGGGGGTTCTGTGTGCCAAGTTTGGTCTCAATTAGTAATTGGATGAGGGTCGCAGCAGACTTGGGAAGTGAGTAGAGGTACTTAAAGTCCCATCATCCATGGTCACCCTGCTCCAAACTACCAGGATGTAGAGTGGGTCATGAGGGCTCTGTGTGGCAAGTTTGGTGTTGATCAATCATAGGATTAGGTTTGTAGCAGTCTTGGAAAGTGAGGGAAGGTACTGCAAGACCCATCATCCATGTTCTGTCCCCCTCCAAACTTCAGCTGAGACCCCGGTGGTGCCCGGGGTCTTTGAGGACGGCATTGTGTGCCAAAGGTTGGTCCGTATCAGTTGTTCATTTGGCTCGCAGTGGTTTCAGGATGTGAGTGAAGGATTATGGACCATGGACCATAATCCATGGTCCATCCTCCTCCAAATTGCACCAGGATGTAGGGGGTTCTGTGTGGCAAATGTGGTCTTGAACAGTCATTGAATGAGGGTCACAGCAGTCTCAGGAAGTGAGTGGAGGTACTTCAAGTCCCATCATCCTCCTGAAAACTGCACCAGGGTGTAAAGTGGGTCATGGGGGCTCTATGTGCCAAGTTTGGTCTTGATCGGTCACTGGATGAGAGTCGCAGCGGTCTCAGGAAGTGAGTAAAGGTACTGCAAGTCCCATCATCCATAATCCGTCCTCCCACAAACTGCACCAGAATGTTGAGTTGGCCATGGGGCACTCTTTGCCAAGTTTTGTCTTTATTGGTAATTGGATGAGTGTCGCTGTGGTCTCAGGAGTGGAGGTACTTCAAGTACCATCATCCATGGTCCATCCTACTCGAAGCTGTACCAGCGTGTCGTGTGGGTCATGGGAGCTCTGGGTGCTAAGTTTGGTCTTGATCAGTCATTGGATGAGGGGTGCAGCGGTCTCAGGAAGTGAGTGGAGGTACTTCAAGCCCCATCATCCATGCTCTGCTCTTCTCCAAACTGCACCAGGACACAGTTGGGCAGCCCTGAAATAGAGGAATTGACAAATGTACATGCTCTTAAGTCTCTGTTTCCATGAGCAGCAATCTCACAGCCTTGGGTGAACCATATCTATCTGTCTGTCTGTCTGTCTGTCTGTCTATCTATGTCTATCTATCTATCTATGTTTGTATATAATAAAAGTCAGTGTTTCCGGAGGTGCAGAGGTGCGGAGGACGGGAGGTGCGGAGGAATATGTGCCAGCATTTGGTTGCCACTGTGGGATTATTTGCATAAAGGACACCGATTGGCCAGCCTCAGAACTCCGACACTCTAAGGCACCAGATTATTTGCATAAAGGACTCTGATTGGCCAGCCTCAGAACTCCAACAATCTAAGGCACTAGACAGAGGGGATTGGTTGCCACTAAGGAACTATTTGCATAACGGACTCTGATTGGCCAGCAAAACAGAATGCAACTGAATGCTTGAGTTAGCCAAATGACAGTTTTTTTCCATTGAAATGGAATGTTCATTTTCTGGGAGGTGCAGAGGTGCCAGGAATATGTGACAGCGTTTCGATAGGTTGCCACTATGGGATTATTTGCATAAAGGACTCTGATTGGTCAGCCTCAGAACTCCAACATTCTACGGCCCCAGACAGAGGGCATTGGTTGCCACTAAAATGGTATTTGCATAAAGGACTCCAATTGGCCATCCACATTCAAACATTCTAAGGCAGGGGTGGGCAATTACCAGCCCTCCAGGAGTTTTGGACTTCCAGAAATCCTAAGAGCTGGTAAACTGGCTAGGATTTCTGGGAATTGAAGTCCAAAACACCTGGAGGGCCGGTAATTGCCCACCCCTGTTCTAAGGTGACTCAGAGGGAAAAGGAAAGGCCTCAGGCAGTCAGACACTGCGGCCCACAGCAGTGACGGATCAGGACCAAATTTGCCACACAGGGGCCCAATGGCCCACTTCACAATGCGACCCTCACCCAATGACCAATACAGACCAAAATTAGCACACAGAGCCCCCTTGGTCCACTCTACACCCTGGTGCTGCTTCAAGGAGGATGGACCACAGATGATGGGACTTGAAATACCTTCACTCACCTTCCGAGACCGCTGCACCCCTCACCCAAAGAATGATCAAGACCAAATGTGACACACGCGGCCCCCATGACCCACTCTACATCCTGGTGCTGTTTGGAGGGGATGGACCATGGCCAATGGGACTCGTAGTACCTTCACTAAGTTCCTGAGACCATTGCAAGCCACACAAACATCTCATAGGAACCAACCATGGCACACAATGCCTTCCTCAAATAACCCGAGCACCGCCGGGTCCCCAAACTAGTAACTATATATTATCGAGCTAATCTTGGCTGGCTTGGATGTCAACTACCTGTGCATATCAATGGGACTTGATATTCCCTCGTTTGGGAAATGGCCAGAGGGGGTAGCCCAACCTTCCTATTCCCAGGAGAATATCTCAGGTGGGTCACAGAGAGTTGACTGGACTACATCTTGATACATCTGACAGAACAGTTTATACATTTTATATAAGGAATAGATACAGTCTATAGTCAAAGGATACAATGACACAGAAAATCAGGAAAAATAAATACAATTTATTGAAGGGTTGGATACGATAGTCTTTACGGGGGTGAAGCTGCCGCTGGTCCACCCTCAATCTTCCAATGCCTCAAACTTGTGAAAGTCCAGAAAAGGTGTCTTAATAAGAATACACACACACACACACACACACACACACTAGCTTGGGGACCCGGCGCTGCCCGGGTTATTTGAGAAAAGCATTGTGTATCTGTGCTCCAAGTTTAGTCTAGATAAATGTCAGATGGGTTCAGGGGATGTGGGTGAAGTACAACTTCCATATCAGGAGTCCAATAGTCCATTCTCCTCCAAACTGCCCCAGGATGCATAGTGGGTCATGGGTACTCTGTGGGCCAAGTTTGGGCCTGGTCTGTGATTTGTAGGGGCTCCAATGCTCTGTGGGAAATGAATCTGGTGAAGGTACTGCAAATCCCATCATTTGTGAGCCATCACCCCGTAAACTGCACCAGGTGTGTAAAGTGGGCCATTGGGCATCTGTGTGCCAAGCTTGGTCCCTGATTTGTCATTGGTGTGGGCCACAGTGTTCTAAGGAAATGCATTTAAGTACTGCAAGTCCCACCATCCATGGTCCATCCTCCCTCAAACTGCACCAGGATGTAGGGTGCATCTTGGGGTGGGGGTCTGTGTGCCAAGATTGGTCCTGATTCATCATTGGTGTGGGCCACAGTGCTCTAAGGAAGTGAATTAAGGTACTGTAAGTCCCATCATCCATGGTCCATCCTCCTTCAAACTGCACCAGGATGTAGGGTGCATCTTGGGTGGGGGTCTGTGTGCCAAGTTTGGTCCTGATTCATCATTGGTGTGGATGGCCAATCAGAGTCCTTTATGCAAATACTCCCTCAGTGGCAACCAATCCCCTCTGTCTGCTGCCTTAGAATGTTGGAGTACTGAGCCCGGCCAATCAGAGTCCTTTATGCAAATACTCCCTCAGTGGCAACCAATCCCCTCTGTCCGCTGCCTTAGAATGTTGGAGTGCTGAGCCTGGCCAATCAGAGTCCCTTTAGTGGCAACCAATCCCCTCTGTCCTCAGTGGCAACTTTATGCAATACCCCTCCTGCCTTCTGTCTGCTGCCTTTTGCAGATATCCTCAGTGGAGTGCCTTAGAAGGCTGGCCAATCAGAGTCCTTTATGCAAATACTCCCTCAGTGGCAACCAATCCCCTCTGTCCGCTGCCTTAGAATGTTGGAGTGCTGAGCCAGGCCAATCAGAGTCCTTTATGCAAATACTCTGTCCTCAGTGGCAGAGTCCAATCCCCAGTCTGTCTCTGCTGCCTTCGAATGTTGGAGTGCTGAGCCCGGCCATTCAGAGTCCTTTATGCAAATACTCCCTCAGTGGCAACCAATCCCCTCTGTCTGCTGCCTTCGAATGTTGGAGTGCTGAGCCTGGCCAATCAGAGTCCTTTATGCAAATACTCCCTCAGTGGCAACCAATCCCCTCTGTCTGCTGCCTTCGAATGTTGGAGTGCTGAGCCTGGCCAATCAGAGTCCTTTATGCAAATACTCCCTCAGTGGCAACCAATCCCCTCTGTCTGCTGCCTTCGAATGTTGGAGTGCTGAGCCCGGCCATTCAGAGTCCTTTATGCAAATACTCCCTCAGTGGCAACCAATCCCCTCTGTCTGCTGCCTTCGAATGTTGGAGTGCTGAGCCCGGCCATTCAGAGTCCTTTATGCAAATACTCCCTCAGTGGCAACCAATCCCCTCTGTCCGCTGCCTTAGAATGTTGGAGTGCTGAGCCTGGCCAATCAGAGTCCTTTATGCAAATACTCCCTCAGTGGCAACCAATCCCCTCTGTCTGCTGCCTTAGAATGTTGGAGTGCTGAGCCCGGCCAATCAGAGTCCTTTATGCAAATGCTTCCTCAGTCGCAACCAATCCCTCTGTCTGGTGCTTTAGAGTGTTGGAGTTCTGAGGCTGGCTAATCAGAGTCCTTTATGCAAATAATCCCACAGTGGCAACCAATTGAAACGTTGCCACATATTCCTCCGCACCTCTCGCCGCAAACATTGACTTTTATTATATAGATAGATAGATAGATAGATAGTAGATAGATAGATAGATAGATAGATAGATAGATAGATCTTTGTGAACCCTTGGTAAACTATAAATCTTCAGGGTGTTGGGGTTCTTGTGGTTCAATAACACCTTAGAGACCATGGCACGCCCCAAAAGCCGTTTATTTGTCCTTTTCCAGCTCAGACCCTTCAGAACGAGCATGGAATTCATGCAAAATGGATGAACAGCCAGCGCAGGAGCGCATGGAGCCAGGTGGCCATGAAGGCAGACGCAGCATCAAAACGTTCCTTTCTTTAATAGCCGGCACGACGTTTTTTATTCCTGACATTTGCTGCAGGACCATTGCAACGTCCTCATTGGTTATTCATGGCTGGAAATATAAAAAGGGTTCCGGAGAAGGTTTTACGAGGAGGCGCACGGCCACGTTGGCAAAGGAATGGCCTTCTCAAATGGGCCCCAGAGAACGAGGCAAATGGCCTGCGTCTCTTTCAGGGACGGCGGGACGGCGGCGGGCAAAGCTGCCTTATTTGCACACAAGCGAACCCACCGGGAGGCTCGGGGTTGGAGATAGCGGAGGCCTTCTCGACTTTGGCATAGAAATGGCTATTAAAATAGGCAAAGTTCATTGTAGAATCATAGAAGATACCATAAGACCTATCCAGTTCAACCCAGGCAGGAGAACACCATCAAAGCACTTCCACCAGATGTCCATACTCAGGCCCAGATTAACACCTTTTTGCGCCCTAGGCCAGTGTTTCCCAACCAGTGTGCTGGGGCACTAGTGTGCCGTGAGCGATCATCAGGTGTGCCGTGGGAAAGTGGAACCTCCAGGAAAGGGGAGAGTCTAGTGTGTTGAAGTATAAAACTCT